>VZTD01000303.1:755645-765890 GCA_013397725.1 Rhagologus leucostigma
ACCCCGCGCTGCGGCGGGCAGCGAGCAGCAGCCGCCCGGCCGTTCGGCGCTCGTTGGGCGGGAGGGGAGCCCAAAATACACCGCAACCCAAACACGTGCCGTTTTCGGCTCAGGTCGCTGAAATGAAGAGGGCTACGGGGTTCCCGTGCTGTGTCTCCGGTGTCTTCTGCAGAAATCCCACCTGTGTCTGGGTATCCAGTCACGCGGGGCCTGGAAGGGCCCAGTGGAAAGGCAGCTGTGTGTTTTTCCTGCCCAGACCTGGGCAGTAGCGAGCACCCTTCGCTTTCACTCCCTTGTGTCCTGCAGAAAAAGGCTTCCATGGGCTGTCGTGCTGTTTACACCGAGCCTGGATTTCTAGTGCAAAAGCTGAAGGTGCTAAGAGAACCAGGAGAAGCCCTTCCTCACACACCCCAGCCAGGACATGCGGGTCCATTGGGCTGGCCCTGCACATGGGCACCTCAACCCGGCCTCCATCTCCCCAGCTAACCCAGCTCACATGTACCTGTCCTCTCCTCTCTCCCCTCTTCCTTTTCCCCTCTTTCCTCTCTTCTCCCGGTCCCATGTTTGCTTTTCTGCTTTCTGTGTGTAAACACTGCCTCAGACACAGGCAAAGCTGGGACAAGATTATTGTTTAAAACCAGCGCTCTGAAGGATGTTTATGTTACCGAAACCTTTCCTGCCGTCTGTAAAATCTGAGAGGACAAGCTGGCACAATGGGCAGAGAAAAGTAGGACTTAGAGATAACCCAAGGAGGCCTGAGACTTTTTGTTGGCCACAGGGCCCATAAATTATCTTGGCAGCCCCATTTTAGTGTTAGAGGAGCACGGGACTCCCTTCCATCACAGGATCTAGAGGCAAGGCAGTAACAAAGGAACTGCTGTGCAGAAGGGGAGCGAGGGGAACCTCGCTGAACTCTTACCCAGCAGGCTTTATGAGATGTAATATTACTTTAATGTGCCATTAGATCTACATTTAGAAAAAGGGTCGTAACATGGATTGGGCTGCATGACTAAACAATTCTGTCAAATAATTGTTCTCAACCCAGCCTCCTGCTGAGGGTCTCAGTAACTTCCGTATCACACTGGTACTGTGCTATGACGGTATCCAAAGTAGGCACACAAGGCAAAGGGGATAAAGGAAGATGTGACAGAGCCAGGAGTGACGATCCAGACAGTTATAGCATGGATGAGTAAAATGCTTGAAATATGCAGGAGTCGTTTACTAGATCAGAAGATAATTCTACATCCAGGACTATCACTTTGGATCATGTAAAGAGCCCTGTGCCTTCTCAGCAGAGACACATTCCTAAATTCAATCAAATTTAGACCATGCCTTAAAAAAGCCCAGAAATATTAATTCCTTTTTTTTACAAACTGTTTTGAGGCAGGAGAGAGAATCATTGAATTCTAGAATGGTTTGGAAGGAATCTTAACGATCTTAACTAGATGATCTTACCAATCATCTGCCATGGGCTGGGACACCTTCCACTAGACCAGGTTACTCAGAACCCCATCTAACCTGGCCTTGAACACCTCCAGGTATGGGGAGCCCATAACCTTTCTGGGTAACCTGCTCCAGTGCCTCACCACCTTTATAGTACAGAATTTCTTTCTAATATCTAATCTGTCTTCAGCTTAAGGTCATTCTCCCTTGTCCTACCACTGCATGCCCTTGTGAAACAAACATGGATGAAAACCACCTAAGGTGTGAATTGGGGATGGAAAGTAGAAACTCAAGTAATATTTAACTCAGCTGGATTTCTTTCTCTGTTTTACAGTTAAGATTTTTGATTTGTGTTGATGAAAGATATGGATGTTTCATGACTGCTTCCAGTAATCACTTGGCCAGAAGTCCTGGGAGCATCCTGGAACCCCACTCACCCTGCCAGACAATGGATCAGCACAGGACACAAAAATTACGCTTACCATAAAGAATTAGTAATCTAAAGAAGGTCAATTGCATGGTACATGACTTCACTTTCATATAAATATATGTTGTAGAGTGTATTTGCATAACCTATACTCATACATATATATAGATTATATATATATCTGTGTGTATAGTAATTTCAGCAGAATTTAGATGGTGAATTTAGATGGTCTCCTGGTCCTGCAGATTTTTAATCTCCCATTTTGAGGTCTTCTGATACTCTGAAAGTAGTACTATCAGATTATATTTAAATAAGAAAAATGACATGGGGTTGAGTTCACTGTGTGGTTTTGGGGTTTGGGGTGGGTTTTTTGTAACAGAATTAGCAGAGTTTAATAACACAGTCTGAAATCTCCTTGCGTGAAAAGGGCTTGCACAGACCCTCCTCCTGCCAAGAGTTCTAATGACACCCTGTTCCTCAGCTGAAGCTGAAACTCCCGTAGCATCCTTGGGGAGAGGGACTGTGTTGGTCCTTCGATGCCATGGACTGAGGCTGTTCTGTGCTCTGCATTCTGCAGGACTCACTTGCCTTTGCCAGAAAATGAAAGTTTCTCTCCTCTGGTGTGCATACACCACATCCGTGCCTTGCTGGCTTGATTGCTCTGCAGCCATCCTGAAACAATACACCACCAACAGATGTGTGAACGTTTCCATTCAGTGGAATGAAGTGTTAGTTGCAAAACAGAGTTTTGGCGATTTGAATTGCCTCATGTGCATCAAGCTGTGAAAGAGGTTTAAAGTAAATCATGAATATCATAAATATTGTATTTTTTGAATTATCAGCTCTAACAAGTCCACTGGCAATAGAAAGTGAAGACAGGCAGAGTGGAGCCTAATGTCTGTCATTAGAGTTATCAGTGTTTCTGGATGAAATTACAATCTTGCGACATGGAACTAAGTCTATGGAAAAAGCTGAGAGACACTTTCAAGTTTTTTAAACTTGCTGAAAAAAAGAGGCTTTTGGCTTAAACCTGTTATCTGACTTCTGCCAAAGAGGAATGTTTGGAAAACACGCACCGTATTTCAGCACAGTGCTTGATATGGCACTACTGGATGGCTAAGGGTAGCCTTTGAGGATATGAATTTCCTGTCTCTTGGGTTTTTTGTTCACTGACATAGTGAGAAAAAATTATTTTGACACTTCCGACTTGCCATGTCCATGAGTTACGATGGAAAGCCCGTTTCTGTGCAGACTGAAAATCATCCATGCTGAACTGACAGAAGATGTACTGAGGAATAAAGAAACTGCAGCTCAAAATGGTTTGCTTTAAACTATGTACCTGGTAGCGCTTTTCCTCTGTTCTGGGGAGAATTTCAGTGGAAGTGTCCCGTAGCGTCCTTTACAGCCCAGTGATGGCAGCAACAATGAGCACTGCAAGCCCTAATGCTTGTGGAGGTAGAAGTCAGTGTTCACACACTGCATGGGCTTGACTGTGCTCTCTTCCTTTGGTCTCACGTACATGACAGAATGTCCTGAGTGGTTCGATAATCAGTCACCTGACTGCATTTTGGGAGGTTGGACTCTGCTGTGACACAGCTTCCCTGAGGAGAAAATAGCCACCGTTCCACCCACTAATATTACTGGCAAAGGACCACTCTAGAAAAGTATCCTTAATGGTAACTCCAAGGTATTTGCTGCTTAGGAGGTCTGAAACTACAGGTGATTACTTGGTAGTACTAATGTAGGAAAACTTCAAGTGAATGAATGTTGCCTAGATTTTGACTTATCCACTGAATGAGCTATCATGGAGCAAAGCCTAAACTATTAATTACTGTTCAATATAATTTTTTTCTACAAATTGTTTCCAGTTCCAATAGTCTTCTCTATTTTTCTTAAGTTACTGCTGATTTTGAAAAATTAAGAGGAAGTAGACCGAAGCAATGACTCAGAGATGGCTTATAAGAACATACTTGCTAAATATTTGGGGGAAAGAGGCTGTATGTTTCTAGGTTTATAAAGAAATGTGAGAATGAATTCATGAAATGTGGGAATGGTGTCGTAGTTCTGGTTAGGATCTTTTCACATAGAGTGATGTTGATGATGCCGATGAGAATAATACTGGGATATATTCTGTCTTTATTTTTTAACAGTCTTCTTTGGCGACATTTGGAATCTCTTGAGAAAATACTCAAACTCACTTCCCCTTCATGCAGTTAGAAAAATTCAGACTTGGCTTCGTTCTACAAAGCTGCTTTGCTTTAAGTAGCAGTTCTGCAAAACACAACTTCACATATTTCTTTTACTCTATGCTTTATTACTGAGAATATTTGCATGAAAACAGGGTCTTTGTTTAAAAGTTCCTGCTTCTTATTCATCACAGCTCGTTGAGTTGGAAGCAATTACGGTACCCTGTACAGAAGGCTCCGATCCCTTCAGAACAGAAAAATATAAGCAGGAATCGACAAACTTCTAAGAATTTAAGCTCTTGTTTTCATGAAAATGTCCTCATTTCCTTAGTAATAAAAAAGGAGAAGGGAGTAAATATGTGGCACATAATGAAAATAAAGAAAAAAGAATGTTTCAAATGTCTTAAGGTTTGTATATGGGCACTGAAAATTTTTTATTGTCACAGTGACACCTTACATTCAAATCTGCTTGCTTTCATCCTAAAGAAGAAGGTGTGCACAAAGGATTTTTTGTGTGTGTGTGTGTAGTATTTTTTATCCTTTCTACAGGTAATGTATCTTTCTCAGCTACAGCAACACTAATATAAACCAGCTACTGGAATACCACCCAGTGTGTTGTCTAAACCAAGCCAGGACTAATAAGGAAGTGCTGTAAATGCTAGCAGTCTATCTCTGTTAGTGTTCTCAACTTCATTGCCATGGAGGGAGATGTGATAATTGGAAAATGTTCCGTAAAGTTTCAGATATGGCTCTACAGCCATTGTGTCAGGCACTACTAGACAAAGTCAGCACTGGAACAGAGTGAGGTTAACCAGCTACCATCGTCCTGCTTACAACAGGACAGAAACTAGGGAGGAAGCAAAAATGAAGAAGAGGATTTGTCAATCTGAAACATTTGGCAAAATACAACATTAATCCCTCACTGGTATAAAATACCATCCAAATTTTACTTTTGCATTTGATCTCTGTATTTGCATCAGCAGCATGGGGTCCTCCTGACTTCACAATATTATAGACAATGATAACTAAAGACCAAAACAGAAGAAATTACTGTTGCATCTCATTGTAGGCATTACTTCCTTTACTATTTTCACAGAATCACAGAACCCCAAAATAAGCTGAGTTAGAAGGATCCCACAAGGGTCATCGAGTCCAGCTCCTGGTCCTGCACAGCACCATCCCCAAGAGTCACAGCACAGCACCATCCCCTAGAGTCACACCACCTGCCCAAGAGAATTGTCCAAACATTTCTTGAACTCTGTCAGGCTTGGTGCTCTGACCACTTTCCTGGGGAGCCCATTCCAGTGCCCAACCACCCTTTGGGTGAAGAACCTTTTTGTAAGGTTAAACACCTCTGCCTTGTCCGTGTCCGTGTTTGTGAGGTGACCATCCTCATCCTCTAGTGGGACAATGTTATTTCTACTGCCTTCTGCCATTCATATATTTGAAAAAACTCTTTATATTGTCTCTCACATTTCTGGCAGCTTCAACTCAAGTTGAGCTTAAGCCACACGAATTTTCTCCCTACAGTGGCAAAGAGAATCTCTGTATTCTTCCCATGTCACTTGACCTTGCTTCCACTGGGCATGCACCTTCCTTTTAAGCCCTGTTTCTAAGAGAAGATTCCTGTTCAGCCAAGCTGGCCTTTTGCTTGCCTGCTTGGCTTCTGACATTTGGGGATTGCCTGCTCCTGTGCCCTTACGAGGTGATGTTTAGAAAGTGACCAGCACTGATGGACCCCAGCAAAAACGTTTTCCCATGGAACTTTACCTACTACCTCCCTGAGCAGGCTGAAGTGTTCTCTCCTCCTGTCCAGAGCTGAGGTTTTTGCTGGCACTCTTCCTCATGTCAACAGAGATTTTAAACTCAATTGCTTCATGGTCGCTGTGGCCAAGACAGCTGCCAATCTCCAACTTACTCATGAGATTGTGCTGTTGACAAGCATCAGATCAAGGAGGGCACCTTTCTGAGTTGGCTCCCTTAGGACCTGTTCCATAAAGTTGTCATCCAGGTTATTTAGGAATCTTCTGGCCTGGGTTGTACCAGCTGTGTGATGCTCCCAATTGATTTCTGGCAAGTTAAAGTTCTCTATAAGGACAAGGGCAGTTGACTTGGAAGTTGTCCCTTAGTTCCTCATAGAATAATTTGTTGGCATGATTGGCCTGGCTAGGAGGTCTATAGTAGACTCCCATGATAACATCCACATTATTTCTTTGTCCCTTGATCCTTATCCAGAGGCTCTCAACTGCACCATTGCCAACTGCAAGCTCCACACATTCTAAGCCTTCTATTACATACAGTGCTACCAGGTCCTTAGCCTAACTGGTCTTGTTTCACAAGTGAAATTTGCTCAAAGTACTTACCTTTTTTTTGCCACTGTAGTTTTACTATGAGGTAGCCATGCTCTTTAAGTGAGAATACTCTGCACATTTTGAGGTTATATGTGTAGGGTCACAGAATGGTCATTAGAAAAGTGCCCTTTCATAAACTGTGATATGGTAGCTTTTGACTTGGTAACATTTAGGCACTGTTTCAATGTCCGCAATAAAGTTATCCTCAAAACACCAAATTAGTGTTGTTAACGTCAACTTTAAGCAGCAGAACAGTATAAATAATATCTGCCCTCACATGACTGTTCCCTGCTACCCAAATGCAGTTTATCTATCACACACTCCTTACACTAGTCTCTCTGTTCCTGCTAAACTGCTGAATAATTTTTACTCAGTATAACCCCATCCTGTACAATAACAACAAATGAAAGATCGTTAATGTTAAAAAGTGAACACAACCCAATTGCTTAAATAATTCCCATGACAACTAGGAACTTAAAAATAGAAGTGGGCTGCAGATATCCATGACCTTAAAAAAAATCCAGTTCCAGTTCCTCTGCTGTGGTCAAGGGCACCTTCCACTAGACCGGGTTGCTCAAAGCCGCATGCAATCTGGCCTTGAACACTTCCATGGATAGGATATCCACAACTTCTCTGGGCAACCTTTTCCAGTGTCTCACCACCCTCACAGTGAAGAATTTCTTCATAAAATCTAATCTAAACCTGCCCTCTTCCAGTGTAATGCTATTTCCTCCTGTCTGTTGCTACATGCCCTTGTAAAAAGTCCATCTCCTGCTCTCTTGCAGCCCCCGTTTAGGTGCTGGAAGGCTGCTCTGTGGTCTCCCCAGTACCTTTCCTTCTCCAAGCTGAACAACCCCAACTGTCTCAGCCTGTCCTCGTAGGAGAGCTGCTCCAGCCTTCTGATCATCTCCATGTGGGACAGTGTGAAGCACTTTGCACAAATCCAGGTGACAACATCAGTAATTTACATCGAGTAAAATTGATTCAGACCTAAGAAGAACTTTTGGGTTGACTTGTAGGGTCCTTCTGGATGGCTGGGTTCATTTTTTGTTGGTCTCTGATTCTCCATGTGCTCTGCCTACCTGGGTTATTCCTCAGGAGTGAGGAGAGGATCCCTGAACAAGGACGGTCCCTGCCAGCTGTAGGGCAATGGGACACTGCCAGGAGTTAGGTAGAGAAATTTGGGGTATTATATGTAGAAATGCCCAGCACAGGGAGCTGGAGATAGTCATCATTGTGTCCTGCAAATCTCCCAGCTTGGGAGTGCAGGCCTGGAGAGGACCTCCTCACAGGTCCCACCTCCTGTAAGTACCTTGTACATTTTAGTAAAGGATGGTCTACAAAATAGCTGTTCCATATTTCCCACCCACTCTAGGACTCTCCCAGCCCTTTGTGTCAATCTGGAAACATGCAGAAAGAAATAAAATCTGCAATAGTTTTCAACAACAGGGATTTAGCTGTAGTTCTGATTTCTAACTGGCTGTGCCCTTCCGAAGTGGTGCAACAAGGAGACACTAAGATGACAGCACTCAGGAATTATACAAAGTATGAGCCAAGGATTGCCCTTCTGTGTCCCTCTAGAGATTTTCCAGAATCCCAACATTCATCTATACCCAGACCTTGTGAGTTATTTGCTGTTATAAGCAGGTTTATTTAGACCTCAGTGTGGCAGTGAGTTTCTGTAATTCCATACTTGTGTCACTCAGAACAAAAGCCACAATCAGTCTTAGGACAGTGAGGTTTTAGACAGAGCCAGATATCACTGTGACCATTCTGCCCAGGCACCCATTTGATACAGCCACTCACTCTGAGCTGGAATAGGGAAGGAGAGGTAGAGATGGAGCACAAGTCAGCACAAATGCTTGTTTTATTTCACTCTTTTTAAGTAGTGGTATTTCTCCACCTGTTGTCCCCAGCCATTTAGTGACCACTCTCTAGTATATAAAGCAATGCAAAAGTGGCTTTAACAAATATTATCATGGTGCCTTATCTTTTGGCACTATCTTTAAAAGTCTCCAAGGTACTTTTGAGGCTTGTCCACTGCTGCTAAAACCTGAGAGATTCACCTGAACCAGCATGTTCTCTTATGTAATTATGATTTCTCTTTTTCCAAAAGGGAAAGACCATTAAAAAAAAAAAAAAAACCAGCCCATTGGATAATGCTTCAAGGCTCTGGAACAGAAAAAGGTGCTTAATGTGAAGGATAGCATGAATATTTCTGTTTATGACCACTAGCCCATAGACAACAATGGTGCCTTAGCAAAGTCCTCACTCTGTTTAAATTTACTGAACTTTGCAGTGTTAAGCTATATATATATTTTCATACATTTCTGATTGAACTTTGGGTAATGGTTCTTATGAAAGAATGTAAAACTGGAGGTCTTTGTACTTCCCACAGCTATTTTTCAAGCCAGAGTTGTACTTTGTTTTCTGAAATTGATATCCTCATTCAAACAAATACGTGATAAAAAATGTGTTCATGTGTGAAAAAGCCATATGCAGTGTTGAAATTCTGGCCAACTCGTTATACAGATACTACACGCTCGAGAAATGATGACTCAGTAGGGGAATTTTATTCATCCAGTAACATGCTCAACTTCATAAGCAACACCTTGCCTTCTTTTACTCCTGCCAGGGACTGGGGAGGTAAAGATGTGCATGGACATTGGCAGAGTACCTTAGAAAGCTATTCTACTGCTTCTGCTGTGGGTTTTGTTTGGTTTGGTTATAAAAGGGATATGTAAAGAGACATATACTCTCTCTGTAGGATCGAGTACAGCCATGGTGCTTCTCAGTCTCTGAGGAAGGAAGAGGGCGTTTTGGCCTTTGCCTCCAAACTCGCATGACTCCCTGCTCTATAATCACCTGCTGTGCTGTGTTTAGCATGGGCAGAAAGTTACCTGTTGGCGTATTAGTGACTTTCTATTTCATGCATTCATTTTGGTAATTAGTCAAAGGAAACAGAAAAAGGACACAGGCTGAAACTTGTTCATCATACACAAGCTAATGCTGGCTGGCCCTGTTGTTCATCTTGCTTTTCTCTATCATTTGTATTTGCACATCTGGATTTGTGAAAGAGGTGATCCTTAGCCCATCCCTTGCTACAGGCCTCAGAGAATTAATTGAAATACAATCAATCTGTCTGTAGATGCAGTATCCCTAGAGAAGAGACAGCAGGTTTGCAAACACACTGCAGGAAATAATTGTGATTTTCTCTGCTCTCGTGACACTCCACCTGGACTACTGCATGCAGCTCTGGGGCTACCAAAATTAGAAGGACATGTCCCAGCCCATGGCAGAGTATTTGAACTAGATGATCTTTAAGGTCCCTTCCAGCCCAAAACATTCTATGATTCTGTGAAGGCAAACTGTATCACTTTTGTTCTCCAAAGCACAGATACAGCACAAGAAGTTCTCTCATCAGTCCATTTTAAAGGGTGATCTTGAAATATATTCTAAATAATAACTAAAGTATATTCTAAAGGATAACTAAAGGTAAAACACCTTTCTAGATATCTCTCTTTCTAAGTCTCTCTGGTATTGCTGGGCATCCTGGCCATGGTAGGTACCATTCCCAAGGTGGAAAAGAGAGACATCCAAAAAGGTTATTTGAAGTGTTGTAGAAAAATAAATTCATAAAAAAGAGTCCAATATTTCTTCTGGGATACAAAGCAACAATCACAGGAAAAATAGTCTGTTAAAGTGGTTGCTGCATTTTTGTTCTCCACAAAAGAAGGAAGAAGAAGGAAGGGAGGAAGGGAGAAAGAAAGAGAGAAAGAGGTAAAGAGAGAGAGAAAGAGAGAGAAAGAGGGAAGGAAGGAAGGAAGGAAGAAAAGAA
>VZTD01000303.1:766138-835515 GCA_013397725.1 Rhagologus leucostigma
AGAAAGAGAGAAAGAGAGAAAGAGAGAAAGAGAGAAAGAGAGAAAGAAAGAGAGAAAGAGAGAAAGAAAGAAAGAAAGAGAGAAAGAAAGAAAGAGAGAAAGAAAGAGAGAGAAAGAAAGAGAGAAAGAGAGAAAGAAAGAAAGAGAGAAAGAAAGAGAGAAAGAAAGAGAGAAAGAAAGAGAAAGAAAGAGAGAAAGAGAGAAAGAGAGAAAGAGAGAAAGAGAGAAAGAAAGAAAACGGTGAATAATTTGTCAGGTGTAAATTTTCAATCCAAGGTTGTGACTCAAAGGCTCAGTGCTCTGTATCTGCTGCAGGATTTGTCAGCGAAGCTGTGTTGCCTCTGTATGAGCAGAGGTGCAGTGGTCACTGAAGTAGTGTTCGCTTCTGGGGTCCGCCATGGGGGAGTGGTGGCCAACAGAGAGGTTCAGAGAAGGGTGACAAGAGGGGAAGCTATGCCTTTCAGTGAGATGCTAAAGTACATCAATCTATTTAGCTTAACAGAGACAAGGTTAAGGGGAGAGTTGGATATAATTTATAAATTTCGTGTCTTCCTGTAGAAATATAATAGAAGAGTAGAAATTTGATAATATATGGCATTTTGGTCAAGTGTAAAAAAGTCTGACAGGAACCAGTGAAATTTGAAATTAGACATATTTTAGCATTGAAGGTAATTAATTATTAGAACAATTTACCAAGGATTGTAATGGATTCTCCATCACTAGGCATTTTGAAGTTGGAAATGATTGATTTTCTCAGAGAAATTGTTCCTCTTGTTCCTGTAGGAGTTAACTCAAAAAAACCTGTACCCTGTGTAATACAGGGAAAACATATATGATCTCAAATAATCTTTTAAGCTTTGGAATCTATAAGCTTGCACCAAATAGCTAATGCACAGCTGCCTATGTTCTATGTTCTCCTACCATAATTTGTAAGTATGATTCAAACATTTTTCCCTTTGTTTACATTTGGTTGGGGAATTGTGAAGGACTACAACATAAATTTTTTGCTCCTTGGGTGGGACATTTTGTCAGGTATATGGATTCAAAGGTTTTAAGGCTGGGGAATCCCTAATCATTTGGCCTGAGTACTTCCAGGACAGAGCATCGTATTTCACTCCACTGTTCCTCCAGTACTTGGGGAGCTGATGTCTCCTTGATTACACGGAACAGCAGGGAGTGGCCGATACTCCTGAAGGCTGTGCTGCCATTCAGTGGGACCTTGATTGGCTGGAATGTTTGGCAGAGAGAAACCTTATGAAGTTCAACAAGGGCAAGTGCAGGGTCCTGCATCTGGGGAGGAATAACCCCAACTACCAGCACAGGCTGGGGGCTGATCTCCTACAGAGCAGCTCTGTGGAGAAGGACCTGGTAGTCTTGGGGGATGACAAGACATGAGCCAGCAGTGCCTTGCAGCCAGAAGGGCCAATGGAATCGTGGAGTGCATTGGGAAGAGTGTGCCCAGCAGTTTGAGGGCCACTTAGTCGGCCCCAGTGAGGCCAAATCTGGAGTGTTGTGCCCAGTTCTGAGCTCCTCAGTGAAGAGAGACAAGGAGATACTGGACAGGATCCAGTGAGGGTCACAAAGATGATTTGGGGTCTGGGAGCATTTCTCTTGCAAGGAGAGACTGTGGGAGCTGGACCTGTTCTGTCTAGAGAAGACTGAGAGGGGATCTCATAAATATATATAAATATTTCAAAGGTGGCTGCCAAGAAGATGGTGCCAGATCCTTTTTAGTGTTGCCCAGTGACAGGATGAGGAGCAATGGCCATGAAAAAAACCACAAGGAGTTTCACCTCAATATGAGGAGGAACTTCTTTACTCTGAGAGTGGCAGAACACTGGAAGAGGTTGCCCAGGGAGGTCACTGAGTTTCCCTGCCTGAAGACATTCACACACCTGGACACATTCCAGTGTTACCTGCTCTAGGTGACCCTGCCTTGGCAGGGGGCTTGGACTAGATCATCTCCAAAGGTCCCTTCCAACCCTAACTATCCTGTGATTCTGCGATTCTGTAGCTGACAGCAGATATATCCAAAACGCACGTGGGTTATAGTTCGCCATGACAGTACAGGGAGAAGTGGGATGCCCCACTCCTTGTCCATCTCAGTGGAATATGAGCTCCTGATTTTTCCAGGCTCTTTTGTAAATTAACCCCAGAACAAATTTAAAGAATGAGATTCTGCTGCTTCTGAAGCTAGAAGAAACCTTGACTTGGATTTAAGTGAATTCCAAGGGATGAGCCAAAATGATGCCGCATTTGCCACACTGAAAAGGCCCAAAATTATCAATTAATAGTTCTTTGTGGATTTGTTTATGCAGAACTAAATACAAAGCAAGACAACATTGGACGTCTATGAACAGGACTTTTCTATTCCCAATCACCTTTCACTGAGGGGTATGAAGTCAAAAGGAAAAAATCTACTTTAAAACAGGTGGGGAATTTTTTATTTCAATACGTGTCCAAGATCTTCCCAGCCACTGCATCAAACCGTACTGTCTAAATACAGCAGAGTGTCTGTCTCTGAGCAGTGCTCAATGCAAATGTTACTTGACCTAGAAAATTACTGCTCACAAGGAAAGGAGAACCCTTTCGACATTTTGATGGTAAGTCATGGAGACCAACTATACAGAGAACTGTAAATAAACATTACTTCAAAGTGTAGCTCTGGGCAGTTCTGTACAGTTCATCTGAAGCCATTACAACATTTGTAGCTTATAAAAGAGCCAAGATAGGCAAGGGAGCGTCGTTTATTACAGCTGAAAAAAATGTATATAAGAGCTTTTCTAATCAAAGAGATTAGTTACTTTTTCCTGCAAACTTTGTGTCTTTGAACTGCCACAGATACAATGCTGCCACTCTTTCTCCACGGACAGTGTTGTTAGTAGAACTGATTTTACATACAGCTCTAACTACATGAGAAATAAAACAAAAGCAATGATATACACATGTGCAATTTAAAGCATAGGTGAGAAAACCAATTATTTGATATTCTCACTATTTTTTCTTTTTTTTTTAACAAAATTAGATGACAAATTTGTTTATAAAAATAAAGCTGTTTCCCTCTGTTGCAGGTCTGAGTAGAAACAGCAGTTAAAGGATCCACAGGTTGAACTATTCATGTCAGTTACTTACTTCACAGAATAAAGTTACTTACCTCACAGAATATATCCTTTCATGGATTTTATCCATGATCATGTTGAATCTATTTGCTATAATCATGCAATACCTCTTGGTGAAGAAGGATCAACTCATAACCACTCTTTTTAACTTCATATCAAGGTATAATGAAGACAATTAAAAAAACCAAAAACCAGAAAACAACAAACTTTTCATTTTAACCAAACAAAAAGTAAGGAAGGAAGAGCTGGACAATGAGTATCACACTAGTTTTCTCCAAAAGTTAGGTGGCATCAACACGGTAAGGAAAAGCAAAACTATTCCCCTCTCCCGCTTTCCTTCTGAAGCCCAAAACAATCACTCATTTACTAAATGACTGTAATGTACAGCTACACTTGGACTAGCATGTTAAACACCTGAATGAGGCTCAGCTTGCACAGGGTGTGAGTGATTCAGATATGAGCGATCTGACTACTGCTGATGTGCATTAACAGCAGGGATTAGTCAGTCAGCTCCCTGCGAGTGTTCAGGTGGCAAAATGAGCGATAAGTGGCGATGCATCGTAAGGCATTAGAGAATTTTGGAGGATGAGGGAGAAGGAGGGAAAATTGCTGTTATCTGCAGTGCAATTTAACAGGTAATAGCAACTTGGAAGAATTAAAAAAAACACTCAGAACCTCACCTAATTGCAATATTGGGTCAATTATGTGATTAGAAAGTGAGCCCAGATCAGGGTAGTAACGGGGCAGTTCCTTGTTTGACCTGATATCCTGCATAATTTTGGTCAGGACATCCACAATGACCTGACTTTTTTTTAATTTCTCTTGCTGAATTTTTTTGATAGCAGTCACTAAACACTTAGTCAGAAATTTTGCTAATAGCAAAGAACAACCAGCCCATTGAGAAGGGTGCTCAATGCAATGAGCACGGTCTGGACATTCAAGATAAACTCACTCAGAACCCTGCAGTTAGTGGAAAAAATCCATCATTGCAGGCCAATACTGATAGATCTCTGCTAGGCTGGGCTCTGTCACTGGCAACACTTTAATGTTTCACACTTAACTTTTAAAAACAGCTCTTCATATGGGAATTTTGCAATCTTTAAGTGACCTTAAAACACTCATTTATGACAAGTTTCTAATGTGTAGTTTCACTGTTGCTAGACAAACCTACACTTCAGGTTTATTGATACTGTGTGAGAAGTGTACTGGGCATAAGGGATTTGCCTATTCTGAGACCTTCGCCCCCATTACCATACCTGTTTTGGGAACTGGATTGCTGCTAGCAAATATGGGTAAAAATCATTTATTGTACAGTGAGATTTCTCAAGGGAATGATATGCCTGGCTGCTTCACACAGGCTCTGAAAAAGCATTTTGAAATTACACAGCAATAAAATACAAAAATCACCACATTTAGCTTGCACTTTGAGTCTACACACAGGGCCAGAGCTAAGGGCATGTCTACCAAGGGAGGTCTCGGAGGCACTGGGATGGCCGAAGCTACCTGCTCTTAGCAGTAACTTCTAACAGTCCACAGTGGCATAATTGACTCTGTCTCCTCCTCATGAGGTTTTTGACGTGATGGAATGATATGGACATCTTTCCCAGGTTTCTCAATAAGTGACATCTTGCTTAAAATATCTACATGCACTCTTCAGAGGTCTTCCTGTGAAGGAGGGAGATTTTAATGAGCAGGCAGCATCAAGTCAGGCTACTTTCTCCTGGGGTTTTGTATAATAGCTGCTGGCCTCAGCCAGAGATGTGTGTAATGAACCTGGAGGTGAAGAGCTGCATGGCCTGGTCCTCTCCTGCGGCTTCCCAGCTGAACAGGGCAGAGAGGCACAGATGCACCTCCTTGGAGGGGACGGGGAGGAAGATCGCACTCCACCACCCACAACCTGCTGGAAGACTCACTGCAGAGTGCACAGGCTGCAGCCACTCCTGCTCCCAAGGCCAGTCATGCTGTCATTCCCCATTCCAAGGCCGCTGAACTGTTAACACAGCATTTTCCAACCCGGAGATCAGGCCCTTGGGAGACCAGGCAGATGCGCAGAGGTGCTGGACAGCAGCACAGAAGACGCAGGGGGCAAGAAGAAATCTCTCATGCAGTTCCCTGCTTTGCAGGAGCAGGGGCAGGGCTGGGGGTGAAGCAGTGGGTGGGAAGTGCTTGGACATTGCATGTTTCACCCTTCCTGTCCTCTTGTCTCATGCTCCTGCTTTTTTCTACTTTTCAGTACGCTTCCAAATATTTGTTTTGTGAATAACAGTGGATGCACAGTTGTATTTATCTGCAGAGGTGATTACTTTAAAAACCCAATCTGAGCACTGAAAACTTCAAAAGCTTTGATTTACCCATTTGTATAGATAACCATTTTCAAAGAAATTATGTCCTTTAAAGAGATGGTTTCTTTATGACAATAATGCTGTCATGTAGGAGGGCACATTTACAACTCAGACACAAGCTGAAGCATTTCTTGTACTGCTCAAACCAAATCACAATCATAGTTTTTAAAAAGGAAGAAGCCACTTTCTCCTCTAATCCAGTATTCCATGTAACACCAGTCCCGTAATTCCATCTGTTTTTTTAGTATCCCAGAACACTCAAAGTGTCTGCTTAGGAAGACACATATGAAAAAACCAACTCATCAGGTCACATGGGAGATGGGACTTTCAGATGACAGGTTTAGCCTCTACCTGTAACTAATCAGCTGTCTCCCAGCTGATGAGATAAGGCTAACAAGCAGCTTACTTAATGGAGGGAGCTTGGTCTGGCTGAAGAGATTGGGTCATGTTAAGGATAAGGTTCTGTTATGCAAAACTGGGTGATTTGCTTGTTATCTAGGTGATGGTAGAGAGCTGGAAGGAGTCAGGTGGTAAGATCTGGCTTACCTATTTACCTGGCTTTACATTATGCTTGTGATTGATTTAGTCCCTTTGGGAAGAGTCTCGGAAAGCATTGCCTGTGCTCGGTTCAGCTAGCTGGTCTGCCAGCCTGCTCAAGGGAAACAGAGGGCTGAGGTGATACTTGCTGAGTGGAAAATGTTCAGCTGATGCAAAGGTTACTACAGTCATCTTTGTTGACCTATGTGAAAGATTTGATTGTTGTACGTGTCCATTGGCTTTTAACAGCAATTATGTGGTTTCATAGGGTGTTCTGTCTGTATTTCTGTCCTTGAACTGTGTTGCAACTGTAAATGCTAATGGGGAATGTGGAGAGCTTACCACCATGCAATGCAGAGCTCTGTATAGGATGGGCAATGACTAAAACTAGAAAGTGTGTTAACCTCTTCTGTGGGAGTTCTAATTCAGTAGTGAAAGCATCTGTACCATCAGGGACTTCAAATCTTGCTAGAGCTTCCCTTAAAGCCTTGCAGTACCAGGTGCTGTGCACAAATTGGTTTGGTAGCTCCCTCCAACCAAGTTCTTGCCATCTGTCATTGCACTGCTCAAATGGGTCTCCTAATCTGGCAGTATGAATGCTCAAATCTATAGAGAGGCTTATTCAGACACACTCCCCTCTTCGTAGTCCAGGCAAAGATCCAAAAAAAATAGAGATCTGGGTACCAGGGTGTAAATCAGGCAGAACTTAAAAGGCACAAAACCACTTTGGGATCTTTTACTTTTATTTGCCATCAAAACTCTTCTGCGGTGTGTACGTGTTTAGTACTGTGGTTCTCTTTCAGCTGAAGGCTAAAAAATGCCTGGAGGCCATCTCTGTTCCCTGTCAGTGAGTGCCTGCACTACACTAGATGGCACTGCTTAATACTCACGTTTTTCTCTTGTCTCTGCTATGCTGGTTCCCTGGATCTGGAGCATCCTGTAGCTGCAACTTCATCAGACTTTAACCAGTGCTCTGTGGTCGCTGGCAATGGGATCAGCTGCACAGAGGCACTGGGAGCAGTCACATAACAAGGCAGTAGTAATGGTCATAAGAAACACATTCTAAGTTCGTCTCTTTAGCCTGATAAATGGGTAAAGCAGAGTTTTTTAGAGATTACACACAAATTACAACTAAGTTCTAATGTTATCTTTGACTCTTGCTGACATCCCCCATCTCCTTTTCTCTCATGGCTGGAATAAAAAGCAGTGGTAGAATTGCTGCAGACATCAGGCATCCTACAAAGCCAGAAATCTAAGCAGTAATGCAACTGTTACATACTGATCACTAAATATGGGAAGAGGACAAGCTATAGAGTAAGAAGTCTCTGCTCTCATCAATAGTCCATAGATTTGTATATAAACAGCTGTGGTTTTACTTTCAGAATAGTTCAGCTAATGCAGAAGCTTGATTCTTGCAAGGAGAGGCTGATAAAAATTTAGGAGTGCTGTTGAACAACCCTGTGCTGTGCTCTTCACTTACTAGTAAATTGCTGAATATATCTAAAATGTGAAAGCATAAAGTCCCACCAGTATTTTATGTACTTTTTGTAGAAGTCAAACAAGCATTTGCTTACAAAAGTCGAACATCAAATGTCATGTATAGTGTATGGCTTTTGCATAATTTCAAAATCTGCTGTAACAGCAATGACTAGTTGAAGAACTGATCTCATCCAGGAATAAGCAGAGAGCTAGGTGCTTTAAACCTTTGTTAGATGCTTTGAAATCAGCTGGGCCTAGACTATTAAAAATTGACTGAAATTGTGTTAGAATACAAGTTCCTTTTGAAGTTGGGTAAAGTTCTATAAAAGGGCAAATGGGATAGGTCTCCCAGGGAAAAGATAGGGAAAGCAGAGGATTGTAGTCACTGTAGATTGGCCACTCTGATCCCAGTTCCTAGAAAGAACACACATAAAGTGACTGGCGAAGAAGTGGTGGGAGTTGCAAAGAGATAAGGAACAGCCTATGCATGTGCCAGGCCATCTTTCTTTCTCTGACACTGAAATGGGCCTTTTAGCTGGGGTGAAGCATCAGAGACATCTTGCTGTTTTAATGCTGTTTTGTTTAGTTTCTGACTTAGACAGTAGAAATGGAAGTTAAATTTGAAGGTGATTCCAGGTGGGAGGGCATGCAAATGCTCACAAGGGTTATGTAGAACTTAAATATCTGGAAAAATGGATTGAAAATACAGGATGAGATTCAATAAAGATAAATAAGATGCAATGCATTTTTTAGTTGATTATTCCTCCCCACTAGAGGATGAAAAATAATTGGTTAGGTAGCATTTTCTCAGGAAAGGATCTTGGGAGTATACTAATCATAAATCATAGCTGTGCTGTTGCCAGCACTCCCCCTGAATCTCATAAGAGTGGGAGATACAGACAGAAATATAGATTGCAAAACACATGGAAAGATCCTTTTTCCACCCATCATTGATCAAGCCTCAGCTGGAGCACTGTGACTGATTTTGGATATTATACTTTAAGAGCAATGTAGCACACTTGGAGAGCATCCAGAGGAGAATAACATGTTCTCCTTAGTAAAGAACATAATCTACAAATAAAAGATTTCTAAAAAACTTGCCTAGATCAGGAAAGAAAATTCCTTTTCTCCCACTCCCAGATTTACAAGAATATAGAGACTGTTTAAGAGAGGAAGAGGCTCTCTCCAAATATGGTGGGTAAGAGCAATGCCTTAAATTGGTGCAAGAAATATTGGGGTTTGACATGAGAAAAATCTTGCAGGTATACTCATTCGTGCCTTGAAACAGTGAGAGGGACTAAAGTAGTCCCTTTCTGCCCTGCTTTTCTGTTACAATCTTTCATAGTAATTAATACTAACGATTTTGTTTAAAGGATACAGCTGTGCCACTCTAGATCCTGGATTTGGTAAGCTGACAAGGCTGATGCTGTATTTTTAGACCCTAACCTTGAATTTTATTGGTGTCCAAACAGTGTTCTCTTTTACTTTACTTCCTCTCTAAAGCCATGCTGAATTGCTCATTTGAAATAAAAAACATGGATGTGGCTATGCTTTCGAGACTTCCTCACTGAAATGTTATACATACTTCTTTTTTTACAGTCATAACTCAGATTACAAAATAAAATGAAAGTAAGAAAACAATACTCCAAATAAGATTATTTACATGTTGGATTTTTTCCCAGTGATTCAGTAAGTAGTAGGTGTAGAGTAAGCCTTTTAGCATGGCTACAAACTGAGCCCTATACCAGGTTTATGATCAAAAGCTAAGTTAAGCTTTCTGGAATTCTCCATCCAGGCTTAAGAATTGGAGTCTCCTCTTGGGCAATCACCTTAGGTGCAGGAGAAATTGCTGAGGAGGGAAAGGAAGGTTGGAAACCATGTGGCTTATCTCTTGAAAAATGAAAAGCAGACAAAAAATGTCGTGTTTCTTAATCATAACACGGCAAAGGAGATAAAACAAGGAGATATCTTGGGTTAAGTCAGGAAAAGTTTTCACCCTTTTATTTTCAGCAAACAAAAAGACATTCTTGTAATACAGTCTTCTTTTGTGATTAAGGTGTTGATTTTCTTGAAACATTAGGTCTCAGTGATGCAATTAAACTAAAGAAAAATTGGATATTAATACATCCATGTGTCTGAGGGGTTTGCAAACTAGAGCTTTAGTAAGAGATATCAGTGAATACATGAGGAGTCTTGTGTTAGGAAATGGACTCATGTTCTGTTAGCGAAGGTTACTTCTGTCACATTTTTAAGTGTTGTGGAATTTATGCAAAGCTTTCAAATACAGCATTGGAAAGAGTATTTTTCTTATTTTTCTTATTTTTCTTATTTTTCTTATTTTTCTTATTTTTCTTATTTTTCTTATTTTTCTTATTTTTCTTATTTTTCTTATTTTTCTTATTTTTCTGTAGGGCACATGACAGAAGCCTGCTAAACCTTAACTTGAAGTTCAGGTACAAATAAATTCAAACTCTATGTACAAGGAGTTTTATAGGTAGATTTAAAAATGTATGCTTCAACTAGAATTAAGTACCATTTTACACAATAAATTGAGACTTATAACTGAGTTCTATTAGAAGATGGTAGGAATGTACACATGAAATGAAAACTTTCAGAGGAAATCATGTTTCCCTAAAAAGGTAACGATAATAAGAAAATATTTTTCCCTTCGTGTCACTGTCCTTTATTTCTGTACAAAAAGATGATTGCAGTATGTGTAACAAGGAGGATGGAGTGGGTACCTCATGGGTGTTTTAGATAGGTCATTGCTTTCCTCTGCTTCCCTTGCTCTTTGGTCTCTTGGTGTCCTTTACATGAGTGCCCCAACTTGATGTTCATCACATCAGGGAAGGGTTGGGCTAGACAACAGGGCAGTTGATGCTGGCCGCAGCAATTGCCAAGGAGCCCTTGAGCCTATAACCTCCCTGTTCCTCTCAATCCTGTTAGATGTTTACCTACTTAAATACATCTTCAAAATCTCCCTCTAAATGACTTACGGGTGTAAATCCCATTGGAAATCAATAGCAATTTTTTTTTTTTTGCTAAGTGATCAATGTACTTTTAAAATCCCACTCCTAGCTTTAGCACATGAACAGAAACATAATGCTCACCCGAGTTTCTTATGGCCTATATTTGCTGTTACAAGACTTCTATTTTTGCAGAGTTACTGCCATCTAGACTCACCAAGGTAATTGTGATGAAGAATGAATGCTGTTTTGGTGAAACTCTGTGGAAACAAACGTAGAGAGATTTTGCATTTTTTTCTTGATATCACTATGCTTCTAAGAAAGGGACCAGTTAAAGGACTCACCTCCTGCTTATCCAGCAAAATGCTCGTTCCTGGTTGCATGGAAGCTGCTATGCCTCAATAAAGAACAATCAGAATTAAAGCCCTAAATGCTGAGGTGCTGCAATTAGGCAATGCTTATTCTTCCTTGCACCTCAAATTGGTTTTGTTACAGAATCCTAAAATCATGCAGATTGGAAAAGACCTTTAAGGTCATCGAGTCCAACTGTTGCAGACGTGCGCAGCAATCATATACATGTATGCATGTAACTCGAGTTGGGTGTTGAAAATTTGTGATTCAAAAATCTGAGCTCTCCTCTGAATTGGCATAAATGATGTGAAAGACTTTTCCTGAAACCTACTTTAATGATGAAAATATTGCTTATTTTCAGTGCAAAGGTACGTGTGTTTTACTTAGAACAATGCCCAAAGTTAACTAATTATTTCACTTTGCAGCTAGTAAATGATCCTGTCTCAGTAATGAGGTCTTCTTAACTCTGCATGTTTCACACAGGCAGCAAGGACCACAAGGTCATGTAGAAAAAAGAGTTCTAAAGGTTTTCTATCTCCTTAAAAGGATAATTTTGAAAAAGGTGCTCATATCAGGCAAAATTTTATGGATTATTTCCTACTGAAGCCTTTAATGCTTTTAGCTTTCTGTGGGTTCTGTGATTTACTTGGATTTTTTTTTATACTGAAAAGTAGTGTTTTCTGACTTTTTCAGTCACAGGACTGTCAGTAAACACCCATGTGAAATCAACAGGGTTTTGATTTTACACCCAAGGTCAGTGAACAAAACAGGTTTGCTTTAAATGATGAAGCCATAAGGTACAAAGCTAGCTACCTTTATATGTGAGGATGCTCCACAGCAGGGAGACAACACTGGCCTTGTCCTGCAGACTCTGCTTACATGTTTTCTGAAAATTGAAAAGGAAAGCAAAGTTAAAGCAGAATTTCACAACTGTCCCCTAAATGAGATAACTTTCAATGTGAAAAGGGACTTGTATCTTATTTAAAAAAAAAAAAAGTGAAACCTCAGTCACCATCTTAATCTTGTTTCAGTGTTGGCTGTTAGGAGAGCATCGTAAGAGGGTAGTGGTCTTGGCTGGATACATTCACAAACCCGAAGGCATGCAGTAAATGAAAGCTGGGTATCAAAAACGCTTTTCAGGCCCCCTCTGCCCACGGCTGCACATTCCCTAAAATCCTTCCTTCAAATGTATATACAAAAAGATGGCATGCAAATGCATAACATGTCTGAGTGCAGATGGTTCTTGTGGTCTTAATGGTGCTTTTTTTTCCCCTGGTTTTCTCCCTTTCTTTCTACATGCGTGTGGATGTGGAGTAGAGAGGGAGGTGAAACACATAATGAGAGTCTCGTGTTTGTTAACTGTGGAAATAGCATTCTCCTTAATATTTTCTTTCAGAACCCCTTATTTGGTATTTTAAGTGTCCCAGCAGCTTGCACAGGATAGAAAAAATGCCGTATAGAAAAGCCAGGCTGGGCCACACTAGATCAGCTTGAGAAGCAGACGCTGCCATGTGAGAGCCACCACCAAGCCCAGCAGTGAGGTGGCCTGAGGGACTGCTCATCCCCGAGCCCTCTTTGCACAGCTGGGAATGCACTCCAAGCTGGCTCCTGTGCTAGGTATTTTCTTCCTAGAGGAAAGAACAGCCTCTGTTTGAAAGAGAAAGCTTCAAAGCTCAGCAACATCCCTGTCAGTGCCATCTGTGCAACAGAACCTATGTAATTCCAGTGAACAAGTGAGAAATATATTCATTGTTCTGAAATTCACTGAGACCGTGTCCTGGCGAGTTTGTCACTGCTCTTTGGTGGGTGGTGGCTTGGTTTTTGTTAGCAATGTCTCTGGCTGCACACCCTGCGAGCAGTCTCCTCTGAAGTGAGGAAAGCATGCATTTGTCATGGGCAAACCACAAATTAATTTAATAAAAAGCCTAATAATACGGTTTCAACTTCTAAAACACTCACATGCATGTTGCATATACCTACAGTACCTCCAGGAAACCAGTAAAAGAGTGCAATTTGCTGAAAACTATATTTGATGAGCAGAAGCTAATAAAGTACCACTGGCCACAGAGGTTCACCTCATGCTGCCTGGCTGCTTTCACTCTCATCAGGAAATGCAGCAAGCTTATCCAAATGTGGCAATTTTCTAAGGGGAAGAGGAGGAACAGTCAAGGCTGCTTATGGATCAGACCTTCCACAGTCACAGTTTCTGTTCACATAGCAAATGGCACTGAATTATTCAAATCTTTCTGGAGTTGAACTCACTGCGTTCCTACTGGGTATCAAGGGGTACTGAAGTGGTTTCTGTTTTGTGAAATGGAGGGGGAGGGGAAGGATGCTGCCTGTAACCTATAACACATTTTGCAAACGTCCCTGTTAGCTTCCGAAATTCTGGACCTTGATTTGAATAGCAGCCTGAGAGGTCATTTTACAGGCAGGGATATGAGTGTTATTGACGTACTGAGGCATTAATAGAAGTAACCTCTCCAGTCCTTCTACTAATCCATCAGAGCTAGAGCAAGCATCCAGAGCATTCCAATTCTCAATTTGCTTTTCAGCTGCAATAGTCATACCTGTTTTGAAAATCTTACATGTCTGGGGTCTTCTTGGGAACCTTGGACCAAGAATTCCCTATAACTAGAAAAATAAACATGAAGCAAAACACTGCAAATGTGAGTCTTGGAGGTTTAAAATGTGCTTAATTTAGATTTTTATGAATGCCATGAAAGAGGACAGAAAATTCATAACAATTTTTTAGTCTTTCCTAATGCAATAAAACAAAATTGGGGACCTAACCATAAAATACAACTCCCCTACCTAATGGCCCGCAAGTATTTAAGGCCTTACCAGAAACCTCTTGCCTGTTGAACTGGCCTCAGCCACATGTTTCTCAGCAGCTGTCCTTTGCCTCATGCTCAGTACAAGACTCTCATTGTGCTGCACAGAAGCCTCATGCACACACAAAACACGAGCAGTTAGCTCAGCAAGTTGCAAACACCTCCAGCTCTCTGCTGAGATAAATCTGGGCCATTGAGAAACACTTTCCCAAGGCACCTAAACTGATGCAGTAGTTATCTGCACTAAAATTATGAGGACTACATTTTATGAAGCAAATGAAATCAAGCTAATTAAAAAACAAGGAGGCCCCAACCTGAGATTTTCCTCTGCACCAGGTTTTCAAACTACTGTTAAGTACCGTGCAATGCCTATCTGCTAGACCTAGTTTTTTTCTGGTGTCCACAGGTAAACACGTCAGAGGAAACTCCTCCTCACAAAGCTGCTACCAGCCCAATTCAACACTGATATCCAGAGGCTCAAGCTTCAAGGTGGTGATTAAAGAAACTTTTAAACACACATGACTATTAACATGTCCACAGTTTTAAATCATATGTATAAAGTCAATGAGAAATTTTATGCATCTTTTCCACTTCCTGAGTTAGTTTAAAAACAATGTGCACAGGAAAAAGCAAGGAGAAAAAAAAAAAAAAAAGATGTTCTGCAGGGCATCTGATCAACTTGTGCTTGTAAAGGCCAGGAAAATCACCTGGCTCACTGGCAAAGTCACTGACTGCATGCACATAATTCTAGTTAAAAAAAAATACATAGACAATATCACAATCTGCAGCCTGTTCAAGGATGACTCCAGAACAAGCTTCTTTTAATATAATAGACCAGTAACACTCTTTTTTAGCATATCTCTTATCATAGAAGCCTTTTTACAAGAACTCAAAAGCAATAGCATTTTTTACAAGAATATCCTACTATGCCACAGTTTCTGTGTGCTTGATTGGAGTGTAGGCGGGAACTCCTACCTGCAATAAACCAAAAGCAATAAATGTCCACCCATGAACTGTAGTCATGATTCCATCTCTCGCTGGCGAATATTCCCTCTCAATGCCACGTCATCAGAGTGAAATGGAAAACACCTTCATAGCTCTTAGCTCTTGAGTTAGCTAGGACTCAAATGAGACCAGCACTTGAGACCAGAGTAAGCAGCCAAGAATACTTCAGTGGCAAGTCTGGCACATCAAGTCTCTGTTGTGGCAATTCTCTGATGACAGATCTCATAGTCACTGTTCTCTGAGAAACAATGGTCTCAGATGGCAGTTGTAATAGGTAACTGATGCTACATAAACTTTTTTTAGAAGGACTTTGTAAAACAACTATATTCCCTAGGAATAGAGTGATAAGAGAATAGGTTTCAGTGGTGGTTTATCCCATTCCTGTGATTATTCTTACGGATGAAAATCATTGCCTAATGTACAGACAGATTGGGGTACCTCTTCTCCCCATGAGTGGTAACCTGCTGATATTCAGCTTTAAACTTCAGGAAGCAAATATTCCAGTCTTTCTTCTGCTCCACCACAGATGGAGATACACATAGATTTATATTAATGCAAATATGAATTCTTTTAATATTTTGGCCTTTTATCCAAGTCAGAACTATCCTTTTATCATTTTGATACTTCATGCATTTCTCCTAGGATCTCAAACTACACTAGACCTAAACATGAAGGCTTAAAACATGCGACATTATCCACTATTTTAGAAATAAAAAAGCAGAAAAAGCACAGAAGAAGAAAAAAATATTTCCCATCATTGCTGCTTAAGACAGTAGGACATTACAAAATAGACCTCAGACTACAAGACTCACTTCCACTTTAAGCAGCACTCCATTTGTAGCATGAAGTTTAGGACCAGAAACGTGGTTGTGTAGGCTGACCCCTGGTAGGACAGAGGACTTTTGTCCAGTGAGGCTGTACTGCACAAAATTACTGATGCGTAACTGAACCTTATCTTCTAGACAAGACTGAAGACACACAGAGATGAAGAATCAACTATGCCCCTCAGCTCTTTCTTCCAACAATTTTCTGCAGCATTAAAAGCATTCCTGATTTTGGCTTTACCTGTCTTTGGCTTCCCGTGTTCTGCCAGCCTCATTCCTTCTCCTGCCTTCTCAGCTAGGTTAAGTGCTTTCAGGTTTGTGTTCCTTATCTGTGAAGGCACTTTTCAGTGATAACAAATTACTTCTCAGTCTTCTCTTTGCTAAGCTAAGCAGATGGAGTTCTCAAAATCTGTCACTGCCAGGCATTTCCTCCAGCTTTCAAAGCATTTGTCCAGGCTCCATCTTTGTCCTTTTCACTTCTGGACTTCTCCTGTTTGTTTCCTTCATTTTCACTTCTAAAGTACCAGCAGGAGGATGACTTGTACTATATCAGTAATGGTGGTCCCAGTGCCCCATTTAATGGTAAAATCCCTTCTCCTTATAAGCTGGCAGTTCATACACAGTGTCCATCACCAAGGCAGGGCACGGGGAGCTCCTGTTACCTTGTCTGTTTCTAAGAACTCTCACATCGTCTTGCATGCTGCTGTTTCCTAAGACGTGATTGTCCATCCTGTAGGTATGAACCCTATTCCTTTGCTCTGGGTATGAAACTTATATTTGGCTGCATTTTAATGCACATGGTGTGCATTACAAACATGCACTGAAAATCAAGGAAATCTCTGTAATACTTCTAACTCAATGAAGAAAATTTAAAGCCTGATTTTAAGAGCTATAATTATTCTCCAGTCTCCAATTTAGAGCTTTATCAGCTCTAAATATCAAATAAACTTTAAAATCCCTATTTTTTACTTTCAGGCCATTGGACTTCTCTTTTTCAACTCAAAGATTTAAACTGTAGTTTGTTAACTTTGCAAGCAAATTACAGAATGAAGCGTTCGGGCATCAAGCAAAAAGAGAAAAATATCCCTGAAGAGAATTAACAACATTAATAAGTGAAGAACAGATGACAGAATAATTTACTGTTTCCGTACAAAAGGGCCTCCATTAGAACTAAATCCCTTTGATGAGGGAATAGAAAAAAGGCTACATGCTGTAATCAAGAAAGTAACCATCAACATAATCATTGCTAGAATCTGATCTTAATAACCTACCCTTACTTGAAAATCTTGTCCATGTACAGAAAAGACATGACTGCAAATTAGTAAAACAATTACAGTCAAAGGCTGTTTATACTTCATTATAGAACTCAGTGAAAATCTTTGCCTTCAGAGACCATATGTGTGTTGAATTCCAGGTAAAATTCTCAAAGCAATTGATCAAAAGACCCTTGTCTTCAGTGAATGTGATTCTGATCAGTATCTGATAAAGCTGAGCTTCCAGTTAGATCAGTGGTTTCCCTGGTAAAAGCCAGAAATTAAAGGAGAGCACTGCTTCCTAAGAAGGTGAACAACAACTCTGGGGCAAAGCACAAGAGATCCCAGTACTTCTTGGAAAGCTAAACAGTCCCTGTGTTTGCACCGAGCTGACTTGAAGTCACTGCACTCCCATACTCAGCCTTATCTCAGGGGTCTCGTCTAAAGAGTGTAAGGAAAAGCAGCCTGCCACACACATAAAGACTTCCAGTGAAACAGCAAGTGGAAAGAAAAGGGGGAAAGAGAAGACCCAGATCCTGCAAACCTGTGCACTCATCCGTAGCTGTGAATTCATCAGCTGCCCCACTGGCTCCATAAGATTGGCAGTCCATTACGTTTACTGGCAAGACTGGAGCCCGGGGGTAAACCCCCTGGGGACAAAGGGATCCATTCGGGTTCTGCCCACAAAACGTCTCAGCACATGGCTGGAGAGACCTGTAGGACACTAAAAGAAATCAATTAATAACCATTCTGTTCTGTACAGTAAACTTACAAGTTAAATACTGTCCCTGCAACAAGCTGCACTGTGTTCTCCCCGGTCTGTGTTCAGTGCAGAGGAGACGAAATGCCACCCTATACAGGAAATGCCATCCTGTACAGGCTTCTTGGACAAGGCCTTGGCGCTCACATGAGCAGCCATTTATGTCAGGTTAGAAAGGAACTCCTGACTGACGTCTTCCTGTGTGAGGAGAAGGGATAGTGTAGGACGCAGAGCAGTCTTTGGTGCCTCCCTGCCACCCTGCACAGCCCCAGCCTGCTGTACTGGATGTAAAGATTGAAGTAGCTGCACTAACCTTGGAGCATCTAAATGCAAATTTCTGATTCTGAAAAAAAAGTACACTCCAAGCCAATTGATAAAACTGGAGCAGTGAAAGCAGCTTTAACCTCTAGGGAATCCAATCCCAGTTAAAAACAGGCTCAAGTAAAGTGGCTGCTGAGTCCATCACATTGCATATTGGTAAAAGTAACTTAAGTTTTTTATCCTATCCAACAGTCTTCATTTTATGTCTCTGCTAATTCCTTAGCCTGCAAGTTCCCAGAACCAGAAATGTCCTAACAGGCTTTTCTGCCCGTCATGAAATGCACTTATTACCTCTACACGGAAAAGTAATTTGGTCTTCTGATTTTCAGCAGTGATTTCTGTGTGAAGTATGGTGACTCTTATCAGAAACTGGCAGGGGTTTATATATGCTAAAAGTTAATCAGTGATTCCTTTCTTCAAGGCAGGACATACCATTCTTCTAGTTGGATTATTTTTTTTTCTAAACTAATGCAAAAAAATAGTTTAGTATCCTTCGAAGCGTAATTGTACTAACCAGAAATACTGTCAGCCTGATTTTATGTTTGAGACATAGTCCCCCGTAGTGGACTGTGAATAGAAATGTTGTGGGTTGTGGCTCTGTACAGTAAATGAAGCAGATCCTCCAGTCTGGTCATGGTACCCTGTGTTACAGTAACACAAAGGAACAGTGAAGTGTGTTCAGCTTATCCCATGTGGAGTTTTCAGTCCTGGACAATCTCCAGGAGACGGGAGGCCATTGTTGGATTCATGCTAATCTGCGTCCACTGCCTGATGTGAGGCACTGCTGTGGAAATACAGGTATTCCCAGTTTGAACCGTGGTTGGTGTGACTGGAGTCATTTTAGGGGCATGGGCAGGTGGCAGCAGCTGGACAAGGGTCTACCAAAAGGCAGAAGGTAGAGAACTGAGGAAGGTTCCGAGGATTCAGAAAGCCCTGGCTGCTGCCTCCCACACAGCTTTTTCTTGACCATCCCGGAGTATCTGTTTGGGAAGTTAAACGATTTCAGCTAATTTTAATATTTGAAGCTAAGATCTATTTTCAGGTCAAGTTCGCCTTTCCCAGATGACATTCCATTGGAACCTTCCTTGAGTTTCCACTGGTGAACTATGGCTCCAGAGATCAGTAACATGCCCATAAAATCTGTTGCCCAAAGGCTCTGATCTAAAGCCTGTTTTTCAGGTGGAACCAAGAGCAACCAGTGGAAGCATTTCAACTGGAACAGAAAGCAGAAGCCTCTTTTGCTAGAAGATGTTGAGAAGGAGCAGAATTGCTGGCATCCTTACAATTCCCACATCACATAGACAGGAAAAGCACCATCAATGCAGGCCTTCTTCTGGATCAGCTTCAGGCTCTTTCCCACCCTTCCACCTGCACCGCTAACAGCAGCAGTGATTGATCCAGCCAAGCCAGTGCCGATGCTTCAGCAAGGCGCAGGTTTAAAGCGGAGCAGTGTTACACATGGGCAGGAAAACCTCACTCGTTAATGAGGTACTGCCGACAGCCTGAGAGCGCCGTGTGCTGTAATTACAAAAGGGCAATGGAGTGGTGAGGCTGCCCCCGACAGCTCTGCTCCCCTGGAAGAGCAGAGCTGACAGCTCAGGAATGAGAGCAGCAGAGCTGGAGGCAGCTTTCCTGGCAGCTGGCCTGCCTTCGCAGCGCTCTCACCCAGACCGTGCTGGTGCACAGGAGCTTTCTGAACAACATGAGAAAGCCCAGGGCAAGAGGCAAACAAATTTTTCTTCTCTTTGGGAGAAAACAGGACACTCTGGTAATTTAATTTGCCAGGCTCTGCTGTACTATGATGGTGCAGATGAGAGGATGCAGACACACATTCTAGGGCAGCCTACTCTCACATTGAAGCACTGGGAGGTTTCTTATACAAACAATGGCTTTAACAAGTGTATCTTAGTCCTGCCTAATCCAAAAGGTAGTAATTATGAAGCACAGCTTACAAGGTTTGGAGGTTTTTATTCTTAATACTAAAAAAACTGATTCAATTTTTGAAATGAATAGGAATATCACTTTTCTCCAGACCTGAAATAACAGAGGTCTTGTTTTCTTAATTCAGAAATAATGGAGAACAAAGCATAGCTGAAGCAAACAGAAGGACTAAGATCTCTGGCTTGTTTTAAAGGTTTTCAATTCAGACCACTTATGAGTGGGTCCTACATATCTCAGTGGAAGTTATTTGTCTATAAAAAGGAGAGCTCTATAGACCCTGATTTTCACATGATTATACTCTTTAAATTCATTCCCTCAGTTTCCCAAGGAACAGAGGCAGACAGGGTCCAGGGTATGCCTTTGAACTCCTGGGTATTTTATTTGGTATAAACGGCCACAGAGCTGCAGGTAGTTCATTTTGGATCATGCCTACAATCACCTGGGAAATTTCCTTTTATTGTTGTATGCTCAGATATCATCATGATCCAAGTCCCTGGGCTGATCAGTGTGAATAGCTAGGGAACACACGTATAACCTCTCCTGATTATCATGCAGCTGTACTGTGCAGTAGCTTTCCTCCATTTACTTTCTCATTACCTGTTTAATGTTCCTCTGTCTCTCTCCTTTTGAAAGGAAAATCTTCTTGACCTCAATCAGTGTTTCTTCAAACCCCTTCCTCCCCCGCCCTACCAAGTCCATGCTTCTCCGTCAGCCTTTAATGCTCATTCACCAGGGCGGATTGTCCTTGATCACCTGCTGTCACTCTCGCACCCTGTCTTCCTATGTCAGAACATTTTCTGTGCCAACATACCAAGGTAATCTTCAATACTGACATCTTACATTCAGGCTAGCAGTGTTAAGCAAGGGCAAGTGTTTGCTTTCAGAAGGCAGCCAGAGATGCCAGGCTGGTTACTGCCTTCCCTGATTTAATGCCACAAAGTTTTACACTTGGTCTTGCTCTTTGACTTTTGATTTTCTGTTGTAAAAATGAACATGCGACAAGAATGGGGGGGAGGGTCGTTACCAGGATGTGTCTGATTTGTTTTTTTCCCCTGAGGTAGTTTTTGCTACTTGGGATCTCTGCTTCCCACACAGAGTCATATGAACCATAACACAGTCATCGCAGGGAACAGCAGATCCAGTCAGTGGACCTGCACTTTCTCAGACCAGTCAAAGACAAAAAGAACCTCTCCATTAATACAGAGAAAAGCTGTCTGCATGTGTCTTGCACCACCTCCATGGCAGCAAACACCAAACTTTCAAAAACCAGCTTTGCACTGCAACATGGAGGCTGTGCTGTTGGTGGAGAGAACAGCTTTCCTTCTGCCACAGAGGCTTTTGGCAGCTCGAGGGAGCTGTGTGGGTTTTGGATAAGCAATCTTTATAATCCCGAAGGGTATTTTGTGTGCAATGGTGGAGGGCTTGAAAAAAACAATATATTTGATGCTTGTTCTGTGGCACATGCCTGGAGGGCACTTCCATAAGTACAGGTATTGGCTTGGACACCTCCAAAAGCAGCTAAGAAGACATTCAAAAGGTATTAGAATATCAATCAAAAAAGGCACATGGACACCTGGGCTCACCTTTTAACAATTACACAGTTTCAGATCCCCACAGCTTGGAGAGGTACAAAACTCGCCACCATAAACACACCTCAACTTGGTGCTAATGAAGACTTCTTCATTGCCTTTGCCAGCATGAGAGGGAAAAGGAATGGCTTTTCTGGAGGCTGGAGGTGTACACAGCTGTGGAGAGCACACAGTTGTGCAGAGTGTATGTTGCCCTCTGTGCTACACTACAGCAGAGCTTTTGCTCTTGCAGTGAAGTATCTGTCCACGTAGTTTCTGACAAGGAAGATGAAAGAATTCAAGCCCGTGTATGCCTGGAGCTACCAATAGCTAAAGTGTACTTTGGCCATAGTAACTTTAAACTTGAAAATGCGAATAGAGAACTTTTCCTCCTCGATCTCAACATATATACTCATTTTGCCATTTGCATTTCCCCTACCGTTTCGAATGTTCACTCACTAAGCACAGGAACAGAAGACACAGATTCAAACAAGAAGGTTCTGTGTTTACTGGCAGCTCCTGCTTCAGCTTTATAACCTCATTTTTCAGCAGAGACCAAACTGAGTTTCGTGCTTTGCAATACCCCCAAACTTCTCAGCATTTCAGAATAGCTGTATCTTATTAGAAAAGCAAACATCAGCTTATTACCCACTAATTACCCCAGCCCAAAGCTCCTAGCTACCCAGAACTTAGTTCTCTCTTCCAGTGAACTTCTCATTAACCTCTTAAATCCCCTTTTAAAGCCCACCAGGTCCCCTGCTGCTGGGCTGGTTTACTCAGCCCACAGCCAAGGACAGACAGGAAGGTTAATGGTATTTCTCACTTCCTTCAGCTCCCTTGCTGGCACAGTGGGACCCCCACAGCCTCTCACACCACTCGTTCTTGTGCCAAAACTGCTCTTTAGCTTAACTTAAATGGCCCATTTCCCTTCCTGCTACTAACTCTTCTGAATTACTCATGAGGAGCAATAATATAAGCTCTATGGTCATAATTACTCTTGATCATATTCCCTCATAGGAGAGTGACTGCCCCCAGCCATCACCTTTGACTTTGCTCCAGGCTGGCCATGTCTCTCCTGGCTGAGAGTGACTGGTATAAGGCAGCAGGGATGAGATCTCTCCAGACATTTCTGTGATAGCATTAATAAGCCTTGCTTTCTGTAAGGGAGCACCCTGCTTAATAGATTCGGTGGTCACCTTTTTTATCTTCACAGCCAGCACATCTCAGTGGCTCATTGTCACCTTGTGACCAATAAAACCAAGACTTACTCCACCTCTGTCATTCACAGCTGATGAACTCAAAGACATTTCCATGATTAATCCCAAAGCACGGAGACTGTCCGTTTGCTGTTAAGATGAATTTCCATTTCTACCCCACTGGTCCTTGTGCTCATGCATTATGCCCTCACGTAATATCCCAGCCCTCACCCTGTTGGCAGGGCCTCCCAGTTTGATGTCAACACTGGGTTGCTCTGCCTCCTGCCTTGCACTTCTACCAGGGCACGGTAGCGTGAAGTCTGATCCCAGAACGGCTCCATCATTAATTTCCTTCCTTGCTGATAGTTCTTCCTCCCAGAGCACACATAGCCACTCCCTCTCTGGAGCCAGAAGAACAACTGGCCCAACAACTAGGAACCTCAGCATCATACACAACAGCACGAACACAGCATCTTCTGTAGGTGAAAGAATTTGGCAAAGGCCAGACCAGGTGCCCAGATCTCCCCAGCTGGATTCCAAGCCAGGCTCTCCACTTGCTCTGTCTGGTGCTGTCAAATGGACCTGGCTTTGCCCGCCACGGCCAGACCCCATGGGTCTGCACCCCGTTGCTGAAGCACAGCTTATGCTGTGGTTGTTCTCATCCTGCAGCTTGTCCACCCCTGTAATGGAACCACCAGCCCTTGCTGTGCCCTGGGTGCTCTGCCGTGAGCTGGGTGTGTATTTCTTCAGCTTTGGAATACAGATGGCACCAGGAGAGCTTGAGACCAGCCCAGTGTTTCTGCTTCTGCTTCACCTGCCTTCCTTCTTATTGACAGAAGAGAAAGGTATCTCAGCCCCAGTAAATTATGCACTTGGTTTAAAAGAGTGATTTTCAGTGATATGAAGAATATTTTTTAAGCAGCCAAGTGAGGCATCTGTAGGGACATCCACATTTCTAAAGCATCAATTAAATTACGTTTTTGGAGAGACCATAGGTTACTTGTCAGATAGGCTTTACACTAAACTATAGAACTTAAAAATTTGTGGGTGTTGAGCATTGCCTCTAATTTTTCTGCAGCTTGCTTGCTTTAGTTCACCCTTAGTGGAAGCACCATGCATTGTTAAGTATCACAGTAATTTGCGATAACTGAGTGCAAGTCTTACCCCCTCACTGTCCACAAAGCTGAAAAAAATATTTCTATGCATTTTTTCATTTTGCTTTTTCTAAACGCTGGTGTCTTTCCTTGCTGTATTTAAACTGCCTGGCAGTTCATTTGGCCATTGTTGTGTGTGTGGGTGTGTGTGTCCCTTCCCAGTGTGTGTTATTTCAAAGCTGACATGATGACAAAAGCCCCTTAAGGATGGCAGCTAATAAGACATCTGCTTTCCCCTGGCTTGCAAGGCAGCAGTCAGATGTGGGCTGGTAATAGGGTGCGTTACCTTTAGGCTCCGGGTCACTGCTTCACCTCTGATCCTTGTCAAAAGTGACCACAACTTGTTATCTGCCTGTACATCACTAACCTAGGAAAATGCATTGATGCTCTTTCTTTCAGTCCTGTTGACAACTATCTACACCACAATTAGCCAAAGTAGCAAAGACAGACTGGAGTGCGTGGCTTTCTCAGCCTGTGGTGGGGGCCCAGCAGGTCAGTGACGAGGGAGCTCTGGACAGGCTCACTGGCTGCAGATGTCCAGCACCATATTTTGGTGCTCAGGCTTGAACCATATTGATGCCTTGGGTGGCTACCTAGAAACAGAGACTAGACAGGAGTAAGGGAATAAAGATAGGTATTTATTTCAAAGGCCTTCAAAGGTACACCCTGGGGAGGCAGAGGCTACACCCAAAAATGGACCCCAAGATGGACGACAAGTCAAGAGTTCTTCACACTTTTATAGGTTTGGCCCGTTTGCGTATCAGCATAAATTCACCAATTAAAACTTTAGCTAATGATGTAACTTCTTCAATTTCTCCACCTCTCTTGTGGCCCTAGTTTACACCTTTGGGCCTAGGACAATCTGAGTGTCCTTGAATAGCAAGCTCGGAGAGGCTTTATTGTGTCTATCTGGCCTAGGAGAGCAGCTAGCAAGCTACAAGAAACTTCAGAGGTACACACTAAGTGAAACAGAATTTGAAAAATATAAAAGTTAAAACCTAAGGCATCAGTATTCCGATATAAATAAAAATAGCAGTAAAACAAAGCGAACTTGCACAGGGTGTAGCTTTTCTGTTGCTTTCTGGAGTGCTGCTGATAGAAATCAGTGCCCATTTAATAGAGCATATTTTAAGAAAGGGTGGAATAAAGAAAGGAAAGTGTGGGATAAAACACAGTAATTTTCAGGGGCCTTGGAGTCACAGCATAAACTGATGGTTCGTTGTTTGTCTGCAGTGTATGCAACCCTGGGCTTTTTGCTGATTTTGGCTGGTTTGTGCTGTATCTGCACATTTATCATGCCAAAAATGCCAGCCAGCTGTGCTACATTTGCAATGTAAAACTATACATTTCATTTTTACTTTCTCTGTGTATCTTGAAATAAGGCACAGGTAAGATTTAAGCCAGGAAGAGTTTCATTATTAGTATTGCACAATTTCACTGATTAACAGCAATAAAACTAATAAAACAACTAAAAATAATTAACTATCAGGTGATCAGCATTAGCCATTTTCACCACATATAATTATCAGCATCTTTTTCAATTTCAGTTTATCACAATTACCATATTATGCATATAGATCACTGGATTTGCTTGAAATCTTTATGGATGTCAAAATGTAACCAGAGTTTAATCCCAGTAAAAGGGCATACTGAAGACCTCCATTTGTGCTGATTGAATCATACATTAACCCAAGAGAACAAAAGGTCTGACATCACTACTAGGTAGTTAATGATTATGCTGTCTATTGTCTCCTAATATTATCTTGAAAATGGCCATGTCAGGAGGCCTAGAAATCCCTCAGAGCACCTCATGCTTTTTTATTTTCAAGCATTCTATTGTAGTATATGACCAGAGACAGAGAGAGAAATATGAATTAATTAAATGATCTAATAGATGTAAAAAAAAAATTGGGCCAAAATCTGCTTTTTTTGGTCAGTTCTCAGTCAGGCAAATCTCCAGATACTTCCAGGCTGAGGTCTTGCTGGAGAAATTATTTCAGAGCAAAGCAGGAGCAAGCAGACCAAAATATCCCACCAACAGTAGAAAGATTTTTATTTCCGGAGGGTATCCCACGGGCTTTTGTGGGAAGAGCACAGGAAGAGCCACTCAGGCTTCCCTCTGGACCCCTGTCCTGGCAGGGCCACAGCAGATGCCTGGGGAGGGATACCATCAAAGGGCAAGCAAGAGTCTTTCTGCTCTTTTGGTGACGGGCAAACAGAGACCTCCAGAAAAAAGGTATCTGAACTCCACCAACCTACATGTGAATGTTCAATCTAACTGGTGCAGAGACATTCTATGGCCTTGAAGTTCAGAGCTTCAGAATCAATCCATCTTCTTAAACCAGGGTATATTTTTAGCTGACAACACCAATATATATTTGGGTTTGTGAGACTATTTAGAGGGGTTAGATGCTGGGCGCCCTGGCTGCAGCAAGGCTCTGCTGGGATGTGGGAACGTGGCAGAAGGATGCCCAGGGTGTAGAATAAAGACGGTAGAGAGGCTAGAGGGCTACAGGGCCTGGAGCAGCTGTAATGTGATGCAGCAGAGCCAGGTAGGCATGGGCATGGGTTTTCAAGGAGAAGGCAGGGCCTTTCAGGGAAGAGAAGATGCCAGCACATCACAATGGCACGTCTTTGGCTTGGCCACTTCTACAGAATCTAAGCTGTTATTTAATTGAGGTGCTTAAAAAAATGGATTTCATTTGATAAAGTGATGATTAGTCTTCATTATACTCCTCTGTGATCATCACAGCAAAAAGCTGCACTTGTATGTCTGCTTATCATCTCTTCTGAAAATCTTACTGGTAAAGAAAGACTTGATTGATTATTAGATTTTTGTCATCAAATCCCATCTTTGTTTACGTGCAGAAAAAAGGAAGGCCTCACTTTTGAGGGAAAAGGGAAATAAAAAGAAGCCCAATAGCTGGGCAGTTATCTCTGACATTCACGTAATGCAGTGTATGTCCTTACGTGACATTTATGTGAGAGAAAAAGAAAAGCATCGCTTGAAAAAGGTTACAGAAGTTCTTCAGGCATGAAGTCATCTCCAGGCAGCACAGTCACTGCAGTTTATAAACAGGTTTTGCTCTCACCCACTGCATTCACAGATGCAGGGCACCATTTAACCCACTTGCTTGCTGACACTTCTTTAATATCCAGCTTTGATTTTCCTTTCCAACAGCAGCATTAAACCAGGAAATGAAGCCAATTGCTGATTTTAGGAAAGATGTTTGCAGCCCCTGCCCTTGCCATCCTGTCTTCCACAGAGGAAAAGGGCACTGCACTGAGGAGCTGGTCATTGGCATGGGGAACTTTGTCTCCGGTGTGCTGGGGAAGTGCAGCTGGCACTCACGAGGGGTCTTCTTCTCTCATCCCTAGGCATGGCTTTCTGTGAGACTGGGAAGTCAGACAGATGGACACAGGATGCAGACGCAGGCAGAAATGGCAGGGTGAGGACCACCACTTAAACTCTGTGCCAGTTTTAAGTCTGTGAAGAAGAAAACCCAAAGCCTTTCCTTAAATAATCATTACACGAACATCTATTTCAGTAGCAGTCACTTTGCTTTTTGTTTATCTCCGGTTTCTAAGCGCTGGGATTGACTCATGGCATTTCTTGAGGTTCCTTTTATTTCTACACGCGTGGCACCTACAATATTATCTTCATTCAGCTCAGAGCATGTCACCCTGCAAAAAGCTGTGCAGACACCCTCACAGTCTCTAGGTTTGGCAGATCTTGCACAGCCAAGGTTTCTGGAGATGCAAGCCCATTTACAGAGGCATAACCAAAGAGCTGTGAAAAAACTGGCAATATATTGATAGAAAACCATGGCAGAGAGGTGGAAGCCTCTCCGTTTGCATACCCTTGTGTGCTGTCTAACTTGTCTGAGGTAGCCTGGGGCATCAGGTGGTCCCACTTCATGGCTTGCTGTGGAAAACAGCTGGTTTTCAAAGAATGCAACACTCCTGAGCGACGGTGGCCATGAAGGAGTGCTGGAGCTGCTCCTGCAGTTTCTCGGTGTTGGCATGGGTTTCCCAAGAGCACAAAAAGTAGGAGTGGAGCTGCCTCCTCTTGACTCCTAGTCATAGTCTGTGCTTGCAGATGAAATTGTCTCTGTCACAAGATATAAAAGATACATGATAACACTAGCATCTTTCAGCTTATTTAACTGATTATGAGTCTAAAAGAAATGGTAACCATGTAAACACAGGCTTTTACATGGCACATAGGCAACACAGAGACAACTTACCCCCCCAGGCAGGTAACAATGAATGCATGAAATGATGTGGGCTCATGAAGTTGTCCAAGTTCAAATGGTCCTTAGTGTCTCTCACAATACTAGTTTGCAGTGTGTAATGAAGCATTACTTGACCAGAGTGACCACAGGCCTGCCTGCATGTGGGAGCACAGCCAGCACATAAGAGCTTCCCTTTCAGAGACATGTCTTCTGTGCAATTTTATTTGAGTTAGAATCTAGAAAAGAAAACTTTTTAACCCTCACATCCAAAAGGAAAATAATGTACAGTGCAATCTGTAAAGCTGTGTTCAGCTGGAGTCATACAACATAGCATTTGCTACTGCAGAAAGCAGCACAGGTGTTTATTGCTGTATTATTTGAACCCAGATGTCTTCATAATTTTATTGAAAAATCTTGTTTATTCCCTCTTCTAGGGTGCTGTTTTTCCGTGGTCTTACAAATGCATTCCTGTTTATTTTTTTTCTTTCATTCCTGAATTGGGTACATCACCTTCCACTTGCTGAAACTAAAGATGTGTAACACTTCTCCTTCGCATGCCCTGGACAGCCTACTCCTGTCTTCTTTAATTCCAAGAATTCTTTTTTTCTTTTTTTTTTTTTTTTTTAAGAAGGAAACACCCAGGTTCCAGGGAAATTCTTTGTGAAACTCGTGATTATGAGTGAGGGTGGCAGGACTGTGTCTAATGACTCACAGGTGCAAAGCTGTACTGCCATGGAAAACTGCTTGAAAGCCGCTTGTGTGCCTGTGTGAGAAAGTCCGGAGCGGAACACTCCTCCGACCCCGCGGTTAGGGAGCTCACGGTGGAGCTTTGCGACTCCGTCAGGAGGTAGAACAACAGCCCGGGGGGATGCGCAGGGACCTGCTCCCTCTCCTGGTAACGAGGGCAAAGCGTCGGCGCAGCGAGCCCCTTCCCTGCCCCTGGTCCTGCCCCTGCCCGCCCAGCCCTGCTCCCCGGGCACCCTCCTTAGGAGGCGGCGTGGGGAAAGACGGAGGTGGCAAAAGCAGAGACGAGAGAACTGAGGTGCTGGAGCGTGTCCAGGGAAGGGCAGCGAAGCTGGCGAAGGGTCTGGAGCACAACCCTATTCCGGGTAGCTGAGGGAGCTGGGACTGTTCAGCGTGGAGAAAAGGAGGCGCAGAGGGGACCTCATGACTGTCCACAGCTACCTGAAAGGAGGCTGTAGCCAGGTGAGAGTTGGTCTCACTTGCCAAATAACCAGCAGTAGGATAAGCAGTGATAGGACAAGGGGAAATGGCTTTAAACTGACAGAGGGTAGGTTTAGATTGGATATTAGGAAGAAATTCTTTACTGTGAGGTTGGTGAGAGACTGGAACAGGTTTCCCAGAGAAGCTGTGGATGCCCCATCCCTGGAAGTGTTCAAGGCCAGATTGGATGGGGCTTTGAGCAACCTGGCCTAGCGAAAGGTGTCCCTGCCCATGGCAGAGGGGTTGGAACTAGGTGATCCTTAAGGCTCCTTCCAGCACAAACCATTCTACAGTTCTATGAGTTCCACACACATGTAACGATCTCAACACTACATTCAGTCATTTCTAGAACAGCTGCTGCATTAGTATCTGAATTTGAGGTGAGTAACTATCAACCAGATAAAGATTTATTACCACAAACACTCTAAGGAAAAATTCAGATAAATTCCAAAAATTGGAAAGACAAAAGTAACTGCAGGAACAACAAGGAAATTTTCAGTCCTGTAGCTGTAACGATGCAATGCATAACAAGATCCAAGTTATGTAAAAATGAAACCGTACATTAAAAATAATAGAAAGCAAACACCAAAAGGACCTATTTGGGGGAAGATAGATGTGGCTCTAGAAGGCTTCTGGACAAAGCCACAGCAGTCTTCAGGAGATTTTGTGGTGCCTCAGTGAGCTCCTGTACTCCTCAGGCATGCTCACACACTTGGGCATCTAATGGGCATCTCACGTGTAATGCTGCCTGCTCCACACATGGGCAAAACATCTGTCTGAAGTCTGTGCACCTGGCCTCTTCCCTGGCTGCCCAACTCCTGGGCCGAGCTTCCTTGGAGACATACAAGTGAAAGACTTCTTGGGAAACAGGGGCACTGTACTTTTCATATAAAAATGGGTGTTGCTGATTTTCAGAAATACCACTCAAAGATGATTCTTATTCATGAATTTTAGTACAGCAGGCTGACTTCTCTCTTGGTTGCAATGTGTTAAAGATGATATGGCTGACTTGGTACCATAACAGTGTGTCAAAATATGTTATCATGGTAAGAAATAGAAAACAGTTTCTTGTTGAGACCTATGTTCAGCATTCTAACTGCATTTGGCAAAGCACTCAAATGTTTGTTTAAAATTATATTTATGTCCCACTGATTTCAGTGGGACTGAAATAAATCCCAAATGCTTCACTTAGCTGAGAATTCAGGCTTAATTTCGTAAGCATCCCCCATCACTACTGAATTCAGTGGAAGCTCAGGGAACTTGTTGTCCAGTAGGAAAAAAAATATTTTATGAGGTATGATCTTAAGGAAAAAATTATGTCTCCATTCTTTCATGAGTGAAAGAGAGAAACACAAGGCCATAATATGTTTAGCTGAATAAAAGAGCAGCACACTGGGATGCAGGGGCATATTAGGAAAGCCTCCCAGTTTCGTACGTCACTAATACACGATGTTACCATAAGATGCAATTGCTGTAGGCTGGGAGCTGATCTGTTGAAAGAGGAAAATGAATAAATAGAGCAAAGAAAGCATGAGTGTTGGTTTGGTATGATGTATTTAGTAGTAGTAGTTGCATGTTACAAAGTACATAAATTCAGAAACCATTCAGAAAATGAGATTAATGAGATACCTTTCTGAGAGCTAAGGGACTGGAAGTTCAATGCTCCCAATTTGTTCCCTGGCCTAGCAGGCTGCAGGCAGCTGTACTGCGTGTGTTTGCTTTACAGGTAACCTTTTTTTCTTTGAAGGGAGATAACCACCATTCTTATTCAGCCCTGGTCATTTCCTCCACAGATCCTGGTTCTGCTGGATGGTTTTTGCACTTTGAACTAATGTCTGGAAGGAACTCAGCTGAAACCACAGTTTTTATTACACTGATGGCATCAGGCTGGACAGGAACCATGACACCAGTGTTTGCCCTACAGCCATCCTGAGGCACTTTCTTTCTATTTTGGACTGACCTGTTATGACTATGCCCATGCACATCCCAGTTTGGAAAGGAGAGTTCAACGTGACAAGACACCAGGAAGATATTCTGAGCGCAGTCCCACCTCTAAGGATCTCTGCTGCCTTGATTTGTATAATTTGTACTGTGGAGCTATGAGAAAGTGTAGACAAGAGCCTTAACTTACATGTGAAAGATACGTCATGAAACTGAGTAAATGTTTGATTTGAGGAATAGTAATTGTTCATCTCTACAGATCACTAAGTAAAGGTAACAAACAGAAGAGAAAACAGCAAGACTCTGTTCTGTATTTTTCTATTATTTTACCATTCTCATGCATGGCAGTTATATGCCAGTTTATAGATGGGATACTTTTTTGTTTCCATTCCTGTCTTTCTATAACATTAATTAAAAACTTTGCCTGGATTGATCATAACAGGTGATCCTCAGGCCACAAAATGAGTCTGTGTCATGAAAAAAGGGCAGCAAGGTTCAAGTGGTTGTGAGTTTATGGGAAATGAGCTGTCACACATTCAGGTCCCCAGGACTGCGACCTAAGTCATGTAAAACTGCCATCAAGACTAGTCTTTATTGGCCAGCCTGATTTTGGGAGTTGGATGAACTGGTGGTGGAAATATAAAGAAGGGAATGTTACGAGTTACGTTTCACAATGTGCTTTCACCTTAAACAATGGCAGAAAGCCTTGGGACTGGCTCTCCTTCCATGCTTTGGGCAGGATGATCATCCCTGCAGCCACCCAGCAGTCACTAGCCTAAACCCTGCCATGGGTCTGCTGAGCCAGACAAGGAGGGTGACCAAAGGGGCCTTTAGCCCACGCATTAGCACCACCTGATACAGTATATCTCCTCTGGGGCAGGATGAGGAAGATGCCTCAGACCGTGACCATCACAGCTGTATGCAGCTGTATCCAGCTGTATCCATCCAATAAACCCCAGGGAAGAACAGGGCCAGAGGGAAACACAAATCCTTCAACAACCTGAGCCATGCATTCTCTGTGCACAGCCACTGAGTTCTTCATTCCCCAGTGCTATCGGTCACAAAAATAGCCATCCTGATTCAAAAAGCTGCTACCTCTGGCTACGTATAGTCTGTTCTGTTCAACACCGAGCTCTCCACGCACATTAATATCCCATTGTGTCCTGCAAGGCAGTGTCAGCACTGCCCGCTGGTTAAAGAACGCAGCACACAAGGGAGGGCCGCAGCCCTGAGAACGGCGATTCACCTGCTTTGTTGTCTTGGAATAACAGGCTTGTGAAATCAATAGGACTTGTCACGGTTATGTCCCCGTGTGCCGCCGTGTCTGTGGGATGCAGCCCGTGCGCTTTGCAGGAGAGCAGGCACCGTGCTACACGTGGATGAAAACTGCAGTCACCGTCACAGAGGGAGTGGATGAAGCTCAGATGTCTTTTTGTGAATGAAGCTTATGTCCTGGTGACCCACCTCAAGCAGAGGGGGAAGAGAGGGAATGTTACTAAATATGCATTCCCAGAAGCAAACAGAGTGCAAGCTCATCGTTCTCTGCAGAATGTACATGCGTGGAGTGGCCCGGAAAGCACCAGACGCTGCTTGTTAAAAATTGGCATCTCTTCAACACAGCTACCAGTGATTTTTCTGTAAAACACATTAAGATTCAGTATAAATGCCTTTATGGATTTCACACCACATTAAAAGGAGTGAGTGATTGACTACATTCCCAGTAGCTTATTTTTCATCCTTTGACAGCTGTTAACCAGACAGAAGCATTATTAGTTCAATTTCTCATGCTGTAAAAATATTTGGATATAGGAATTTGGCCAAATTTTTCCTTCTTGTTTGTGGTTTCCTATGAGAGTTGGTTGGATTGTTTTGACAAATCCAAGAGTGTAGCTAGCACAGCATCTTAGCGCAAATGCTGGTTTCAGAGCCAAGCCTCCAGGTTTACTAAGCAGATTTGAAGCTCAAGGTAAAGAGACACAAGCTCTAGTTACAGCAAAGTTTCAGGATCCTCAGGGCTTGAATACGGTTTCGCTCTTCACAAAAATAAGTGCCTCTTATGGGGTGTGGGGTGTCTGGTTCAAAGAAGGATCTCCCTGACACAGTCAGTAGAGGGCATATGAAAAATTGATATTGAATGCTAATGCTGATTTGAATATGTAAATACAGACAGGAGAATGTCCTTCCTGTCCATCAATCTCTTCATTCTTTATTAGAACTTGTCTATTAACACATAAAAAACTTCTGTTCTCTCTGTGTGTCTTCTGGAATTTGCTGTCCCTTAAGGCAAACTCCTCTGCAATCAAGTGTTGAAGTTCTTACAGTGTAAAGTATGGAAAGAAAAGAATGTTCCAAATGCCTCAATACCACTGGCAGAGTTTACAGCATCTGCTATGGCCCCCAAGGAACTCACACTACCCAGGCATTATTCATCATTTCAAGCAAAATGACTGTGCAAAGCAAGGTGATAGTTACACAGCATCAAAGTGAATGAACTGCTCTGCATTGAATTCAGAGGAGCCAACAGCATAGCCTGAGTGTTTCTGAGACATTCAGGTGTCACAGACAATCCCACTTCTCTTCCTCAAGCTCTGGGCTCCACCAGTTCTGTGACAGGAAACCAAGGGACTTGGTAAATCACAACCGTGTCTGAAAGAATTCCTCATGTTCTGGGAACCAAACACTCGAACCCTTCTCAGTACAGTCATCTGAATATGAACTACACAAGTTCACAGAGCATACAGAGAGAAAGTTTTGGACCAACTATAGAAGCAATTTTAACACCTACTTTCCTGGAATATGGTTATTTTCAAATCAAGTCTGAGTTTTGAAATGTAAATGTTACAGGTCAAAGCTAAATTACAAAGTAAGTTCTGTTTTTCAAATGTTTAAATCTTTTTTTTTTTTTTTTAATAGGCATATTGGAGACAGGCATATTGCCGGAGTGTAAAGCATTTACTGGTGAGCAGCATAAAATAGCTATTGCAACTCAAGTCTGCAATTTTAGCGTTCTTAAACAACACTAAGTACTTGTTTCTTGTTCCAACTAAATATTTATGATTTTATATGCAGATATATAATGTTCCAAGTAAGTTAGTGGCAGAGAAAATGTACATTTACCTTCCCCTCAGCTTTGAGGCAAGTTAAGTTACGTGATTCAGGGTTTTGCTTTCCATGCCATAGGAAGAATAAGAGTGTCAGTAAGGAAATTCTTCCTTGTAGCTAAAAATCCTGGAGAAGCCTCATAAAATGAGCAAACAACAACCAACCAAGGAGAAAACAAAGCTGTCATGTCCACTTCAATCATAAAGAATATGTTTGCCCTGAAGAGCATTCACATTTCCATTTGCTAGATCAGAAAAGGGGTTCTGTTTTTTCAGGAGTTTCAGAAAAAGCAACATCTCATATTCTGAGGCTCCCTGCTTGTCCAAAGGCTTTCTGCCAGACTCCAACATGAATGGGACAGAGCTACGTCAGGCAGGGCAGGGAGTGTGTCCCTGAACAATCACCCAACTCTCGCAAATAACAAGCAATGGAACAGGAGAAAGTGGTGTCAAGTTGTGCCAGAGAAGGTTTAGATTAAGTTTGGATATTAGAAAAAATTTCTTCACCAAAAGGGTTGTCAAGAACAGCCCTCTCAGGAAAGCCCTGGAGTCACCATCCCTGGAAGTGTTCAAAAAAAGTGTAGCTGTGTCCCCTAGGGACATGGTTTCTTGGTGAGCACGGTGGTGCTGGGCTAATGGTTGGACTCGATGATCTTGGAGGTCTTTTCCAGCCTACGTGGTCCTGCCACTCTGTGGTTCTAAAAAGTGGGCCCAGAGCACAGAGCGAGGAAGCAGCATTAGAGCCCAGTCTGACTGACTTGTGCAAAACCGAGCTGAGTAAATCCCAGAAGAGGGATGCATGACAAACGTTTTTAGCTACCCGACAACGCTGTGGCTGGGACCTGAGAGGGTACCTGTGTCCGTCAGAGCACAATTCCTGTACAGCACTTGCTGGGAGAGAGCTGTGGTGCCCAACACCACGCATGGGTCTCCTCTCCCTGCACAACTCAGTTTCTTCTTTGCATCTGCCCCACCCAACAAGGGCACTGTGCAGTAGTGAACAAGGTCACACAGGAAAGTGACTACTGCCAAACTCTATGTATGAGGCATTAGGCCCATTACTCACACGAATTAAGAGAGAAACCTACTTTTATTTTCCTAGCCTTATTCATATAATTAATTAATATCTCAATCAGCCAAGAACAGGCAAAGACATAACAGTATTTCAGTGCATTCCTTGGGGAAACAGTGCACAGAGACAGCACAATTAATTTAGACAAGATCCATTTAGATAGCAAGTTAATTTTAATGGCTACAAGTAGACAGGAGAACCATTTTTCAGAAAACAGTGAGAAAGTAAAATTTCCTTTTCCCTTACCTGTTGTCTGTCTCCATCGAACATGCTTTTGTTTGAAGGCAAAGACAAGCAGAAAGCACAGCAAAATTTCTGTTGAATTTCTGCAGATTTCTGTGGCATTCAGGCCAGGTAATAGAGCAACTCATTGCTGCTTCACTGGGTAAGCAAATTTGTCCCCCAGCTCATCTACACATTGAAACCATATCAAAGCCTGAAATTACACAACGTCTGGCTTAACTATATTACAATCAGTTCTCTTATGTCCTCGCAGTATTAGAAATACAGCTTGCCAGAGCTAAGTCAATTAATTAATTAGATTTTTTTTGCCTGTCTTGCAGTGATCTGACCGAACATGGGGGCGGGGGGGAAATAGCAAATAATCCTCATTCAATTTGTAAGCAAACTAGGTTACTGTAAAGTTGTCCTTGTCACAGACTGCCAAAGTGCAGTATGCAGTTCTCGCCTCCCTGTGGGTTGCCATCTGCCATTGCACCTCCCTCTCCTTCCTCTGGCTCCCTGTTGGGGTAAAGTTGATGTCAGAGGCTTTGGCAAGCAGTGGAAAAAAAAAATCCAACACTAGGAGTTTTCTACAGGCCAGTGCAGTCTGCTTCTAATATTGCTTCACTCTGTGCCTTCAGGAAATGAAATTAAACAGAGCTTGTGCTGCTCTCGGGCTCAGTCCCTAAATCGCTGTAAAACAAGTGCACTGGAGAGCCTCTGTTCAGCCCAGGAGAGGGGATTTTTGCAGGGAAATGTTCTGCTTTCTCGCACCACACTGCAACACTCAGTGACTATACCGCACTGTAGCGAAGCTGGGCTTTTAAAGTTTGAATAACTCATCCTTGGGCATTTAAAAATTGCTTCCAGCGTTTGATTTCAACAACTGCATCTCTTAACAGCTCGTGGGAGGCTCCTTCTTGCAGTGTGAAGTCCTTCTGCCTGTGTTTGCACAGGTCATTCACTACATTCCAGCACAGATTAGGCTCCACTCAAGGAAAATTTCACTTGGAAATCATAAGGCAAAATGGGATCTGCTGATTGCCATGCAACAACCAACAAATCAGATCTGGAGAAAATACCTGCTTTCTGCCTCAACAGTCACCTTGCAACCCAGGCTGCTTTTGCAGCATGAAATAAAAATCCTGAGCTTTACTGACCGAGATTAGACATTCTCTGAAAAACAAAGCAGATTTCATTAACTGTTTTCTGCTATAGCTGACCCCAACTATGGTGATTATATGAAAGGAAAATTCACTGACCACAAAGAAAGAAGATGCCTCTGTTTGCCCAGGAAATCTCTCCTGTAGCCATCTCAAACCCTCTTTAACATCCAAATGGGTATTTGCTTTCCTGGCCTTTTTAGGAAAAAGAAGCAGGACCCAGTGCAAGCTTACTAGTTTATGAAGTGTTCATTATAATTTAATTTTATGCTTGTGCAAGACAGAGCTTGAACTTTTTGGGCAAGATTTGTTCTGTAAAGACCATGACATTCATGTCAAATACAAGGTCTGATGTTGGGCAAAAGGAATGTTCAGGAGAAGATCTTTTACGTATGTAGCTCCATCATTTCTTTCTCACATCACAGTGCAACAGAGGGAAATGAAGTCCAATAAGTTTTTAGGTAACTCTTGTTATAACCTATATTTTATACTATTTTAAGTTCGTAAAAATGTAATTTTAAATGAAATAGACATGTCTGGCTCTTTGGAGTTAAGCAGGCAATTAATAGAAACCAGTGCAATCTAAGCACCCTGACTCACGTTCCCAGAGGCAAAGAGCTAATGTGGCTTAGGATGCTCTGTTTTGCAGATTAGTTCTCTCACAGCAGTGTCAGCAACAAAATGTTTGCACCTCAGCCACAGCGATGCCAGAGCAGACATATCACTGAAAATTCGTCTTCATCAGAGGTTTAAACCTGTATGCCTGCACCAGACTGAGAACAAATATTTTCTTCTTCCAGCTCCTCTACAAAAATGTTATTTCTAGGCAGTGGGGGAAGGATGACATCTGGGGATAGCTGCACTGGATTCACCAGAGCTTCTCTCTAGGTGCTGTGCAGCCGGTTGGTGCAGGACTGGGTGTCAGCACCCATGGAAAGATGTTTCCTCAGGTCCCTGCTGAATATTTCTGTCAGAGCAGGGATTAACAAAGAAAGGGAAGGTTTTTCTCTAAAGTTCACTGAATGACTGTCCATTTTTCCACACAAAGGGCAGCACTTAACCCCATCATTGCACTGAAAAGGAATATTCTTGAACGAACCCTCCCACAAAAGTGGCTTATTTTATGTGAGGTGTAAAAAGATTTCACGCTAAGATAAATTAACAATTATTTGCCATGATGCAGCAACCTTCTCCTTTCAGAGTCATTCATGCAGCTTTACCCTGGGCAATATATATAGATCTATCTGTCCCGTGGCTGTAAGTCTTCACACAAATCTGCCAGGCATTCAGCTCTAATACCCTTCACATGAGGCTACTGGTTCAGCTTGTATCTATTGCTTAATCAATGAGCAATAAAACTCCAGCCGCTGCTAAACTGCTGCTTCAGCTAATAAAGGCTTGGTCTGCTTTGCCAGAGTATCCTAATTACTAATAATGAAATAATGTAAGTAGATCTGATATATTTGGAAGTTTTATCTTTTCTTTTACCAAAATGGAAACTCAGTAAGTCTTTGAGCTTTATTCCTCACTGAATTACTCTTTAATTGGACCTGTTTGCCTCAGCTGCTATTTGTAGCTGCAGTTCTCCCCCTACCCAGTGTAGGGGGAAATCTTTAACATCACCACCTACAGGGCTGCAACATTTTCTACAGGAGACTGTAAGATACCACCATCCATGCCTGGCTAGAGACAGATTTAATACTCATTCTTTTGCCCCAGTGAGTTAGAAAAACTGACCGGTGGAGTTGCACCTTCTCTGCACTGATAAAGATAATAGCAGCAGGCTGGGTTTGCACCAGTAGCAGACTGTAAAGGGACTGGCAGCAGCATCATAAACGCAATACCAGTAACAAATATCAATAATTTGTCATGTATTTCTGTTCCCTGTGCCTCTGCATTACAGAGGGCACTGAGCTGAGCCTCCGCATACTACAGAAATCTCTGGCCAGGCTGTAAAAGATCCTTGGGCCTTAGCACACAATAATAAGATTAACAGAGACAGTTTGGGGATTCTGCTCTGAAACAGCTCAATTCCTATCTCCTGAGGTCCTGAAGATTAAATAGCTACTAGAGAGCCAGAAGCACTGGAGGTCTGTTGAGACAGGTAAGCATACCTGCCATGCAAGCAGTGCTTTCTAAATGGACTTCCAGAAAGGGTTCTGTGGGAAGAACTGCAGTGACACAGAGGCAAGGGTTCTTACAGAAACACTGCTCAGTGGCCGAGGGGAACAGATTGATCTCCGGATGAGCCAGCAGTGAAAGATCTTATGTTGCTTTATGTTGCCATGGTTTGAAAATATGCAGGTAACTAGAACGCCTTACAACAAAAAAACAATTACCCAGAGCAACGCCCTTAGCAGTTACAGTGTAGAAAAGATGTTCATGAGAATTTTCCTGCATCGGTGCCCCTCCTGCTATCTTTTGGGGGAAGAAAATCTCCCTGCTGTGTGTAAAACATGGTTTTCTTCTTAAAAGTCTGGCAAAATATTTTTAATTGGTGGATGAATTATATCCTTTGTAATGTGGTGTGTAAATGTTAGGACACTTTTCGCATAATTTCCAGTCATGGTCATTAGAAACACTTCATTCAGAAATGCCTGTTTTGGTCTCTGCAGAGTTTGCAGATGTAGATGGGGTAAGTGAAGAAGAAGCTGCTGCTCTCCGGTTTGGCAAGGCCTGGATCTCCGTGCAAGGTTTGCAGGAAGTACCAGAGACAGAGTAGTTAGAAAAAGTGCATACATTGCATATATGCAGGCCAAGGCTGATCTCTGTCCATATTGTGATATTTTTCATAGAATTATAGAATATTTTGCGTTGGAATGGACCTGTCTTCCATGTGCCTCAGTATAGCTTCTGGGAGAATCTGTTCTGTGATCTCCCGGGGTACAGAGGTGAGGATGACAGGTTGCTAATTCCCAGGGTCCTCCTTTTTACCCTTTTAAAAAATAGGTACAATGTTTCCCTTTTTCCAGTCACCTGGGACTTCACTTGAGTGCTGTGACTTTTCAAACGTCATGGTGGGTGGCTTGGCAAGTACATCAGCTAATTCCCTCAGAACTCTGAGATGCATCTTATCAAGTCTCAAAGACCTATGTATCTTCAAATCCCTCAGGTGCTTCCAAACCTGATCTTCCCTTGCAGAACCCTCCGGGGTTCTGGAGGTGTGGGAAGAGAGGTTGGCAGTGAAGACGGAAGCAAAAAAGTTGCCTTCTCCTCATTCACTGCAGTTTGCCAGCATCGTTTATCTTTGTGTGTGTATGCCTTCTCTGAATGCCTTCTCTGACCTTCTGTCTTGGGGTGACTTTATGCTGTTGTATCCCCTATCACTGCTCTATGCCCAGATACGATCCTGAGCCTTTCTGTGTCTTTAAAACTGGGTGCAAGAGAGAGAGAAAAAAACCAAGCGAACTTTTCAAAACAGTTTGTGCTTCAAGGACACAGAGATTAGCGTGCTGCTGCAGCAGCGAGAGGGGAGGAAGCACCTTCTTGCTTTTCAGCTCCTTTTCTCTGGAGAGAGAGAGAGAGAGACGGAGAGTTGAACCTTGTTTTCTTGGAACTTAGGTTTTTTTTTTCCCTTCTTCTCTTCTGGACTGTTTCAACATCAGAACACATCGGGAGAGTTCCCCCCCAAGGCCCAGAGGTAGGCCCACCTCGACCCAGCTCCCAAGAGGAAAGAGACCACACCTAGAGAAGGACTCTAAAATCTTCCCAGGTTTCTCTCCAGAGTGAGAGGTTTTATTATTTAGCATTATTATCCTTTTCCTGTGTGTTTGTTAAAGAAATAGTTTTTTCCCTTCACTTTCCTCCGAAGAAAAATTTTTTTTTTCCCAAACTTGGTGGGGGAGGGGTGGCTGTAACCTGTTTTCCTTTGAGGAGATGTTCCTTTTGGACGTTTTCCCTGAATTTGGCCCAAACCGGCACACCTTCCTTTTCTGGCTGACACACCTGTAGCAGCTGTTCTTACTCTGTGCATCCCTTGCCAAGTTCAGCTCCATCTGTACCTTGGCCTTCCTGACCCCATCCCTACACAACTGAGCAATGTCCCTTTACTCTTTCCAGGATACCTGTGCCTGCCTCCACTGTCTGTGCATTTCCTTCTTGCCCTTTAGGCTGACCACCAAGTCCCAACGCAGCCATGCTGGTCTCTTGCCTTCCTTCCCTGATTTCTTATACCTGGGGATTACTAGCTCCTGTGCTCTACGGAAAAGCATTTTTAAGGAGCTGCCAGCTCTGATCTGCTCCTTTTTCCCTAAGGGCCGTTTCCCAGGGGAACCTATTGACTAACTCCTTGAAGAGCTGGAATTTTGCTTTCCTGAAGTTTAAGGTCCTGATCTTTGCCTGACCCATATCCCTCAGGACTGCAAACTCCACCGGTTTGTGATTGCTGCAGCACAGGCTGACTCCAACCCTAATGTCCCCAAGTGGTTCACTTGTGTTGGTGACCATCAGATCCAATATCATTTCCCCTCTGGTAGGGCTGTCTCCTACCTGGCTTAGGAAGTCATCCTCCCTGCATTCCAGGAGTCTGCTGGATTTCCTACAGCTCACTGTGCTTCTTTCCCAGGTGTTGCAACTGTTGAAGTCCCCCAGCAGGACAAGAGCCCATGAGCGTGATTCCCTGTGCAGCTGGAGCAGGGAAGGCTTCATCAACAGGCTCCCCTTGAACAGTAAGAAACCAAATAAAATTTGCAGTGCAGCTCCACTACCATAAAGTTCAAAGGTATTAATGGTTATATATCAAAGAGGAGGATTATGTGCAAATCCTGAGTTTAGATGATTATGCGTGGCTCAGGTAGCAGCCACACGTGGAATTATGTGCACTTCCAATCCACGCAGCATAAAAGTCAGTGCACTGATAAAAAGAACCAAAAAATATGGTCCAGGGCAACAGACAGTATTTTAGGCCTCTGTCCTTGTTTTGGCTGGGATAGAGTTAATTTTCTTCCCAGTAACTGGTACGGGCTATACTTTGGATTTGTGCTGGAAATGGTGTCGATAACACAGGGATATTTTAGCTATTGCTAAGCAGGGCTTGGACAGTGCCAAGGCTTTTCCTGCTCCTGACACCACTCCACCAGTGAGCAGGCTGGGTGTGGACGAGCAGTTTGGAGGGGACACAGCCAGGACAGCTGGCCCCAGCCGACCAAAGCGATATCCCACACCATCTGGCATCATGCTCAGCATATAGAGCTGGGGGAAGAAGGAAGGTGGGGACATCTGGGGTTATGGCATTTGTCTTCCTGAGTCACTATTGCATGTGATGGAGCCCAGCTTCCCTGGGGATGGTTGAACACCTGCCCGCCCATGGGAAGTGGTGAATTAATTCCTCGTTCTGTTTTGCTTGTGCACATGGCTTTTGCTTTATCTATTAAATTGTCTTTATCTCAACCAATGACTTTTCTCACTTTTACCTTTCTGATTCTCCTCCACCCTCTGCCACAGGTAGGGGACTGAGTGAGCAGCTCTGTGGGGCTGAGTTCCCAGCTGAAGTTAAATCACAACCACCTGTAAAATAAATTTGTACTACATGGAGAATATATACGACAAATTTTGTACTATCTAGCATAGTGAATACTCAAGAGAGAAACAAGCAGGCTTTATAAATACTATCAAACTGACAGCACAAATGAAAGAAGGGAATTATTTAGTCTCAGAAAATAGCAGGTCAAGAAGAAAGGCCCTCAAGCTAAGGAAAGTTTAGATTGCAAAAAGCTCTTCATGGAGCAATTAGATGGTCATACATATATACCTGAAAAGAACTGGGAAATACGTGTTTTGATTGTTTAAAAGTTGCCATTAGAGTAAGTGTGTCAGAGCAAACCCCTATTGAAAATCGCCTGCAGTAGCACAGAATGAGACATGCTCTTGGTTCATGGAATTTAAAAAATCAGCTAATTGGGAAATAGCTCTGGTGCCTGAGTCACTCTCTACCTGCTATTTTACATCCTTTGCAAAGTAGGCATAAAAATGCTAATATGTAGTCAGAATAAAATGTCATTATTCTGGCTGCAGTGAGCTTCACACTTATTTTACTGTGTTGTCAATTTCTGCATACAGCAGTGTCAAATCCACTTCTCTTGCTGCGGGTATTTAAGTACAGTTTAAAGAAAACAGAAAATGTCTTTTTCAGAAGACCAGACTGTCCTTTAAATACATGGAAAAGGACTGAGCGATCTCAGTTCTGACACCGGTATCTATCCTTTTACGTACATTATTCCTCTCACTAGTGAAATAAATAGGAATAATAGTTTCCCCCTTCTACACTTTTTATAGATCACATACCAAAAGTACATGATGTGGTTTACTTTGGAGTTTTTTTCATTAATATCTGCAATGCAATCAGTGAAGGCAGCAGTACTCTAGAAACAGGGATACGGTCTTATCTAAATAGCTTTATTTGACAGTAGAATAAAGAATTGGAATGGATTCACATTTGCTAATTTGTTTTCTCCACATGGACAGCTCTTCTTGTTGTAACAGCATTTCGAATAGAATGCATTTAAATGGTTACTGTGTTACAGCTTTTTCTGCTTTTCAGAGAAAAAGTAGTTGATGTTCTTTTCTAAAAAAGAAAAAAAGGTTAAATGTGATTTTAAGAAGAAAAACACATTTCTTTTCATAGCAAAATAATTTTAAGGCAGGCCAACCTTGAGTTCAAACTAATTGGTAAGATTCCTTCAAATTAGTTATGGATTGTCACTGTCAAAATCTGTTTCTTTACAGTAGCATGACATCTTCCATCCCTTAAGTTCTCAGAGGAACATACATAAAATTTGATGACAGAGCTTTCAGAAAGCCTGTAAAATACATGTCTAAAATGTGGCTAAAGTCCTAAACTATTTTTCAGAACTAGAAAGTATAATACTGTAACATCAGGCCATTTCAAGTTAGCAGTGACAACTGCTCAAACCAATTCCTTAAAAGGCTCAGAACTGGGAGTGGTAAGGGCTGATTAAATTAGCTGGCACTGGAAAACTCCCAAAGACTTTCACGTGTTTCTTATGCAGAAGAGACAAAACTCACAACTATTCCAACTTTCCTATATTCATGAGAAATAAGTATATCTAGAGTTCCTCCTGTTTTGGAAATGTTTTTGGAGAGCATATTCTACAGATACATAAAGTACCTGACACTGCACTTACTCCACGTTTATGCTGATGTGAATAAAATCTGGAGGGTCTCCTCAGAATAAAGCCTGTCTAAATGAAACCCAGAGTAAAGCTTTAAAAAAGTCTCTCCTCCCATTTAACCCATGAGGTCAATTCTCTAAAAATGTTTAGTTCACATTAGGCAGTGTATTGTTCTAATAAATAATTCCTTAATTGCACTCATTAAAAGTCCTAATGACTTTACAACATCATATGGAAGACTGAAAGTTAATACATATTTCAGTCATATGGAGTTCAAAAGTAAGAATATCCTAAGGACACTCTGGGCATCTGTCAGATGAGTGAAGAACGATAAATGAGGGCATGTATCATTATCCACTTAAATGCCCCATCTGTAAAGTAATGAGAATTCATTACAAAGATACTAGAGAAAAGCAGATTACCTTGGATTTATGGAAAGGTAAATCTGGTTTTGCTTATTGTCTGTTAGCTTGTTTTCAAGGTCCTTACAAATGGACAGCCATCACCTTCTTTATTGTGCTTTTCTAGTTTTCTCCTCTCTGCGAAGTTGGAAAGATTAATATTAGAAACCTGATTCAGATCCAGTTGAATCTATCGAGCTGCTTTTTGAAACACCTGAGCTTAAGGCAGGGATGCTTCTTCATTTGCATTCTCACACAAACTTAGCAAGCATCAGCTGGTCACATAGGAGAAGATTTTCAAGTGACCACTGATTATATATTCCCTTTAACATGTATGATTTTTCTGGAAATTTTGCACTGACCTGAAAATTATGAAGAAGGGCTGGAAGAGACTGTGATAGAGGGCACATAAAATTGAGACAACCAGCCACAATACCCTGGAATCATATAATCCTTAAGGTTGGAAAAGACCTTTAAGATCATTGAATCCAACCATCAACTCAGAACAGTCGAGTCCACCACTAAATTCTAAGTGCCACATCTACACATTTTTTAACACCTCCAGGGATGGTGACTACATCACTTCTCTGGGCAGCCTGTTCCAATGCTCAATTACCCCTTCAGTGAACAATTTTTTCCTAATATCCAATCTAATATGGTATCTAGGGAAAAGATGTAAACAGAAATGAGTTAGGAGTCCACTGTGAGATGGCATGCAGCACCAGCACTTCTCAGAGCATCCAAGCCCTGCACCAGCATTTCTCAGACCAGGTTTAAATAAAAAGTAACTGGTTTTGCAGTGAAAATTTTAGCTCTCCATTTGATCAGATATCGGAAAGTAAAAATAAACATGTAGTGTAAGGATACAGATGAACATGTGAGTGAAGATGGGAGGTGTAGGGAATGGCATTTCCATCTTCTTTCTGCCCCGTCAGGGCTTGTATCTTTACATTAATTATTTTAATGAAAATATGAATTCCTTTTGAGAGGGACTTGCTGAACTCTACAGATTGTTTTGGTGTCTCAGGCCAGGAAGAGGAGTGTGATGTCCTCTGAGGCAAGTGAATGGCTTGTGAGGCAGCTGAATGTGTTTGTGTGAGAAACTGGAGGCCTACAGACAACTTTTGAAGTGAGAAAGCCTGACCACCAACCTCTGTGCTGGGAAGGCGTACACAGGCTCTGTGCTCACACAAGAGCTCCCTGCTGGGCAGGAGCTCCCTACCACCTAGATGCTGTAAGGTGTGCACCAAGGTCTGTCAGAGTAAACCTCATTCCAGTAATCCCTGCTGACGCACAGTTAAGAACTTTAAAGCACTGATGCAAATTGCAGCAGCCTGACAGCTGCTCTAAATTGTATCCAAGTTGGGCTGGATCACAAAGATCCAAAGTCTCCTTGGATTCTGCTCTTTCTTATAGCAGGAAGAGGCTCTAATATTTGTTCTTATTCTTCTGCCTAAATAAAAGTATCATGGCACAAAGAAACAGGACAATATACATTCAACGTAAAGCATGGAAACCCTTGGCCATGGTATGTTTTCCCAGTCAGGTCTAAATCTGTAGGTTTACTGCTTGGTTATGACTGTAGTCGGTCCCCTCCTCTCCACCCCATACTGAGGTGTCTTGTTAAGAAAGAGGGCAGCACAGCAGTTCAAGTCCTCACTGGTGAACAGAAATTTTGCTGCTCCCTGTTAAGGTTTGTTGTATATGAGGAACAAATTCTCTTGCCTGCAGTATTCTGGCAATGAGTACTTTTTGCAGATTGATTAAATGCTTCAGCTTTGCTTAGTCTATTAATCCCAGCAGCCATTTATTGCTTCATATACTACAGTGCATTGGGGATTATCTCTTAAGCACTGTGTGTAGAAGGCATGTAGCAGCAAGATACAAATCTTGTGTCTTGGAAACACTTCTCTGAAAATAAAGAAAAGCAGCTGTCAGTGAAAAACAGGATGGTTTATATCGGCACTGGATGCCTCAAACATTTGTCATCAGTAGTGTGAGTTCCAATGTCCTACATCACTTCAGTGATACTAACTCAGAATCTGTGGGTTAGCATAACGTACTGCTGCTGCTACATCCTTTCTTGTCTGTTAATTCCCAATGACACCTGACCCAGTGGAAAAGGGACTTGCAATGTTGCAAACTTCCTAGAACAAACATGAGCAATTGCTATTGTGTGTTGGCTGGAACATTCAGCCTCTTAATCCAGTGAACTCCTATTGCTTCCTTCCAATGTTGCAGGTATTGTTATTCTGCATGTTAAGCATATACTTAAAGGTAATAAGTGCATCCTAGTGAACTAAGCATATATCAACTACGTTAGCAGTGAGGCTACCAGCAGGAATAAACCAAACCTCTTACTTTATCCTGAGTCTTTAACTACCTTTTTTCTTTTGTTGCACAAAAACTAATGCTTAGCTAACATTAGTAGCAGTGGAGCTATGCCAGTCCACAGCAGCAAAGGGATGGCCTCTTGGCTGTTCACCCACTGTTACTGACCTCGAGACATCATCTGTCACCTTCTAAATCCTTTCCTTGGTTACTTGCTTAATATTGGATTGTCTTTCATTTCAATAATGTAAAAACAAATAGGCACATGCATCAGGATGAATTCACTCTGCACTGAGTTTACAGTATAGGTAACCAGGCTGTGTTTACATTTCTAGTTATTTGAATGGGTTCATATAGCACTTATCTTGATACCCAACGGGCAGTGAGGCACATGCACAGAGAGAAAAGACTGTGACCAGAGTCCTTTTGATGCTCTTCTGGCTGCTCTGTTTATCCTGCTCTAACACATGGGCATTTAGATGGTCTGTCTATTTATGCTCATCTCTTCTCCCTTTGTGCATTCCTAAGTCTTTGACTCATTGCCTTGCTAGCCCATAAGAATGTTTTTCCTACCCTATCTCTTCTGATAGACACATCTTCCAGACTTGAACCCCTTGACTTATTGGAAGCAATGGAGTAGAAAACAGGAAGTAGTTTTGAAGCTGAACATTGCATGAGAAGAATGATTTACAGGGTGGTTTGAAGACCTTCGAAAACAACAAACAAGATCAGAAATTCTCAGCATCTGGCCAGGCTACGGTTTCCTGACAATCTACTCTGGCAGTGACATGGAGAGAGTTTAGGGCATGAAGGAGGCTGTGATGCCTTCCAAGAGCACAGAAAGGCATTCTCTGTCTCCCAGAACGGTGACATGCTTTCCACTCACACCAACTTGGGCACTCAGTCCTGCATCTCTGCTGCCTGAGCATTCAGGTCACCAACAGCCCAGCTGAGAGTTTTGTTTCTCCCCAGCTCCTTGCCATCCTCACGTTACTGCCTGCCTCCAAGTCTTCAAAATGACTTCTAGACCACAGTCAAGCAAGTCCCTCCCTTGCTCCTATTTCCCTGACCAAAAGAGCCCCAGATGCATATCCCATCACATGTGTATTTGCCACTTAGCTGGCTTCTCTTTTTCAACAGTGACCTCAGTTCTCCATGCCACTTATTCTGGTCCTCATAATATCAAACAGTTTTTGGGTTTCTTAACTAAAATTTAAGTTTATCAAGAACAACCCATGTATGATTATCTAATGTATGATTTGATGAGGAAGGTATTAACACCAAAAATTACTGCTGGCTTTTCGCATCACCCTGTTAATTCTGAGTAATGTTTTGGAGCAATTTTATTGAAACAGGAATCAGTCTTAGATTTTAACATCATTCATTTTCTTTCTTTTCCATCCATTAGTTCAGTGATGATGGCAGGAGGGGGGGAATTTTTAGTAGCTTTCTTCCTTGTTCCAAATTTATTACTATATTTGTTTCCAAATTGGTTTTTCTGCTTCTATTTGACAACAGCCAAAAAAGAATTTTTCTTCCTTTCCTCTTCCTACATGAGCAGGAGCCCTAAGTGTTTCGGCCTTCACCATCGCATTTTATAGTTTAGTGTGGTGGCCTCATCCAAAAGAGAAGCAAGCAATGCACTTGTGCTGATGCCTTAGGATTTTAGCTTTTATATTTTTCATATATTTGTAATCCTGCAATTCTTTACATGCACTTCCAGGTTCCATACCTGGACTGGATGAGCAGCAGGGATTTTAATGCAGTTTCCAGCCAGGAATCTGTCAGCACTTCGATGTCGGTCCTCAGTCGCTGCAGAGCCTCCCTCTTCTGTGGGCTAAGCAGGCCTGGAAGGGAAGGAACACGTGTTTGCCTGGCAGGTCTGACACGCGGAGAGCTGTCCCTCAGGGCACCAGCTGCCTGCTCTGCAATATGTAACAGAACTGAAGGCCTCTGGAAGCTGGACTGTCTGTCTCACAGCAACTCTAAACTTCATCTGGAGTGTTAGCTACTGTTTTCCAATTTTGGTCAGACAAAACAACTCCTCTCTAGGCCTGGGAATCAAGGACACCTTATTATCTCAGGCCCTGAGAAATGTAAACAAAGTGAGTTGAGGGGGGAGCAAACTTGGGGTAAATTACTTATTACTTGAAGCTGTAATTGGAAGATTAACCCCCAGTATCCAAATGGACCAAACTTATAAAAGAATGAAGTACCATGACCCATCATCCATTTTTGGGTGTAGCCCCTGGGGGGGTTTTGTCTGCCCTAAATGTACCTGAAGGCCCTTCAATAAATATAACCGCTTTTATTCTCTTAATTTTGTCTGGCTTCTGTTTTTAGGTAGTCCCAAAAAGGCACCAGTGCAAGAGCAAAGTACACACCTGCCACGATTATTCCTGAGTGCAGAACAGCCAGAGCGGCACACCAAAGAGCAAGTGCTGCTGTGAAGTTACTCACAGCAAGGTAGGGTCACCCCTTCTCCATTCCCATGCCAGTGACCCAGCAGGAACCTCAGTATTCTGAGGGGTCAGAGAAGACTATCTGTGGTAAGAAACCTCAGAGAGAATTTGGACAAAGTCATACCTCCGAAATTTCCCAATATTTTGAACGGCACCATAGATCATTGACGGGGATGAAAGACAAAAAAATAAAAACAACAAACAAACCTGAAACCCCTAACCACCCTTTTTAGTTCTGCCAATTCAGCACCTGTAACATCCCTTTGAGGCATCAGGCTTAACCACTTCACAGTTTTACATGAACTGAAAAGTAAAAGGTGACACAAAGTTCAGGGATCTCCTGGGAGTCTACAACTCTCAGATACATGGAATGTTTCTCAGACTAGAGAAAGCGAAGGACAAGTGGAAGTCAAAGGCATAAGAACAAAGAGAGGAACGTATAGAAGTGCTTAAAGAAAGAAAGAGGGTTTCAATCTGACCTGGCAGCTGCCAGAAAACAACTGCAAGATAACAGAGCACATTCTGGCCATAACAAGGAGGGCAATTAGCAGCTATGGAGAGAGTTTGACAGTACAGGGGCACTACCAATAGGTCATTATTATTACTGTTAAAATAGTCACTCCAAGCTTTGCAACCTTTTTGCCTCAGTCTGACAGAGACCAAACTGCTCTCAAAGGTGCTGTCAATCTGATACAGACCTTCAATACATGGAGATCCCCAAGAAGAAAGACTGTTCACCAAGGCCCTAAGCCAAATCACCTTAACTTTCCTCTTTTCATAGTACAAAACAGTCTCAAAAATGTTTGTACGCACCTTTGCTGATATTTGTTTTGATGCATGTACTAGTTTGAAAGCAAACTAGTGGGAGACTCTAAGTCAGAAATACAATTTAATAGAAAAAATAAAATAAATGCAATAGCACAAAAAAACAACCCACTGACAGAGTGAGAGTACAACCTGACCCCCTGACGGTCAGGGGGTTGGTAGCAGTCCGATTAAATGCTGGCTGCAGTCCTCCTGGAGTGATGGTTCTGTTGAAGCAGTGATCCTGTAGCAGGGTCTGGTCTTCCCCTGAAGGTCCAGTGGTGGTGTAGAAAGGTCTGGCCTTCCTCTGGGAATCCAGTGGAAAAGGCTGCTTGTGCTGTTCCAAACCCCAGACTATATCCACATGGGAATGCTTGGCTCCTTCCCCCTGGGCGGAGCATCTCACAATGGGATGGTGAGTCAGGAGGTAAGGCACTGATGGGCCCATTAACAGGAGATAGTCCGGAAGGAGGAGGCAAGGAACATTGCTACACCTGGCTTCAACAGATCATGAGGATGGTAATAGAATACACTGTAAACCAGGACAATGCACATCAGGGACAACAGAACCTTATTTTATCTACTTAGTGAAGCTACATGTTGTTTACTGATTAAGCATCTACTTTTTTCTCATCAGCTGTTACTAAAATTCACAACATAAATAATGAAAATAAATAATTCTGAAAGGTGAAGCATTCACACTGAGTGTGCAGTTTGAAATAGAAGAGTAAAATCTTGTTAGAGGATAAAATCTGGACAACGCACAGGAAACCTTTCTGGGCCTGTTGGTGGAGGCTCTCACACAGACCATCCACTCTGTGCTACAGGTAAACAGCACTGAGGTGTCCTGAAAGCACACACAGGCTGCAAAATGATCCCTCTGATCCATCACGCAGAGCCCCTTGCAGCTCATGTGCCGGTGTGCACTATCCCATTTTAACACTCACAGGGATAAGCAGAGAACACAAAACCAAAGCTTTGCAACTTACAATTTCCAAACAGTGTTTAAAAAACTTGTTCCCTCTTCATGGCAGCTGTGCCAGGCATTTCAGACTGTGTGCTGCTGGCAACTGCTGTTCAGGAGAGCATCTCGTGGGCTTTCAGCCTGTCCTGAAAGTCTTCAAACCTCTGCTGAGCAACCTTAAGTTGCAGTGCACTAGATTACAATTCTTAAGCAGAAAGCCTACAGTCCTGCTGTAGATTCTTCACAATGGTGACGTAGGGTTGGGCTTTTTGTGACCAAGGAAAGGTTTCCTTCACGTTGGCAAACCTTTGAACACTGTGAGTTTCCCACGTCCTTACTTCTAGAAAAATAGCCTTTGACATTCTGAAGTCATTCAGCCATCACTGGTCATCCCAATCCCGCTGCAAAATCTCCTCCTCTGCCTGTACAAGGTAAATCAGTAGGAACTAAGATGATGAATACATTTAACAGAAATAAAGCCAAAGTATGACACACTGGGGAAAGATTGAGGTGGTCATCATAAATGGAATTTTTGAGTTACCAGCTTATAAGGGCCTTTTTAAAAGTCAGTGAGCACATAAAGAAGAGTGATTTATTTGATACAATATACTTTGATTGCCAAAGTTTTCAGCAAGCTTCTCAAAGAAGCTAAGCCTCCTGAGAAGAAAGGAGGAGTCCTAATGAACTGTCTTACACACACATCAGTTAAAAGGTGGGAATAAAAACCAGATAGACATGGCCAGGTTTTGCAACAGAGGTTGGTTACAAGATACTACTGTGGAAATCTATGCTAGGGCTTGTGCTGTACCAGATGTTTATAAGTTATGTAGCAAAAGGATAGAGAGTGAGGTTGCAAGGTCTGCAGAGCAGTGTGTTCAGGGTAAAGCTGACTGTGAAGATGTGCAACAAGGATTCTTCTTGTAATTTAATTGGTGACAAAATAGCGCATGAAACAGTGCGAATACATACAATGTGAAGGTGATACACTGCTACAATGCAACACTGATTATATGAACTATATATACATTGTGATGGGACATAAATTAGCTGCTTCCACCCAGGAAAATGGGTTTGGAGCAATTTTTCACGTACGAAAAGACTGAATTGCATATTAAGCATTGTGAGAAAGGGAGCAGGGGAAAATAACAGTAAAAAAGGTCATACAGTTGTAAAAATCTATCATGCATTCCCGTCTTGACTATAGCACATAATTCTGATCACTCACTTTCACAAAGAGCACAGGAAGGAAGGAGAAAGCTGTCAGAACAATAAATGCATGGAGTGGCTCCCATATGATGGTAGACTAAATCCTATGGGAACTTTCAGCTTCCAAATGGTTTGCGAAAGGTGAGCAGAGAACAGTCTTTCACTATTTTTCCCAATTCAATAGTCAAAGGGCTTCAGAGCTCTAATTTCTAATAAAGAAAATGAAAGGGTTTTTTTCCATTCGGAATTGAATGACGAACCTTAATGGCAAAGGATATTCTGCAGGCGAAAAAAATTAAACAGTTTTAAAAAGGAATTACAAAGTCAATGAAAAATAGACCTATTGATGTAATTAAAAAAGGTAGTCTGCATACTGTCTCCACTGGAGAAATTCCTTATAAGGCCTTTTCCGACATATGTGCCCTATTTCAACATCTTAGATACACACTGTTGAGCTAGCCAGACCTTTGACATGATCTACCACAGAAGTATTTCTACTCTTGCATTCCCCGGTCTTGGCAAGAGCCATAATCAATGTGAAGTTTTTCAGAGATAAGTGACAGTTCCTACTTTCTGCTTCCTTACTCTGCTGCTGTGGAGTTTTCCCTAGTGCAGGTCTCTAGAAGGCTTGAGTCAAGACTTTGAGGTCCCTTCCAGACCTTTGATTTGGCAAGCTCCTGTGCAGATAAACTGGAAGATGCTGCTGCTCAGGAACAGGGTACCTGGGAGAATTATATCCTGTATCTATCCACATCAATCACCTTTTTGTCCTGAGCCACAAATCCACAGTCAGACAGCAATGAGCTCTTGTGGCAAAAGACAAATCGTGGTATTTTTATACTTAGGTTAGAGGATACAGAAAATGAACCTTTACAGTGACCAATAACAAAATATGCTTCTCATTCCAGTGATACAATCCTAAAATGCTCTGTGTCCCCCATCAGCCCCAAGGAACATGAAGTTCTAACTCACAGCACTGAGGCAGTACTTGCAAAGAAATCACCACCACAACAAAACAATGACTTACAGCAAGATAAAAGTCTAGTGCTTCTTTATCTCTACTTATTCCAGAGCAGATAATGTGAAGCAGTTAAGAGAAGCATCTCATTTCACTGGAAAACCTCCCATGTGAAGAAACTCTGAGTGTGAAATTAACCTGTGGAGTTTTTTTAATTCCAAAATTTTCCCTCATCACGTAGTCGCCCATGAAGCTTAAGGCCATCTAATCACTTTTATTATCATCATACAGACAATAAATTACTGTAGAGACAACTACATTAAAAAAAAGACATCCATTAGAAAAGATATCCTCTACATAGGTGTCAGGACTGCACAAAGCCAAGGTTTGTATCGCAGTAAACTTGTATATTAGGAAGACATGGGGCAGAGGTTTTTATCCAGGACAGCAAATCTATTCCAGTCTTAAAAGACAGACAGATCATAGTGCAGGAAAGAAGGGTACAAAGGAGTCATCAAATTACTTTGGGGGAGCTTCTAAATATTCTTCTGTGTGAATGAAGTGATTAATGGTCTTGTTATTTCTCCCTATATCTTGGTAGATCTTTTGGTTGATAACTACATTTTATTCTCCATTAAAATGGCAACCCTTTGCTAAAATCTTTGCTGGGTTAAAGTGTCAGACAGTCAACATTTGGTGGGATTAATCACTCCAGAGTATTCAAAAGCATGTCCAGTATAGCCCAAAGAGGCTGTTTCAGGATAGAAAAGCAGGCCACATGGAGGAAGAATTTGTGGAATCCATCTCTCTGCTGGCATTATCTGAGCTGATCTGCTATAAACCTAGAGTACATGGCTAAAGTTGCTTACCTCCATCCTGTTGTCTCCATGTCACTCAGGTGACAGGGTCATGTACATGTTCATGCCAGTAATGCCAGCTCAGCAAACCACCAGGTATTGCTGCCTGTTTCTCAAAGAACTAAAGTAGTAAAACCCCCTTATTTACCCAAGGGCTTGGTCTTGCTGCCTTAAATCAAGGCAATATAATAGCTGCTGCTTTACTTTAAAGGAAGTGGTTTAAAAGCGGTTAATCTGATGAATGTGGTACAAACCCTAATAACCTTTTGCCAGCTGTTTACTGCACTTACAGTTGTTTAAAGTAATAGCTGATAGGAAGGCTCAGAACACTGAAGAACAGGAAACTGAAATTGATTTAAGCACATACTTTTACTTGGTAGGTGAGTGCATAGACACAATGTCATTATCCCTAGGCTGAGAGCACTGGCAGTGGCACTCTTCTGGCCCCAGCTTTGTCACCTGAAGATGTTACTGTGGGTCCCTACATGCAACCATCCAGCGGCACAAGGGTCCCATCCAGCTCGTCACCAAGTGCAGTCAAATAAGTGAGCACTGCTCAATCTGGTCCGGTGTAAAATCTCCAAGGTTAGCACAGTCCAGTTTCAAACCAGCTGCATGCAGATGCTTTCCCCTGGCTGAGTCTGAGGAGCCCCTTTTCTAGCTCTGATCCCCGGTGGGAAATTCCAACACAGAAGTAGTGGTGTCCTGGTGAAGAGAGTCATCTGCAAAGAGAAAGCGGCTCAGCGCTGCCTGCAAGCCCTGTGGCCTCTGAAAGGTGCAGCGGTAGCAGCACACTGCCTTCATTTAGGGGAGGAGGTGTGTAGGAGCAAGCAAGCATGACCAAAATGATACAGTGCATTAATGCATAAACTGGACAAATCCCTGAAAAGCTGTGCATGCACAAGAAGATTCTCATAGCTTTCAGTGAGGTCTGCCTTTCCTGCCAAGTCTGTCACTCTTGGATATTCATGATTTAAGTCAGCAATGTTTATTTTATCATAAAAGCTCTGGAGGCGGTAAGGAAAGCTAAATGCAATCTACCTATACCCAAGAATTAATCTTCATATTTAAGCAGGTGAGTCTTTAAATCAGTTTTGTTAGTCTATTTGAGTTCTGATCCTTTAAAAAGTACCTTATCTTTGTCAGCCTGCTGAAGACTCTGAGAGTTACAATTTTTTAGAGAGAGATCACAGAACAATGTGACTTAAACAGCGTTCTGAAATCTATGTTCCCACATAGCTCAACTTATCCAAGTAAGCTGTGGTAAGGTTTTGTGATTCCAGTAAGAAGGGGACTAATACTAACTTAAGCTTAACACTATTAAAGCCTGTTATTTCTTTGCTTTTCCTATTACCTAATTTGTAACTCACACTGCGTAGTAACCAAAGTTCCTGCTGGGAAATTTTTGGAGTGGGTTTTCTTTGCAGCCCATTTGCTTTCTTATAGTTGAAAGAGTTGGGGCTGGATCTGCCAGACAACTTTACAAGGCTTGTTGTAAGCATGTTATCAGCCACCACCTCATGTTTAGAGATGTGATTGATTTGAAAAGGACTTTCATTTCAATAGAGATCTCAGTTTGTCAAACATGGAGAAGTTTACTTGTTTTCTTAAGATACAATCACCCCCATGGTTCTAAAAGTGGTAACAGTGAAAAGGCTAAATGAAGCTGAAATAATTATAATAAATATATAATAATATTACATATTATATAACATATCTTATGTCACATAATATATAATATAATTTATGTCAATTGATCAGCTGACACAAAGTCTTCACCTTATTTAATCCCATCAGAGTACTGAAACTACTATACCCAAACTCTGTTGTGATTTCTGGTGGGTTGTGTACTTATTTGTTAAGGTTACTCAATCTGTTTGCTGTCTTGTAAGGCTCTGGTGCTGTGTTATTAATATTGGGCCACTAGAGCACAGGAGAAAAGAAAGCCGATCGGTATCAGGGAGGAAATTACATTTCCGCCCAGTTAGCTGGAGCACCCAACACATGATTCACACTGATGACACTTTATACTGCTTCTCTAAGTTATTCCTCATCCAGTACCAGTGCTTAAGAGGACAGTAAATACCTGATCTGGCATGCAGTCTGTGCAAACAAAGTTATCCCTTCAAAACTTCTAGAACAAATCTGAAGCCATCAGTGAGTTGACCTACTTCAGCGCCTTTCATCCTGCAGCTGTGGCACTTCAATTCTCAGTTGCTAAGTACCTAGAGCCTCGCATGATTTCTCTTGGAACCAAAACTTAAGACAATTAGTCCTCAAGTCTTTAAAATCCATCTGCTTTACGATTAAACTGATGAATTGTGAAGTCTTACCCTGTTGTGTATAATCTCCCTCCTTCAGAGCAGTTTAGCTGATGCACCACAGAGGCTGTCCAGCTCCAGCTTGTCCACGCTCCCACTATGAAACACAAAATGCGTGTCCTCTGTGACTCACTGCCGCTGGACCAGGGCTGCCATGGATCTGTGAATAATACAGGAGTTCACAAATAAGCAGGGCTTCGTAAGTAACATAATGCCGCTGCTGGTGGTGACAACATTCTTCCAGGAGAAGCAAAACTATCTACCACAGTTCTGGTATCTCAAGCACTATGTCTCCACAAGACATGAAAATATCTGGTTTGTTTTATAACTTTCAGCAAACAGGCTTAAACAGTAGCTAAAAAACCTGGGACTTAGCTTTCATATCATCACTGGGACTGGTAACAGCAGAATTCTCATTGGTGTCAGTGTCTCCTAGCTGACACACCACAGATCATGGCATCACTACAAAACTTGTTACCAGTCATGTCTGAACTTGTGGCTTAGGGAATCAACATATCTGGAGGTAGGGAACAAATAATTATATCAATATCTGAAGATATCTTTCTCCTGTGGCATGGTGTTAAGTGTCCATGGTGTCTTCTCCACACAAGAGACAACAGTCCCTGTTGTACACAGTCTCACCTATTTAATCTGTCCCAAAACTGTTCAGGAAAATGAATCCTGATCTAGCTAGAAGACTGTCAGCACAGTTTACTCACAGCTACACACTCCCTTACCACTAAATGGGGTTGTCCCTCTATTTCTCTCCACTTCTCCTCACTGTAAACAATGCACAGAATAATTATGGTTTAGTGCCCTGTGAATACTTGAGGGCTGAAATTAAACGTACTTTTTATTGTTTCTGAAGCATGCACATGTTGGTGGACAGTTTGTCATCTTATATGTGTTTTTTCTTTCTATTATTGCTATTTCTCAAGTTTTTTGCTGATATTATTTTCTGATTGTGCTTTGGGACCTGCTTTTAACACAATTACATGGCCAGAACAGGTGCTAGGAAAAGTTCAAGGAAGATTTTCCCGTAAATGATCTCACTGATGCACAAACACCAAGATGACATCTGGGTATACAGATACCACAGGGTAAGACTTTTAACAATCTAGAAACTACTGATACCGTACATAAACCTTTGACATCTACACTCATGCTGCCAACTCCTCATCACCCAGGTGCTGTGAGGTTAGGAAACTTCAGTAAACAGAAGAATCCAACCCCATCTTCGGCTGATAACAATGGAGGTAATACTGCTGCTTCCAAATCTAACTTTGATGACAGCAGGTTCAACTCAGCTGTCTAGGCAACACCTCCTTCATTTCTCATTTTTCCATAATAATGTACTAGCTCCCAGAGCAAATGAAAGAAGCCAGCTCAGCTCTAGTACCAGGATAACCATCCTTGCATGGCTCTCCAGCAGAGCCAGTGAGCCTGGCAGCAACTGGAGGCACGAACACTTGTGTGGCTGCTGAAGATGCAGCAAGATTCTAGCAAAGTTTATTTGTTTGGCCCCAGCACTGCATAAACATGGCTGTTGTCATTCCAGAGAGAAGCTGGCTTTGGATGCAATCTAGTCATGTGTATATTTCTCCCTACTTTTGCACTAATGAACTCTGCAAGAACTTCAAAGAAAGAACAGAGGGATCTTGGAATCCCTAGAGGGATCTAGGACTTGGAAAACTGGGCAATCTAGCAAGGGAGAGTTGAGAGTTGGCAGTGGACAAAGAGCTTCAAGGTGACACATTTCAAGGGGAGTTTGTTGGGCAAAAGTCCAAAATTTCAGGTGTGAAATATACACTGAAAAGAAAAATGTCATTTGAAAAGAAAAGAAAAAAAAGGGAATGGAAGAAAATATGTTGATCTGTAAAAAGTACAAAGGGGAGAGTGTGAGAAAAGAACACAGGAACCTCTCTTCTCCTATCCATTATAGATCTTCTCTCTGCCTCCCAGAAGATACAAAAAGGTTAAAGTGCTGCTATTGAGGAAGAAATATTTTGAGTATTTTCTTCTCATCCTGCTCTCCTACTATCAAATATTCTATTTAATTTGTTTTCACTAATTCAATAAACTGTAATTATTATTTGACTTGATTTTGTACTTTGTCATTTCTGTTCAATTCTCAGAAAAGTGGTCTATTACTGACAGTTGAATGTTACACAAATTTCTGGCCCAAATTACAATCTGAGCAAAATCTGTCTTTGGGAAGATCTTCTTCCCCATAGAACAAAAGAAAAATAATGATATTCACCATAATTTGTCACTTGACTGGTACAGAGTTCAACAAAACAAATGCATTTTATATTAAATATTTGATCTGGTTGCTGGGTAATACAAAAAGTAGGGATTTTAAAAGAATTTTTTGAACAGAAGTCTAACATTTTTCAATTTAGCCAGCTTTTCAGATGTATCTGTTCTGCAAAGTGAATAGCTGAACAGGAGAGACTTGCAGATGGAAGGCACAGATATAGCTACAGAAGAGATATAAAAAATAATTTATTTGATTTATAGTCTCTTCTTACTTCTTTGTGTTCTTGTAGCTTGAGAAATGCTTGGCTGACTGAAGTTCTACAGTTCTTTATTTTGGAGAAATACTTATTTTGTTTTAATAAATCAGGGTTTTCCCATTTCCTCCATAAATCAGGGAAGTGAAGAAATCCTATTACTTTTCTTCCATATACAGCAAGATGATGGAGTCTCTATTGTCTGTGTTATGACTAAAGTCAACAGTATTATCCATGAAAAAGTTGCTTTTTGAGACGCACCCAGAGACCAGTTCTATTCTGTAGCCAGAAGAGGTGTGGGATCAGTGTCCCTCAGCATGAAGGTGGAGAGGCTGGGATTGCTGCTCTCAGCCAGAGATGTAGAGGCTGGAGGTGGGATATTCTCTGGGGTAATAACACTGACCAGCTCCTGTGTGATTAGGTGTTAACCTCCTTGTTAACCAGCCTGTTCCTTCTGCTGCTAGACATTAATGATACTCAACACCTGGAGCTCCATTTTTCTGTTTCCGTCTCTGTTTTCACAAGAGAAAATATAAAATGCTGTGCACTTCAGCTGACCTTAGCTTTGTGACATACTGAATGTTCACCCCATTCTGTTGCAATCTTAATGCAATTTGTTAGAGAAAACAGAGGAAATAGAGCCTTCTTTCCACTACCTACCAATACCACACACCTGGCACTAGCATTGGATGGGGAATACTCTAACACTTCTCAGAGCAGATGTAACTATCCACTCTTTCCCCCAGTGAACAGTTCTGTGTCTCTGTCAAAAGCAATCGCTTCATAAAATTAAATCCACTTTGTTCAGTGACTGAGCCAACTGCTCTCCAAAGCCAAACAGTTGTTGCTGCTAGACTCCCACACCTTGCTGCTGTTCTCTTTCTTTTACAGAGTTGAAGATCAGATGACTTTTCTCTTATGTACTATATAATTGTAGTGGACATAAGGGTTGGAAGGGTTATCAGAAGACTGGATAAGCACATCTAGACCAGCACTTACCACCTGCACTTAGCCAGACTTGACTTTTGAGACTACAGCAAGAAAGAAGGTCAAGGTGAAGGAAGGGAAGCGGGAGACCAAAGAGGTAGAGGCAGGGCTGAAGGCAGCCCCAAGGTACCACCCTCAGGCTGCAGAACAGATTAGGGTAGTTTGCCATGGGGAGGAGAGGAAGCCAAGACGAGATTTGGGCTCCAAAAGGGCCAGCACCTTGTTTGTCTTCTCCCCACAGCTCGCTCTTCCAGCTTCTGTTGTCAGTGTTAGAGAAAGGGTGTGGAGCAGAGCCCAGGTTTCGGCAGAGTACCCTGTCGAGCTAACTACAGGATTCTGCTCAGAAGGGACTGGTTGTTCCTCCTTCGCAAAGCCCCTGTGGCCACCTCACTCAATCTCAAACCCACTCCACAAGGCCAGGAGAAACTCAAGCCTGAGCTCTGGGCTCTTTCCAGCCACCCTCAAATTACTACTTCTTCCCAGTCAGCTTTGTCCAAAGAAGCTGGATTCTGCTACATCTCCTGTTCCAAAGGCCAGCCACAGCCTTTCCAGAGCACCTCAGGGTCAAGATTAGCTGTGCCCCAGACAATAAATTCCTCAGTGAAGAATTCCTTTTGCAGCCCTCAGCTTCCTTCGGTAGCTGCCTGCCAGCCCCACATCCACTATCACTGCTCCTCCTCCTCTCCTCTTGCCCTTACCTGAATTTCAAATCAAACTGGCACAGCCCCTGACCAATTGCCCCTCTAGAGGAGGTAGCTCTGTGTTTTCCCCTGACTGAACCTGGAACCTAAACCCTTAATCCTAACCCTAGAGTGACCCCTGAGCCAGGCACCTAACCATGGTCCAGACTGCCTCAAAGGAGAATTGACCTTGCAGCTCTCAGTATCTGTTCCTAATTTAAAGCCTTTCTCTCACTTCCTTTACTTACCTTCAAGAAAGCTTCCCAGCTCTTTCCCATCTGAAACATTCCCAGGAGAGAATAAAGGGTAAAAATTAAACTTAGGGTAAGAAGAAGGCTTCTTGCCGACCTGACAGACTTGCCCAATACTCTGCATAACCAACTGGGAATCTCAAATCTCTGCAGCAGTCTCCAGAGACCCCAAATGTCTCTTGGTACATTTACCTGGTCTCCAAAGCCCAAAGAGCTGGTAATAGAAAAAAAGAGAAACCAAGCAGTGAATGAATAAGCAGAATTTCATGGCATCTTGCTTGATTTTACAGCATTTCCTGTACTCTCAAATCAAGGATTCTGGGAATAGAAGGGGAGGCAAAATGCTAGAACAGAGTGTACACGGTAAAAATAAATTGGGTCCTTTCACGATGCTCTTATCAGAGCAGCAAAATAGTACTCCAGAGAGGCTGCAGGTCAGATCCTCAGCTGCTGCAGCCTGAGCAGAGCAGGGCACACGAGGGCGAGCTGCCCGCCCACCCTGCAGGCCCGGCTCGTGCTGCACGGCAGCAGCCGGCACACACTGCACGTGTGCAACAGCAGGGGTTCACAGCGCTTCCTTTCACACCTGGAATTGGATCAAGGTTTAGTTTTAGATGGGCTCAGTCCACAAAGAGAAGTGAAAAAAAGCCGATGACACACATCACCAGGTTGATAAAGGTTTCTGTGCTGTGCACATCTGTAATACACAAAGCTCAGTCCTTCAATTTTATTCCGATGTGAATAGCTTCTTTTTTTTCCAGAGTAAAGGTAAGATAATTGTAAAAAGACATTTATGAAGATTCTTAGGACTAAGCCCTTTAGTGGAAGGAGCTGTGCCATAACAAAATATTATGGTATATCAGCTTTTTGGTTCTGTACACCACTATCTTGCAAAAGTTCAGAATTTAATTGACTCACATTTTATTGTATTGACTACACACTTTAATACTGAATTGCAGCATTAGATTATTAAGAATTACGTTATCTCTAGTGATTTAAAGTATTAGATGAAAATCACAGATAGATAAGGTTGGAAAAAACATAAACATCCTATCTCCAGTGAGGAAGAATCAACTCTGTAGCACATTCATGACTGAAGTTTGCCTGTCTTGTTCTTCTAAAACTTTGACAATGGGAATTCTTTAGGAAACTTCTTCAAATCCTGAGATATACTGAGAAAATTATGATCTAACATACATCTCTCTTGCTGCAAATCAATTCCCATCTTTTTGTTGGCATGGAGACGACTTGATTTTTCTCTGTGAATCTTTTACACAGGTGAAGAATGCTACCAGGTCATCTCTTATTTTCCTTTTTTTTCTAGATTAAATAAATTTCATCACTCCTCTTCCTCTTCTCTAGTTAATTTTGCTTTATATGTTTTCTTATAGTATTCTGAACTGGGCATAAAACCTGAATAACTAGTGCTGAGTAGCACAGAGTAATAATCCTTATATTCACCAAAATTACATTTGTTCAGCTCATGGGACAGTGAAGTCATTCTGGGGGCGAATGTTTTTTCAGCGGCATTATACCGTTGACTCATCCTCAGTTCATGACTGACTGCAGGACCCAGAGCCTTGCCTCCAGTATCACTGCCTGGCCAGCTATTCTCCATTTCACACCTCTGCATTTGACTTCTCCCCTCTAAGAGGAGTCCTTTGCATTCTTTATTGAATTTGATCTTATTGATTTCAGAGCATTTCACCAGTGCAGCAAGATGTTCTAAATTCTAACCCTGTTCGCCAAAGTGCTCACAAAGCCTTCCATCTCAATGTCGTCCACAAATTTTACTCTCTGTACAAATCATTACTATCATCCAAGTCATTAATGAAGGCACTGAGTAAAACTGACCCCAGACAGACCCTTGTGGGACCTCACTTACAGTGTTCCCCCGGTTTGACAGTGAATCATTGATAATTACTCTGAACAAGTAGTATTTCAACCACTTGTGCACCTACCAGACTGCAGAGTGATTTTAGCCTGGCCTCTTTTTTTTTTTTTTNTTCAGCACGTAACAACGTCATGCAGGACTACATCAAAAGCTTTTAAAAAGCCTTACTCACATCTGATGCTTGCCATATATCAGCAGCTAGGTCAGGGATGCCCAGTATACACTGTTTATGAACTGTATCCTTGGAGTTAGATTGTGCAGCCCGTATCCTGGAACTGCCAGGAATCTGCCTTACCTATGTAGGCAGCAAATGATCTTCTCCTAACAACACGTAGCAGGGTTTTAACTGACCACCTTCCCCCAGACACAGTCAAAGGGTAGGGAGGGATTCAACAGTGTGCAGCACTTGCCCAGTAAATCCAGCACCCACAGAAAGGGATGAACTTGTGCAGGCATTAAGTATTTTGTGGGTAAAAACTTCTCAGAACAGAAGGGGAAAGCATGGCACCCTCCTGCATGCCTCCCAGAGACATCATGTCACCAGCAGCAACAGGGGTAGGTGCCTACGGCACTAGGCTCTTTGTCCTAAAGAAGGGCTTAGATATATTTAACAGGATTTATTTGTCAAAAGTCTTTGTTGCCTGACTGTATTCTGCATGTTCAGGAAAAAAACTGTATTTGCTTTAAAATGTTTCTTAGTGACAGTCCTAGCTTGACTCCCCTGAAAGCCACCATTTTCTTAATTTTCTCCTCTTTAATGACAGGTACTACATTTATCCACTGAGATATTTCTTCTAGCAGCTGTCAAACATTATTGTTAGTGCTCTTAAGACCGCTACAGTGCTTTAAATTTGCCAGAGTGGAGCCAAGTGGGCCTGGCTGACTTCAATGTATCTACGTTCCTTAAATGTCTGAAAGGTTTTCTGTCCTTGATTTTGGACTTTTCTACACACCTGTTAATATGAAGCATGCTAAGTTTCTGAGTACCAGCACCTTGATTGTGACTGACAACCACTGAATGTGTCAATCTTGATGTCACCTCCTTTTTTTCTCATTCTCCACTAAGCAGCAGACCTTCCTTTGGCCTTCCCCCACTTCTAACATCCTTTCAGACTTGTCATTACAATTTGTCCCTTCTGACTCATTTTGTGCCTTTCTGCATCCTTCCTATTCAGGCAGCCTTTGTCCCTGTATTCCTTTCTGTGCAGTTGCTTTTGTGTGATCCCAGTGTTGCTGACTCTGCAAGGTGAACCTGGCAGTGCAGTAGGGTATTTCTGTAGTGCCAGGGCTCGGTGCAGTCACAAGGACAGAAGGGAGGCTGTTCAGTCACACAGCATCTCCCTGACATAACACAGTGTGTACACAACTGACAAAGCAGCTCTAGCTTCTTTAGAGCCAGTGCTAGATGAATTCATGGACTTGCTGTCCTCTCAAGATCGTACAGCTTCACATTCAGGTTCTGCACGTGCCTGTGTTTGAAGTGTGGGCTACCATTGTTTTAAGTGTCTGCTCCCATAAATAACTATTTCAGGTGGCTATGGATACACCTGCTTACTGCAAGGATAGCTCCCATTTTTCCCCTGTAGATCTTAAAGCATTTACAAGGGATCACCACCTTTTCCTTTTGCAGGTGGAGGAACAGAAAGGAAAGGGCTGTGCCAAGGGCAACACTCAGCTCAGACTGGGTTAGGAAGTCAAACCAGTTGCCAAATCCCTATCCCACATTCTTGCATGCAGCAGCATCACAGATGAACTACTGATTTCCCTCAGTATGTGTAGAAGTCTAGGTGATACACATGTAACTTCACCTCCATTTTCAAAATGCTGCATATTATTTAGCTGTTTGGCACAGACTGCAGCAACGCACTAATGAAATGGAAGTCTCTGTAAAGCCCTATGTTGCTCCAAAGTATCATTACAATAGCCAGCTTCCAAACTCTTTAAAGTTATGCTTTTGCATTTTCAAGATGTAGAACACAACGGCACAATAAAAGAGCAATACACCATACAACTACATTAATGCAAATTACACTCATAAACTCGCTTATATCGGCTGACAATAATTGTGTAGCACAGTATTTTCACTCTCTTGAAAGAGGACTGCCAGCTCTAGAATGGGTAATTTATTGAATATAAATTCCTAAAACGGAAGTAAATATTTTACTATCGTAACTGGTGACCTTTGCAGTTTCATCCTGTCGGACAACCTGAAATCCAATTGTTTGAAAGAATATTGTTTTGGTGCTTCCTCACAGATTCCCGTGGTATGCATTTGTCATTCTTTCTCCCTGAAACAGTTGTGCTCCTCTCAGATTCCCTTCAGACCCATTATTTTCTCTGGCAGACGGGCTGGACTCTTATGGGGAGAGTGGGAGCTCAGCTGAGAAGCCGTCACACAGCAGCAGCATTAAAACAAGAGAAGGCAGATGTCTCCTGGTGTCCCCAGTCACGAGTAACGGCCACTGACACTTGCCACTCAAAGAGTTTTAAACCCCCTCTTGGAGCAGAGTGAATCCTACTCTCAGAAGGTGCTTTAGAAGTGTTAGATGTGAATAGTCTCCTCATTTCGCCAGCAAGTAAAGGTCTGTGGCAACATATTTCTAATACAGCATGACCTCTCAGGAACTGCCACCACATTCTGAATAAAACTCACACAACTACAACAAAGCTACTAATTTATAACAGACTTAATCACAATTCTAACACACAGGTCATTAAGAAAGCCCAGTTAGACACGTAATCTGGTGCTAAACAGTCAACACAGTTTCCTTCTTCCAAGGAGTACATAAATAAAATTATTAATGAAAAAAAATACAGTAAGACAGTGCATAAAGTGTTTTGTAGTTCTCTGCCTGCTAAAATCTTTAATTTCTATTTAGCAGAAATCCTGTTTCTTACTTGTGACATCTCAGTGTTAAGCACCGCATTTTTCCAGAGTGAAGTATAGACTTTATTCTCTGGCTGTAATGAGTCAAGCAAACCACTAATGTACAGTGTCAGTATTTTTACCATTATTATCTGTATTCTGGCATTTCCAACAAGTCAAAGATCATACTAATGATGATGTATCCAAAGGTCCAGTTCAGATAATGTACCCAATGGAACAAATTCAGTTTACTATTTGATTTCACAGGTACTTAATCATAGGAAACGATGCCTGGTTGGCACAGTGATAGATGTACTAGGGACAGATTAGATTTGTTAACGCTGACATTAAGATCAGCACTGTCTAGTGTGATTCCTGCTCTCCTTACACTCTTGGATGTAGGAGGTGTGATCTCTCATTCTTCAGCAGTGGGGGGATGTGAAATTAGGAACCCCAGAAGCTGACACTGAATGGTGGGAGTGCTGCTTGGTCAAAATATGTCGTTATCATGTCTGTCATCTTTGTTGTTAGAGAGCCATTTATGTTATCCAAGAGGAAATCAGCTGTGCAAGGAAAACCTGAGAGGACTGTTACAGATCTCACAGCTTTTAATGTCACTAAATGCAAATTGTAGGAAAGAGAGTAAAAGCTTCGGAAACTCCTTCATGAATTGGCGGCTGGAAAGAACGGCTGGTCAGTGTGTGATAGGACAGCTTGCTTAGAAGTTGTGACAGAAAAAAGGATCAGGAATGCAGTAACTATTCTGAACTTCAAACAGAACCACAGCTAGCCATACCTGAGACACTTTCCATGTGCTGGATGAGAACAAGACAAGCCACACAGGAGAGGCGCAAATTAGACTCCTGGGTTTTTATGGATGAGAAATCTTAAAAACTCAAGGTGAAAGATAATAGGGCAACTAGAAAAGAACCTGTTGTTAAATTTTCCCTAGAATTACTTTTTAAGCTTAAATTACTCCTAGTCATTCTCATTTTCCAGCCTTGTAATTAGAACCTTGACCTTATGCTTGGCTGGAATGAACCTCTAATTTGATTAATGGTTGCACTTGAGTGGTGTTGATGACAAGCCCAGGTGAACCTAATAAACATGAGAGTGGTTTGTGAGATAATCCAAATGCATCCATATAAAGGGGCATATAGAAGGGTTTTCTGGTGAAAGGGCTCCTCAAGGTATTTACAAAGGCTCGGTATGTGGAGTGTGCTGCTTTGCAGGTACAAAAATTCATGGAGGGTGTAAGGTGGGGACAAGAGTTTTTCAGGTGTTTGATTGCAGAAAGCAGCCTCCTCTGGTAGACACAGGCCAGTGTCTCTCTGTAAGGAACAGAGGGCTGAAATACATCTCACAGTTGCAGGAAGCACTCAGACTGCTCCTTAACAACCCTGCATTTGAATGTGTACTGTCGTCATGTCCGTGAGACTGTCCAAAAAGCAGGATTTTGACTTTGCAGAGGCTTCCCCTTTTGGTTTAGTTTTCATTTCGTTTTCATCAGTTTCAAGCAAAACCACAAACATTTTTTTCTCCTGCAAACCGGACATTCAAGGAACACTTCACTGACAATATGCTGATTTACAATGTACCCTAAACAAAATAACCTTCCTGATGTGGTACTAGCTCCATCAGGCAGGTACACTTGTCTGTTCAAGACTGCTAACCACACTTAAGAGCGTCATAAAGTCCTGAAGTCTTGTTCCTGTGGTGCTTTGACAGGAACCAAAGCATTTTTCTATGGGAATTCTGCCTTCCGTATGACAATAGGTTGTTGGAAAGCAGCTTGCTAACTGTAGTCTCAATCCCCTTCAAAAACATTTGTTCTGCCATGCACAGTCCATCCCAGCCAGCTCTGTGACCCGTGGAGTGGGGAGTCCATTGCTCACTCAGCCCTGGAAGGGCATATTCTAGAGAATGAAAGATTGAGATATATCGTGGTGACACTGCCTATAAGTGCAAATAATTTAGTACTATGTTAAAACAGTGATTAATTTAGGCCATAATTTCAAGAAATGAAGCAACACTCCCTGACAAAGCCTCAGAAGCTATAATTTATAGCAGCCCTCCCAGTTAGCAGCTTAGAGAGCTATGAACATCCTCAGTCCTGCTAATACCTTCACTGGATTCCCCACTGAGCACCAAGGTCTCCTGGTATATTCTCCTGTGAGCTGTAAACAGAGATTTTAAGGACAGGTTCTCCTGGGGTCTGATCTGTTTTACGTGTCACTCTCCCTTTTCAGTAAGGTTACTGACACTTAAACGTTCCTGCTGAAACACAAGTATTCCCTTACCTCGCCATTACAGTGACGAAATCCCTTGTTGCAGGCTCATTCATTTCATCCTCCATGGTGCTGCCTTTTCCCTGCCTTTTTCTGCTATATTGTGATAATAGTAATCAACTTCCATAACTGATACAATCTGCAGACACAAGGACTTCCCTGCTGGCTTTCCATCACCCACCACATCTCATTTCAAGCTCCCCTTTCAACGTCTGTGTCCTCCATGACCTCATACCTTACTTCACCTGTTGTGTCACCTCTTATGCACTCCATCCCTCCCACAGCCCCGGTGTGTCTCACCAAGCCAGAGGGTACCAGCAGGCCACTCTCTGTGGTATCAGCTACGCCTGAATCATGTTTTCATCCTTTTCTCACCTCTCCTTCCCACTGCTTCAGCAGTGTGAGGAGGCCAGTACCTGCAAAGTGGTACCAGAGTGAGAATCCAGCATTGCCTGTGCCTTTCTCTTCAGACTTTTAAAATGAGGATTACTATGCTTAATATTTGCATGAAAGAGGGTAGTGTAATGCCCTAGCTATCTAACCAGGCACGCTTGAGCCTCCAGCATGATCAAACTTTCCCCTTTTCATTTCCTTGCTTTTTTTTTTCCAGTCAGAGATGTGGTCTCTTCATGTTGCTTTCAGATTGGACAAAGCATCAGTCCCAAAACAGGACTGATGTGGAAGTATCCCAAAAGCCTTCAGCCTTCCTGGCACCATGTGATTAGGAGCACTGAGACATTTAAGCATTATAGAAGCTCAAGTTTTTAAGTATGTAGCTAAAGAGTTATACGTATTGTTAATTATTTTTTTAAGTGGATGGGAAAAATCTGTGAAAACTGAAGATGAAAAAACCCCAGCCCCCTTCCAAATTTTGTTGTTTTAAAAGACTATGCATTGCATTTCCAATGCAAATAGCTGTGTCTTATTTAAAGGTTGGTAAAGGAACAACCTTTATGTTGTAGCTTCCACACGATGGTTGAAGATGAAAGGAAACATGAGGCTGCTACTCCGAAAGGTGCTGAATTTTCTTCTCAGGTACCTGTGTGTTAAGCCTACATGGTTAATCCATATGGCTCATCCGACCAGCTAGGGAAAAATAAGTGGGTCACAGAAACTGAGCACTGGAGAGCATCCGGTTCTGTCAGCAAACCTAAATGTGCAAATTTTGAGAACCGCAGGATGATCAGAAGCTTTTGCTGCTCGTCACTCCCCACAGCCGGGCTACCCGGGAGGCTCCGGCACTCCCACCCACACGCCAACCTCTGCTCTCAGCAGCGAGCCGTGCTGGAGCCGAGCATGTGCACCGCCACCTGCACCTGCAGGAGCCGGCTCCCGAGGAAGGGCTGCAGCCGCAGCTCGGATCAAGTGCTCCTTCCCCAATACGTCACTGCGCTGGCTCTGCCGCTGCCAAAGTTGCGCTCCGCTCTGCGCCCTGCAGCGGGAGCGCCGGCCGGGCTGGCGCGGGGCTACGGGGGACTCCCGCCCGAGGTTGGGACCCCACAACGAGGATTTCCGGGGACCTCTGCCCGCGGGTGGGACCCATGCCGGGGACTCTCGCCGGGTTTGGGGTGCCTTCCCCCGCTGCCTGCCCCACGACCCGCTGCTGCGGCACGGAGCGTTCTCCCCCCGCCGCGGACACGGCGTCCACCCCGCCCGGCCCGGGGCCGCGCTGGTTCAGAGGCGCGGGCTCGGCTCCGTGAGAGGCTGGCACCGTGCGCATCCCCCTCCTCGCCCGCTCCTGGGGGCGCCGCGGCGTCGCGCCCACCTCCTCCCGCGGACAGGCCCCGCCCTCCCCGGGAAAGGGGATGACATCACCCCTCTCCACCCGCTCGCCCCGCCGCTCCCCCGGCCCGCCC
>VZTD01000303.1:836095-866971 GCA_013397725.1 Rhagologus leucostigma
GCCCCCGGTGGGGTCGCACGGCGCTCCCGCCTGTCCCCAGGCGCCGCTGAGGCGCTCTCGGCGGGCGAGTGTGCACAGGCATGCGGCACGGCAGGGCTCGCTCTCAGTCGCCCACCCAGGCGCTCCGTGCAGCAAGTCCCGGGGTCCCTGGAGACCACCTGGGGACCCGGTGGGCTCTCCCTGCTCGCCCGCTGTCGCCTCTCGCAGCCGGCTGAGGTAAAAGTGACGAAAGGACGGCGCCCCGCAACGCAGCAGCGACTGCCTGTACCTGTGCGTTCACCGGCTCGTTGGCAAACTTTGGTGTTGGGCGGTGAAAATCTTGGTCATTGCAGCCAAACTGGCTTGTTCTACGCTCCCATGCTAGAGACTAGCTACCACCCAAAGTGAAATACTGCTGGCGACCGCTGAGTAGGGTACTTACTCACTCGATCCGCTTCCCAGCATGGGTGATGTTTTAGGTAGTACTTAAGTAGTACTTTAAACATGGGTGGGAAGCAGCGTTGTGTGGTAATTCTTGCTAGTTACTGGTGACCCAGATGTTAAAAGGAGAGGTTTGCCAAGTAAGAAGCGGCATCACAAATTTGATGCTAGTAGGCTTTCAATATATTGTGTTGTGTTCGAAGTTTTGTAACTTGCTGTTCAATTCTGAACTCCGTACCTCTGCTTCTCTCCTTGTTTTTTGGATGTAGAAGTATTTTGATAATGGGGGTAAAGGCACGGATTCCATGGTTTAACAGTGTCATTAGCTATGGAGCTCTTTTCGTAACTTTTACGTGGATACCAGGTTGTGTCTCACACCTGTGAATGCCACACGACCAGACTAATAAAATCGTGGCAACTAAAGAGTAGCAAGTGCTAGATTTTTAAGTCACCCTGGTTTCTGGTTGTCAAAGGGTGAGCATGAGATAAGAGCCAATGCCATGTCTATTTGAAGTTCATGTCTTTATATTGCTCCTCAAAAGAGAATGATCCTACTGACACATTTTTGGGTTTTGCCCTCCTGTTGCAGTCAAGGTCCTGTATTTATTCAAAGTCTGTATTCATTGCAGTGGACGGTTTTGTGGTTTTTTCGTGGATTTTATTTTCTCTTTTTCACAAGACACAGTTAAAACTCAAAGGACTGAATGCCTAAGAATAAATCTTGCCTTCCTGTAGAAAGCACACATATAGTACCGTCTCCTGGCTTGACCTCTCAGTGGGATATAAGTGTAGTCAGAATGAGATGCTATGGTCTTGCAGTGGTGGTACTAAATACAAAATTACATACACGTGCACTCCGTGATCACAAGCAAGTGGTTAGTTTATGCATGTATGTAATGCTCAGTAAATGTGGCTCCCCAATGGTGTGTACTCATTTCCACAAGCAGTTTTCGGTGTGTTACTGGTTGTGTGCACCAGTGCCCAGGAAGGCTGAACTGTACGGGATCAACCATCATAGACTCAGCTCTCTCTGCAGAGTAGCTCAGGACCCAATCCTGAAAACAAACCTGTGGCAGTGATCTCTGCGTTCTAGAGTAACCCACCAATCCTGTGGCTAAAAAACAGAAAAAAAGCACAAGGTACATTATGATAAACTGCTGGATACCAATCCCTTATGGTTTAGAGTGAGGTGAAGGATGAATTGTTTTGTTTTGTTTGGCTTTTGCAGGTTTAGTCCTTTATTAATTATTTCCTTGATTTCTACAGTTGTGTGCTGTCAGACTGTAGAATAGTTTGCCTCCTCTTACACATTTTGCACAGTATAAATCCATTCAGAATTGCCTTTAAGGGTCAGCAGTGATCTAACTTCCATTCCAGGCAAATAATCAGATACAATTGCACTGAAATCAATGAATATATACAGACATGAAGCTGTGAGAAGAAAATGGGCCTCATGGTGTTTTATATTTGTATAGCTGAAAGCCAAAAATAGCTGTTGTAAACACAGTGTGTCCTTTTGGAAGAAACAGTCAATGCCTACTTTAGAGTTGTCCAAAAAGTTTCTGGTGTTTCAGCAGCCTTGGGTTAGAAAAGTGAAGGCAGCAGTCTTGGAATGAGGATTGTTCCAGAGAAACTTTTTGTTCCAGTGACTAATCTCCTTCTCCTTAATTCCATGTCGTTAATCTTAGCGTGCACGTATCGACACTATTCACATTTGGCAAGGACTGCTTTCTCAAACAGGGTTGCTTGAGTGTGTTGCCAGGTATAATAGGGTTAATTCCAATGGCTGTATTTTAAACTGCTGCTCTTTACATTAATTGTATATATTCCTATCTCTAGGCTTAACAGCAAAATGTAAGTGGTATGGAATGTTATATTCCAATTAATTTTGCAGTGCAAATGGGGATTATAGTTGATGGCTAAGTCTGACATGTACTGCATGACTTGTCATGTTTTTCCTGGAGAGAGGGGAGTCTTGGGTCTGAGTCACCATGGAAGAACATGGAGCCCCGTAGGCATAAAACTGGTGCAGTGGAGTGATGAGTCAGATCTCTTATCTTTAAATTTGGTATTATGTGGTATTCATGCATGGGGTACATCACATTCATTGTGCACCTAGGCAAGTAACTAACAGGCGGAAAACTCACATAATCAGACCTCTGACTCGCCTTTTCTTTGCAGAGTTGGTCCTGCGTCTATGGAAATGAAAGGCTGATGGTTAGGATCATGTAGGAAATCACGGTGTATTAACCTGTGGAGCAAATCAGCTCTGCCAGGCCATACCCAGTCATTTCTTACATTGTTTCAAGTCCATTAGTAATATGACCTAATACTTAAATTTTCACTTTTTTGTGTTGGAGAGTTGAGCCAGCTTTTTCAGACTTCTGAAACTGGATAAAGAATAGAGGGGTAAGAGCAGTGTTGCATCTTCATGGACCCCAGTATTTGTTACGCTAAATGACTTTTCATGAGCATTGCTGTGGAGTGATGGTATTGTTTCTGTTTCCAGAGGAAACTGATGTTACTGCTAAGCTAATGTAATAATTGAAATTTCTTGGAAGTGGTAGCTCAGAAACATGTTAAACAGCGAGAGTGAAGACTTGCCCACGTAGCTGTTTTCAGAAACAAAACAAAGCCTTGCATCAGAGGTGTCTTCACTTAGACACTTACTGTGAACTTCCTTGAATAGCAGTCATTAATAACGCCATCTTCTCAAGCTAATGGAGCATGAAGGTTGCTTGATTTATAATCATTTGGGAGCAGATGCTTGAAATTCTGTCCACTTACACAAACAGCACAAGAATGACATTTTTGCTGAAAATCGGGGGGAGGCAGGGGGGAAATTATGTGTGGGACTATGAGAATGGCCTGGAAGAGCATAATGCAATGTCTCCCTCTCCAGTGTCATTACCAAAGCTACTAGAGGGACTGTGTTTGGAAAAAAATACATGAGGTTTCTATTTGAAAATCATAGCAGAACATTATTGATCTGTATATTTTTGATCTCCTGTATGTAGCCAGTCACCATTTTGTGATCGCCACAGATGTTAGCACTGGTTTAGGGGTAGGGTGTGTGTGTGTGTGTTCATGGTCTTGCAAAAAAAGCTTCTGTCTTCTCACATTGCCTTAAATTGGGAAACTGTTACAATGAAGATGTACTGAAAACCATGCAGGAAAGATGTGCCAATTTAGGTCTAAATCTTAAAAATTCCAGTTAAAGCATAAATGCTTCATTTGTTTTTAAGTTAGATGCACCTATTGTAGTCTTCAGATGTATAGATATCTGTAGTGTCACCTGTGGAGAAATCAGCACGAGGATGGTTTAGCAGTCTCAGCAACTGAGATAAAATGCCAAGCGACTTGTAAGTACTTGGAAATTTCAGTGGTCTTTCTGTGCTGGTGTGGAGATCACCAAGTCTGAGACTAATTGCCCTGATGCTGTTCACTTCAGTAGAGCCAGGTTTTTGGCCTGCTGCTTAAGACAGAGAGGACTGAAATGTGTGGGGCAAAATCCTTCCCTCAATCATGATGACATAAATCCAGTCTTTGGGTATGTTCTTCATCCCACTGAAGAGGGAAGAAGATCACAACTGTTCTACTTACCTATGGCATATCCACAGCTGCTGCTAGGGAATATAATAGTTTCATGCAGTTCCTTTACTATAAAATGTGTGATGTCATCTCCTCTTGGAACCACTGTATTTCTACTGATTGTGTGAGAAGTACCACTGACAGTTCACATGCCTGTGCATATGCCACAAGGACCCAGAGGAAAATCCTGAGCCGTACCTTTTATTGTACAGAGGCTACATTTTTATAGGAATGCTCTTCTCTGTATAGGCAGAACAGCCTGTAAAGGGAAATACAGCGGTTTCTAGAATTGTTCAGAAGAGATTACAACTTAACAGAATTCCATCCTATAACGTACAAAGTACAAAAATAAAGGCTCTTTTCAGTTAAATCTTTCACCAGATTGATGTCAAGAAGCAATGCAATATCTCAAATGATTTGGTCTTTTTTAATCTTCTTAGCTGGAAGAGATGTCAGAAGAGCCATTCAAAATTGAAGTAGAAGATACATGTGGAATTTCTTCATGTAGTGTTCTGGATATCTGCTTATTTTGCTTAAGAAATTCAGACTGTAGAAGCACACTTGATTTTCTTTCTTCTTGGTGCTGACAAGCTCTGCCTTGGCTTAGTTGTCTAAAGAGGTAACAGCAATTAAAATGTCATGTGACAGCGATGTCTGTAAACTGTTTTGTGGTGTAAGTATCATAACGAAAGATTTTTCTGACCTGATTAAAATCAACAGGGGAAAGAATCTTTCAGCATTAACTCCAGCTTTTCAAAAGTTCAGCTGGAACTTCCTCCTGACCACTGAGTCCTCACACAGCGGGTGTGAGTGGAGGCTCATTTAACTGGTAAAACTCCTCCATAGTGAAGTTTGACCAGGTTGGTTTAAATAAAAGCATGATATAATTTTGCCCTTGGGCCTTCCTGGGGAGCAGAGGAGCTGCTGGTTTAGTGCCAGAATTTTCTTGTCATACTTACGGGTGAATAGAGCCATTGAACAGTGAGACCACGTTGAACTATTCATCTTGGCTGGTGCAGGGAGGTGGAGCTGTGTTTCCATCCCACTTGACACCAGGGAGGATGGGTGAGCTGATTCTATCCATGAGGAACAGCCACTTTGAGAGCTTCTAAAGCAGGCTTCTAGTGGCCAAGTCCACAGGTGCCTGGAGAAAAAGAAAAGCAGAAGATAAAGCAACATTTTCTGGCATGTAATTATTGTCATTGAGAGATTAAAACCCCAAAGCAAACCATGACCCACCTCTGTCTTCACACGGTGCAAGTGTAAAAGCAAAGGTCAGCTTTAAAAAGAAATGTGAGAGGGAGCAGCGTGTGCAAGATGATCTTCCTGGAAAGATTTGGGCTGAATTGAAGATCTGATGTTTGTAGTTCTGATCTTGACTCCTGCTTCCCAGGCAACTGGAGTTACTCGCCAAGTGTGCACGTGCGTGGAAGGAGCTGCCTTTTGTAGGCCATTTGTGTATGCCCTTATGCCTTGCCGAATTGCCCTGCATAGTGGCTATTTACATCTATTGAGTCGTCTCACAATTGCCCTGTTGTACTTGATTGGTGCCAAAGTCAAAGTTAAATGGTGGTTGGCCTGTGCTCAGCCACAGCAGCATTGTCCACTGTAATCACCTCCACAAAGTAGGGCTGGATCACAGTCTGAAGTACCAGTCAGCTCTCTTCTTTGCTTTCCCCTTTGAAATCTTCTTTGCTTTGGCATGTGTGCCAACGGTCGTGCTCCCATGGTGTGCCACACAAACTTGAGTGGCACTGGGAGGCTTTCGTCCCTGGGGAAAGAAGGGCTCTTGGCTGCCCACCAAAGCCCATCACGGCTTGACAGTTCCGCTTTAGTGAAATGGACCGACCAACTTCTCGGTGGGCAGAGCGCCAGCCTGGCAGATGGGCCGGAATGTGGGCAGCCAGCAGAGCGCATACATATGTGTAGATGTAGATAATTGTATGTATGGGCATAATAAATAGGGATCTTTGCAATTTGAAAAAAGGTGCCGAAGCGAAAGGCTGAGTACCAAAGCAGTGAGCCTGAAGAGAGACGTCTTTTGGAGAGGGGGCATGTCAGAGTGCTCAGAGGAAGGATCTGTGCTTCCCTTGTTGCTCTCTGCTTGCAGTTTTGCAGATTATGTAATAAACAAAGGAGGCTATTTAGTCTTTTGAATCCAGGCACTCCTGTAACTACAACTGGGAATGTGGAAAATGACACTTCACTGCAGTGAATTTCCTTACAAACCACTTGGAGCTTGCTACCAGCTCTGATTCTACCAGCACAGTTCCTAGTGCAGCTTGAGATCAGTGGGAATTTGTGCATGCCATACTTTTTGTTTTGAATTGCATTTAAAAGTGTGAAGTACTGTAATGAGCAAGAGTTGTGTGGAAATCAGTTGTCAGTACAAAATGTACCAAACTTTCTTTGTAGGTCATAGCTTCCAAAATCTTTGTGTAGTTAGGTAGACTCCGTAGCTAAACCCCTTCCATGGATGGCAGTCAGCTAACGCATGCACACAGGCCATATATCAATTGATAGCTAAATATGTATAATTCTTTTGAGGACATTAGCATTAGTTGCATCTCTACAGAAAGGACATAGGAAAGCTAGGTGGTTTGAACTTGTCTGGACATGGATTTGGTTCCAGAAGCCCATTTCCCTTGAGCCCATTTCACTCAACCAGATGATCTGATGCTAGAGAATCGCCTGGCCTTGGTGTCTCAGGGCACACAGGTTCTTGCTTGAAAGTCCAGCTCTCTCTGGGAGAGAGCACTGGTGGATTGCAGGATGAATCGCATCGCATAACCAGCTGGAAATTGCCATGGGCTTCTTTTAAAATTCTGGAAAGTCTGTGGATGCAGTTTTTCTTGTGCTGGTAAGGCAAACCAAGGATCTGGGATTTTTGGCAAAATCCGTAATGAGCTCTGGATACTCTCAGTATAAAAGTAGGGATTCAGCTTTATCTTTCTGGGATCCTTAAGTTAGATTAGCTGGAATTATTGGGTTAAGAAAAATCTTTTCTCAAATCCTGGAAATAAATGACATTTGCCAGATCTAATGTAATCCCTTTATCCTTAACCTGAAGACATGGCAGCTGCCTGTGTGACTCCCAGATCAGGTACTGCTGATTTCTAAGTGCACACAGTCCACAGAGAAATTTTGCAAGCCAGCACCTTAAATTCACCGGCAGACCTAGGGAGTGTGTTTTGGCTTAAAGAATGGGACCAGGCTTTTGTTGGGGATTGACCTACCTGGCGAGGTGTCCAAAATGAGTGCGATGAAAGCACTCTTCTGAAAAGGGGAAATAATGAGGTAATTTCTTAGGGCATGGATTTCAAAAAGCAATTAAAACTCCTGCAGGTTTCAGAGGCAGGTATGTGCTCCTGTAATGGAAATGATAACACCATTCCTGGTCTGAGTATGATGTGTGACGTGTATACACACTTTCATTAACTTCTTAATCTTTTTTTTAGTCTTCCAGACATGTTTGCCATGTGACTCCGCTCATTTTTTCCCCTTCTTAAATATTAACCAGAACAAGCAGTTTAATGGTGGTGTGCATTAGTTAACGGGAATTACAGAAATTTAAATCCCCTGTGTTGGAATACTGCAAGTTTTGACTCATTTAATCCCCCTCTCCTTAGCCCACATCTACTATTTCCCTTTGTGCAGGCTAGTAGGAATACAGCCTTTAAGCCTCAAGGGGTTTTTATCAGTTTTCTTATCACTTGCATTCAGCTGCTTCTGGTGGGACTGTTAGAAAAACACAGGTGTAGACCTTCAAAGGACTGGGAGGAGACAAAGGGATAGAAAAACAGGATGCAGGAGGAGGAGGAGGTGGGCTGTTAAAAGGGGAAAGTGGGATGGAGAAAAATAGTGTGTGAAAGGAGGAAAAAAAAAAGCAAAAGGGAAGGGTAGAAAAAAAGCCTGAAAACAGCAAAAAGAAAGGAAGGAAAGGAAAGGAGAAAAGAAACTCAACCAGATCATCTGATATGAAGGACTGTACTGTGTTAATTAAAATTAGTACATGGTCCAGCTAGGTTCCTTTTCTCTTAACATGACAGAGCAAGACCCATTTTGCAAAGGCTTATTTGGCTAAGAGTCTCATTTGACCTTTACAGGACTACTTGCAGGAGGAACTCTCTCAAGAAGACAAGTGTTAGCAGTAGCAGGGTCAGTTTGCTGGGTGTTTCAAGCCCACAGACAGGACACTGGAAACTGAACTGCATCACGCCCTGCTCTGTACAACCTCCTGCAGAGAAAGGTGATATATACTGTAAATACTGCAACATTGGAGGGACTACAAAAGTAGTCCCCATTTCTCTAGACAGATGCAGAAGATTTTAAAGCAGTCAGTGTTTGTGAACACTGGATTGCTTAAAAGGCACTTTGCTGATTTTTCCTTCATGATCCCTGTTCATCTAGTCATACCAAGACTGAAATTATTATGGACAACTGCATGAAACTTTTTTGCACAGAAAAGGTACACAATAGCTGTTGTACAAGGTAGTAACTTAAAATGCAGCTACTTAGTACATTTCTCTGCACTAAGCATTAGCCAGTCATCCTTCTTAAGCAGACGAATGGGTAGAATACCTTCATGTTTTGGTGAAAGGTATATTTCATTTGTCCTATTGTAGTGCTCTTCTGTATTTCCACAGGGAGCGCTACCTTTCTGATACCCTGCGAGCCCCATATTATCACTGCTATTTGCATTTACACGTAAGCGTTACCTATTTTACTTCTAAAAACAAGCTGGCAGAAAGATAATTATTCCTGTGCAATTTGTGGCTTTTTTTTTTCTTTCAACATATGAGTGCACATAGTAGGGCTTATAAAACTCCCTTGATTTGTTGTAGGCAATCAGACTTTTGATGGTGCGCTTGGCTATCAGAACAAATGACTTCTTTACCATAAGCTCCGTTCCAAATAATGAATGTAATGTTAGTGGGCTTAGTGAAAGCAGTGGGTTATATTACAGTGACTGCAAAGCATGGAAACCTACTGTGTCTTTCTGTCATAAAAAGGCCCTGCCTGTGCTGTAGATCCTGTGAAGAATTTGTAGAGATACTTGAAAGGATAAAACACTGTATAAATTCCTAAAGTTCAAAGAGAAAATACCACTCAGGATAAAAAAGGGAGCTTAGCCCAGCAGCAGCTTAACCATATATGACAGATCTAGTGCTAAGTCCTGCGCCATCAATGCAAATGCTTCTGGAGTTCACCAAGTAGCCAGATGGAAAGACCAGAATAAAGGCTTTGAGGATACTGACCTGGGGAGAGGGGCAGGAAGAAAAGGCACGTGCTTCCCAATAAACGACCCTTAGTCTCTGAGCAGTGTGAACAGGGAAGGTTAAAGACATGCACAGCTAGATTGGTGTTGTATTTCCTGTGAAAATGACTTTTAAAGGCATTAATATGTGTTTGTCTGTATTTCTGTGCAAGTATTATGCCATAAATAAAATTGGGAACCATGAAAGCTGGGCATCCTGTTAGAATAACATAGGGATAGGTTACACCAGGCCTAAACAATGCTTTCGAGTGCTGAGAGTTAAAAAAATCGTTAGCTATGCCCTCCTTTGCTTGCCTTATAATGACATGAGCTGGATCAAAGCTGGTCACATTTAGGCCATGAGGGTAATAAAAAATGCAGTAAAAAGGCTGGTTTAGAGATCACACTACTTCTATATACTTCTCTTTGACCTTCAGTCTCCTCTATACATGTCCTGGACCCGATTGTTTTCTTGTCTTGCCAGCTCCGCACAGAAACATCCCATAGTACAGTCATGCCTCATGCTGGCCTCCCTCCTTCCCTCTGCACCACAGAGCTGCTCTTGTCCTCTGCAAGCCCGAGGATCCTTTCCTGTTCTGCCAGTGGCACCTGGATTTAAGCTGCTCTGTCTTAACCCCTGCTGCACATTGACTGTGGATGGCCTATGAACACACAAATCATCTCAGTAATTAATTGCACTGGTTGTCACACAGAACAGCACAAACCCTGGTGGCTTTGGCAGGTTGCTGTTGCCGTAGATGTGCAGGGACAGCTTGTATGAGTGTCCGAGGAAAGGAATGACACAACAGCATTTTAAGAGCTGTGCTGGTACCAGATGCTGTTTCAGACTTTTTACCCAGTGCTCATGGTCATGTTTCAAGTAGTGAGAACCTTTGGAAGGTAGGAAGTGATGTTGTTATCTGGAAGACCTTAATGTTAAATAAAATGAAATGGACACATTTCATGCTAAGTGGGGTCCTAGGAAAGTAGGTGTGAGGTTGTAGTCCTTGCTGTGAGATGGGCATGCTTGTTACAGGCCATATTGTGGCTTTCTGGCTCTTGCTGATGACCACAGGGGTAGAAATGGTTCATACTGCTTTTGTTTATTTGTAGGAAAAGGAAGAAAGATGGAGCTGCATCTCCGTTCTGAAGCTAAAGTATAGGCTAAAGGTATTCTTTCTTTCCCATGGATTTGGGGGTTTTTTAGGAGACTGCAGCAGTGTATTCTAAGCAGTCACAGGAGCTTTAATGACAGCTGTTTTGCTTGAAAGCCTGTATCTGTCAGTGTCTGTAACATGGTTTGATGTAATCCTTTGGATTTCCTCATGTTTAAAAAAGCTGCAGAGTCTTCTTTGCCTACCAAAACACATTTAACAGTTGAAATTTTAGCAGTGAATATTTCTAAAACCTGCCATTTTGCACATACTGTGTTTGATGATCCTACTGTTTATGTATTTTTAATACAGCTCTCACCTTAATCTGAACATCCAGTTAAGGACATGGCTGAAGAAAATAGGGGAGTTTGGAAGAAAAAGAAACAGAAATAAAATAATACTAGCAGAAACCTTAGTAGTCCCATATGTGTATGCCATTTGCTGCTCAAAACCAAGGAAAAAGATTTAAAAACAAAGTTGTCTTTCAGAGCAGGCCTTATGAGTCAATGTCATCTTACTGCTCAGGTGTTGAGAAGGTTTGTCCTTGAAACCCAGATTTCCCTTACATACAGTGACGTGTGTTGCATGGCCTTGAAATTGCACAAGGGAAGGAGAGCTGAAAACTGCTGCCAGAGCTACAAATGGCCACGGTTATCCCATGAACCTTTGATTCCATGAGCTCTGGTGTTGCACATGGGAACCGTGGGGCTGCAGGCAGGTAGTCGGCACCGCTGGGGTGGCTGCCCCTTTGGCCAGGTGGGGAAGAGCAGGTGTACCACTGAGGGCGGGATGCAGATGCTTTCATTCCTTTGACATCAGCAGCTGGGCTGTTGCTCACCTCCTCTTTTTTTTGCCCAAAATGCTGCACGTTGTCCGAAGCAGCAATACTTGAGAGGGGATGTATCGACTGGCACGGTGGGTCCTGTGGCTGCCTCACTCAGAATGCAGAGGAGAGTGGGGATACACTGACCTGACTTTAGCACTCCTGAGCTGGATATTCGGAAACCAGCCAGGGCGCTTGAATTAACTGCTGTTTTTTCCAGGGGATTCTCTATGGCCTCTGCTTAACAGAGAGAAAAAGCGATGCTGTCCCATTGGTATTACGATTTACATCCCAATTTGTTGAAACCAATGTGCCACGCTACAACGAAACTTGTTTCATCAGATCTAGTTATCCAATATTATCAGCATCTAGCTGGATGGCTGTCAAGGGGCTTTGGGAGGACGGGGAAAGGATGCTTGGTTTTTCATGGTGGTATTCTTCCTTTCCTTGCTTTTCTTTGTTTTAACTTCTTTCTGCTGAAATGGCAGCAAAGCTTGCATGTTGTTGTAGTTAGGTCTTCATGCATCTATTTCCATTTAAGGGGTGCAAGATACTGGGCCAGTCTACATTTTTCTAGTGGTCTTCAAACACAGTAATCAAAAACAATGTGTTGCTTTGTTTGCAAAACCCAAACCAAAAGGTTATCACTTCCTTGTCCCTGACAGCCTCACAGCAGTGGAACTTCCTGGGCCTCTTGCTTGGCTTGGCTGCTTGGCTAAGTCCAAAGAATCCCTTGTTGACAAGGGGTTAAAAATTCATTAAGAATATATTTGCTCTTTATGCTTTACCTCAAATTGTATTGTACTTGTATTTGGAAAGAGCTCATCAGCAATGGAAACATAATTTAGGAAAAGTTATTAAATGGTGTTAAAAGTGTTTAAGTTGAAGCTCCAGCATACACTCATACACAGTCCTTGAATTATCAAAACATTTGTTAGTGTTTGTTATGTGAGCAGTGTGGCTGGAAGCTCAGACCTTGAAAACGCCTTTACTATTTTTTTTCACAGCTTACTTTTCACAGTTTATTCCTTTTGTTTCCTTTTATTTTTGTTTTTAAAGAAGACAATCCTCCCCTACCTCGAAAGAGCGTAGTGTTTGATGTGACTTTGTTTTGGAAAGTGGTAACACCCACTTGCATACTATTCGTGAATTGTCACTGTCATTAGACATTATGGTGTTTAGCTGGATTTTGAAATACAAGGTTTTGCTCTGTGTTGTCTGAGCATCTGTATTAACTGTCTTCTTAACTGTTGTGGTTTTTTACTTTGCAAGTATTCCTAGCAGAAACTCCCGCAGCAGTTCCTTCTAAAACTTCAGCATTTGTAACTGTACTGTTACCATTGGGTTTTTTAGTATTCTATTTTTAAATCTCCCTTTTAAAAAGAAACTGCATGGAACAGTTATCAAGAAATGTAGCAAAAAAACTAGCCTAGCTCCTAAGCCTTTTAAGCAAAATACAAAGCAATACAGCTCATGTGTGCCTTCTCATACAAAAGGAGAGTGTAACACACACATCTAGGCAGTAGATCCTTAGCTCCAGAAATTCATACAGCTCCAGTACAGTCACTCTTGAGGGAATCTGCTGTGACTGTTCCCTCTGTGTTTCCTGTGAAGCGTCCAGTGCATACACTAGGGCAGGATCAAACCAGAGAAGGGAAGTAAGTGCCTGAATATATACAAACATGCATGTCTGCAAAGGTGAGGTGGCAGGATTTCTTAGCCTACTGGTGAGAGTTGGTGAGGGAGGAGCCAGTGGTAATGCAAAAAAAAAAAGAACATGTAAGGAATGAACAGCAGGCTTTTTGGAATTATTTGTAGAGTGCATCACAAAAGCACAACAGCAGAGAGTAAGTCAGCGTCCTAAGAACGTGGATTGCAGTGGTCAGAGTGCCTTTCAGATGGTGTGGAGTCCATGCCTGCATAAATCCCAGAGAGACTTGTTGCAGTAGGGGGGGATATTTTGAACACCAAGAATTGTTCTCTTCTTCTCGGTGACCTGACTGAGGATGAACACATTTCCCATTTGTAACTGGAGTATATTAAGTCACCCCATAAGTCAGCCAGTGCCTTGCTGTGGGGCTTTAAGTTCCGAAGAGGTGGGAGTTCATCCATTGTTTTATTTACAGCCATATAAATTTGTCTTCCATAGTATTTAACTGTTGCATTCCCAGATAATACTGGTCACTGCTAAAAGTAATGATTTGGTCTTGTCAGATTTAAGTGTATTTAATAACACTGTCAAATAACAAATGTTTCTATTTCTGTCAGTATACCTCCTTTTTAACTTTTGCAGAACAAGTAGGAAAAAATGGTATCATGAAAACTTTGGGAGCTGATATTAGAGCTGACTTTCTGTGGGAATTTCTGTGTGCAATCCCAGGTGGTTTAGCATGACTGAGCTGCCAAGTTAGCCCCTGGGTGCAGAGGGAAGGCTTCAAGGCTGAATGATAAGAAGTTATGTCCTTCCATGTTTTGTACTCTTATTTCATCTTTTATTTTCCTATCTGAGCACTTCAGATGATCAAAAATAACTGGGAAACATTTTTTCTTGTTTGTTTTTAAGTAGTCTTGAACTGACAAGACAAGAAATCCTTAGACCAAAGGACAGTATTTTTCAGAAGGTTGCAAATGTCTGAAAGTAAAGACGCAGAATATATTTACCTCAGCCTTGATTTTACTGCCATAATAAGATTTTTTTTTTAGCTTTGCTGCATACACCAGGACTTCAAGATTGTGTTAGCTTAAGCTGAGCTAAATCCAGATACTGGATTTGGTTGTAAAATGTACAAGGAGAGGTTTGTGTCTGCAAAAAGTCTCTACAATCCCCTTTCCATGAGAGGATATTAGCGGGGTTGAAAGGAATCCATTGCGCAGTGCTTCCATGCAATCCCAGCTGCGTTAATTGTGACCTTGCTTTTCACACCCCTGCAAGGCTCTTGAGGAGCCAGAGGGCAACTTCACTGGGCTTCTTCCAGATGGCCGTGTTCTTTCCCTGCGGGTATTTTGGTGTTGTTGAAGCTTGTGTTGACCAGAAGTCAACACAAGCACATGTCAGTGAGCGATGCTCTCATCTGCTTTGTGCCTCTCTGCACGATGCTCTCCATGTGCAGGGACTGTAGGAGAGGCACCTCCTGAGCCTGGAGAGCCCCTGCAGGAGAGGCACCTCCTGAGCCTGGACATCCCCTGTAGGAGAAGCACCTCCTGAGCCTGCACAGCCCATACCGAAGGTCACCCACCCATACACTGCATGCTCCTGAGCAAACCCTTGTGCTCCCCCTCAGTAGGAGCATCCACAATGGCTGGAGCTTAACTACTATCATTTGGTGATTCATATGCAGTGCTTATTTTCTAAAAATTGCATAGCCTGTTCTCAAAAGCAAGGCGAAGAAAAAAGCAGCTGTTATGAAAAGAGAGGAAGAAAAACTCACACATACAAAACACAGAGCTTTAAAGAACCAAACCCACATTGTTAGGGGAGGGGGAAAAAACCCAAAATTTGCCATGTCTTATCTTTGAAAAAGATCAGAAATAGATTTTTGAGGTAATATTAATATCTTAGACAATTAACAGCGATACTGGTGAGTCTAATAACATACAGATTTAAAATCAGTTCTGACTTAGATTTCTTACTTTTGTGGGTTTTCACAGAGAATAAACCAGGAAGTTTTCCCTCTTGCAAAAAGATGTGATTTAATATTCAGTACTAGTGAATTTTAGACATGTGATACTGAAATAAACCACTACTTTGTAAGTGGTCTAAGAAGCATCAGAACAGACCAGACCAGGTTTTATTCTGTTCTATCACTCAATACAAAGAGAAACTTCATTGTGCCTCTCTTTATTCTAGTACATCTTATACAGAATTTGATTAAAAAAGCAGAAAATCGACATGACTGAAAAAAGAAAGAAAAAGTTAATCTTCAGTGCTACGGAATGTTTTGCAAAAAGCTTTTGCTTTCTGCATAAACAACTGATCAACAAAACTGTAGCCAAACCCAAAACTTTGTATTCAGATATTTTAAAATGTTTCATTTAAAAATTCATGATTAAGAGATTTTAATGTTGCCAAATTCACTGTTTTCTTTACCTCAGTCTGAACTTATTTTTTTTCCTTCCTGAGCTACAGCAGCACTTCATTCTTTCTGCCCTGTCTCCTACTGTGTCAGGTTTCGCAGGCTGAAGATACTTTCTTCTTGGCATGTCATCAGTATGCTGCTTCTGTGCCCAGTGGGGAGGTTGTATTTTGCTGTCCAAAAGCAGCTCCACAGTCCAGTCTACAAGACACCAAAATTAGAAATCTGCTGAGGTCCTCCAGCAGCCCAGAGAGACACAGCTTATCCCAAAACAAAAACACTCAGTCTGTTTTGAAAGTGATGCATTTTCTCTGCATGAATTAAACTTGGCTTTTAATGAAGTACTTCATTTGATTCTGCTGATGGAAGATTTCAGTTTTCAGCTCAAGTTAAAGCACTTCCGTGCTAAAATTCCTGCTGTTTGGTTTTGTTCTCCTGACCAAGTCTCTTCCAAGGCTCTCTTAGTCTTTGTTTGCATAGGTTATAACTGGGAAATACCCTTGTTGTGAAGGCTTCTCTTCTTCTGAGATGCATTCTCTGTTCTTACAAGCAGGGAACTATGGAACCAGTATTCTTTCTCAAAGTGGAAGAAACATGTCAAGGTCAGATGATAAATTTCCTTGCAGACTAATACACAGATTTATGTTGAAGGTCCTGACCATCTTGAAGCCCAGTGAAGCAAAAATTCCTGCCTGTGTGTGTGTGTATTTAAGGAATAAGCCACAGATGAGTCATGAATGCAGCATTACTAATGACCCTACCCACACCACAGCTGCTGAACCTTTCTGCAAGGCAGGATGAGCTGCAGACAGATGCCAAGAACACCTCATCAGTACTCTCTGGGTCTGATGGTCTCTGACAGGCTTTGAAGCCTGGCCCCCACCTTCTAGCTGAGGAGACTGTGTAGAATCCCAGAAAAAAATCTTTTCCCTGCCCCATGCATGATGTGACCCACCCACAGCCTTTCCTTGGCCTCACCTCCTGGGTGACGAAATCTCCCAATTCTCCAGTATTCCTTGTAGCACTGAATTTACCTTTAAGTCATGAAGCTGCAGCAGAGAATCGCTGAGTGAGTGAGTGAATGCATGCAAATACATGTAAACAGGAGAGAATGTCGTCATTTGTGCAATCTTAATATTCTGCCTGTATGTCTATTAGCATTTTCTTTGATGGACTGGCTTTCCTTTGACATACTTTTTGAAATGACCTTTGTAAAGGCATTTCATGAAAGTGAGGTAGGAGTAGTTCAGTGTTGTTTTAGAACAGGCTAAAATCCTTTTGTGGTTCTTCTCGTTAAACAAGCAATTTTTCTTCCAGGGCAACACAAAATGTGAGTTGAAAGTAGGATGAGAGCAATTATGATCCAAGAAGGGGTGTGTATAAAGCTAGGATTAAAGAAAGCTGAAAAGCAAAATTTCAGCTGAGGAGGAAAAGACTGATAAATACATTGAAAGCTTCTGATGGCTGCAAAGTATGTAGAAGGGCAGCTCACTTAATTTTGGCTTTTGTTTTAACTGCCAGTTTACTGCAACTGAAGGTTTTGGTTTCATTCTAAAGAAAATTTTGGGGTTTGGTGTTTCTTCTGCCCGCGAATGTGATCGGCAAAATAAATTTGAAAGGTTTGCCACATGCATGTGATCTCTCTCTGTTTTCATTAAATCTAGTTTTAATAGATTTTTCTTTTTTAAGTGAGATCTGTCATTCTTTTTTCTCCTTTCTATTTTGCTTTTCTGGGTGGCTACTGTTGCGTCTTTTTTGGGGCCATTGGCAAGCCCTTTTATTAAAAACAAGCCATTTTCACGAGAATCTTGCCATTTCCCATTTGGAAACCTCCACATGGGTGCTGCTGCCTTTTTAAGCCCTGTGCTGTCTCACAGTGGTGCCGGGAGAAGAGCTTGCTGTTGGATTTCTCCCAGTCTCCCACTGCTAGAAGCTACTCCTCTCTCTGGATGGGAGGTGCCTGAAGCTTTCAGAGAGTTGCTTCTCTCTGGTTCTTTAGATGCATGACCTGACAGGTGCTTCTCGGAGCTGCTCGATCTGGTACTGCGTACTTGGAAAAGTGGGGGGTTTTTTGGATGAAACTCAATTGTTTGGATAAAATGGTGCTTCGTTGCCTTGCTGCCGTGTAAATAAAACAGTTTCGGTGAGAGTTTAGTGGTGAATTGGAAGTATGAACTCAGAAACTTTGGGCTTCAGCCTCTTGCTGGCTTTTCCACAAGGGAGATGGAGTTCTGAAGCCCTGTTGCAACACTACCAACCTTCAGAATAGTGGCGCTTTTTTGAGCCAGTACTATGATTTCAGGGTGATTTGTGTTGATATTCTCCATTTTCTTTTGAAAATAAAATTCGTATTAAAAGCTTTTTTTTAGTCTGGAATTAGATCAGGCACCAGACAAGCTCATCTGAAACATTTCAGTACTGCTATACCATAGACCTGATTGATGTCTAGGGCTTAATAAAATAATTTTTACCACTTAGGAGTTTGGATTAGAGTTGCTTATGCAGTAGTATCCTTTAGTCTGAATTAATTGATTCTAAAAAGTGCAAGTCAAGTGCACATATCTACTTTATGAGCAAAGATAATGGATTTTCAGCTGGGGTGCTGGAGATAGAAGCCAATTTACATCAGCATATGCTTATTAGTGTTTTTGATACTTCTGTTGAAAATTATTGTGTGATTTTATTCCTCTCTTCTAGCTTGTGTATCGTAAAATGGGAGTCACATTGGTTTTCAAGCAGCATTGGTTGTTCACTGAGCATCCAAAATCAAAAAGTAATAATCGTATTTTAGAAGACAAGTGAAAGATCACTGCTAGCTCTTTTTGTGAGTTAAGTTGTGAATGGGATGGTTTGCATTGCAGAGAGTTATGATGTGTGTTTGAAAGTTTTATTGAAGAAAGAAAAGCTGAAAACAGGTTCAGTCAGCTGGTGTGCTGGGTTTCATTATGCCTTTATCTTTTGCTCCTGCAGCAGGAGGAAGTACTTCTAATTGATCATGTTTTTCAATATTTCACAAAATACAAATCTGCTGTGACTTCCAGACTTTGCTGAGGATGGATTAGGAGTCAAGGAACAAAAACAGCTGCCATGCATGATGGGAGTAGTGTGGAAGAGTTTAGTGCAAACTTGACCCATATCATTACCAATCTATCAGTATTCACAAACATGAATTAAAAATATAGCAGATACATTGACAGGTATCCTAGTAGAGGCTTTCAATTTTCAAAAAAGTTTTTTTAATTCCTTTCGGAAATACTTTTAAGAATTGATAGTTATCATTGTCCTTTCAGCTATAATTACTTACAATAATTAGAGCTGTGGACATATATATTCAAGAACAGATGTGAGTAGGACAAGCAATCTATGGCAGCAATAACTTTATGCAAAGAGCCGTGCTGTCCTACACAGTGGAGTTTCTTGCTGTAGGCAGTTCAGTGCATGTGTCTATCCTCACTGGCTCAAATCCTGGAATAAACACCTTGGTCTTCTTTTTGGGCAGATAAAATAGAGCTGAGAAATGTTTTTTCTGAGACCTTTCAGATGAAAATCCAATACCAAATTGTTTCTGCTGCACTTCATTAGAGGTGCTTGCAACTGGATTGCTATTGATTGCTTTTTGAATGTGATTCTGCATTTTAAAATGTTGCAAGAGAAAAATGACAGTGATAGATGTGTACCTTAATATCCCTCTGTCAGATGTGAAGGAAACTGCAGTTCATCAATGGCCTGTTAGTGGCAGAAAAGCCAATGACTATTCACAACGTGAAGGCTCTGATCCTACAGCCACTTGGGAGTTGTGTGTCCTTATTAATGTAAGCAACTGCACTGAACATCTGGGATTACTCACATCGATAAAGCAACGTGAGTCTGAGTGATCCTGGAATCAGTACCTTGGAAGGTGTTCATGTAGGAAAAAGCTATGATCAGATAATCAGTGTCAGAAATGTAAGTATAAGAAGGGTATCAGTGCTTCTGACACTTGAGAGTTTGCCTGTGCTTTCCAGCTCACATGCTGGAAACATGCAAGGTTAATCATGCAGAAGTAATGCACTTTGTGGTGTTAATCACTAGAACTTGCTTTGTCACTTTAGTGACAGCTCATGTCGAAGGCTGTCTGAGGTCAGTGGGTTATGCCACTGATGTCAGACTGAGATTTCACTTGTTTTCACCCATTCTGTGCTGCTTCTTTGCTTTGTCCAGGCCTGATTTTTTTAAAAAGAAATATTGTTGATACATGTGACATTTCCTTATCTTCTTTAGTGTGATAATGACATCAGACAGTACTAGGAAATGCTGAGGTATCTTCAAGTCCTGCTATGGCAAAGGAATTAAAGGAGTGTTTAGATCGCATAGAGGTATTGTGGTCATAGATCCCCTCCCTTCCCAGGTTCTTCAAGCAACTCTAAAACACTCGTTTGCAACCAGTACTCACCATCTTGCACATGTAAAATTGTCCTGGTGTGCTTGTGTGTACAGCAGAAGTCCACAGTTCACCTGAAGGTGGGCCTTTAAGGACTGCAGCAGCTGGTGTGAGCGCTCTCGTAATAGCACTTCCTCGTTCTCACCCTCCTTTTCACCCGTCCTAACCCCACCCTGCTCTTCCCCTCATTTACCCTTCAGGACCACCCTATGGATTTGGTCACCAGCCCAGCATCCCAAGGTCCTGGTTCCCTGTGCTGTAGGAAGACAACAAAGCACTCTCTTCAACAGTTAGTGCCAGTAGCCATAACTTTCCTTCTGAGATGAAAGTTATTCTGAGCATTTAGCAGCTCTTGGGGTGATAGGACATCAAGAAATGTGTTTTGGTTTTTTTCAGTTTGTGCCTTTCCAGATTTTTCCCTTTTGTTTGCCTCATGTCTTCCTTTATTTTAGCTTTACCCTTTCTTCAGTCACAGTAGTTAAAAAGAGAAAAAACACTAAGTATGTTTTGAAGGCAAATATTTTGAAAAGTGGGAAAAAAATTAGGAACAATTCATACAGCTTTCACTGAAAATAAAAGTGTTTTCAGGCAGTAATGTTTATAGTTTCATTGACTGTGCTATGCACACGTTAGAAATGGTCCTTCAACTGACTGTCTCCCAAGACATGTAGTTGCATCAAACCTCAATTCTCTAGTCCATGACTTTTTGTTCTAATTACATGAAGGAACCCAATTGACTCTGGCCAGTGCCCTAAGTGAGAGGTGATTGTCTTCTGGGACTGGAAGTGTTTGCTTTATAATCTAGATTGCTGTTTGCATTGCAGTGGATTTCCACCAAAGTCTTATGTGCGTAAGTATCTTTGGTGTACTACTGATTTTTTGTGTTATTTCAGTTTTCCTGTGCTACTGTGAGAATGCAAGAAGGAAAAGACTATTATTTAGTTACTGTATGCTGGTATGTGTTTTTCCTGTGATAAAGAAAACCAGAATTTCACACTTTAGGCTATATTGCATCCACGGTATTGTCTCTGCGTCATCTAAGCTGATTCCAGTACCAAAACTGAATGTATCATTTTCTGATCATGAAGTTGTTTGAACAGTAACATGCAGGCATAGCCACGCATGGTGATTGGAAAATAGTATTCCAGACAGCTTAGACTCTTTGGGAAGAGACTGCAAAGGCAAAGTAACCTGCCAGCAAAGGAAACAGATTTGTTTCCAAAGTGCAGTACATAGCACTTGTTGCTCCTGTTCTCCTGTTAAGCTACTTTCCATCAAGACAACATGTGTGATAGACCATCCTCAGCCTGCTCCAGTGACAGGATCTTTGAAGAAGCGTGGAGGTTGGTAATTTTTTTTTTTTAATGAGCATTTTTTTTCCAAAAGGTGAAATGCGAGATTTAAAAATATTTGAACATATTCTCCTACTCCTCCTAATTCCTTAACAAGTTGTGGAAAATTACTGCCTTTGTTCTCTGATACGTTATTTGCAAATTAGTAGTTGGACATAATTATTTAAACAGCAGAATAGGCACCACAGTAAGTTTCACTTTCTGTGATCCTTGACAAAAAGTGCTTTAAAATAACCTTTTTTATGGACAGTCTCGCTTTTTACGAAAATTGAGGCACATCACGTTCAGATTTATCCAAGATACCGTCCTATATATAGTTTAAACTGTTACTTTCCCTCTCTTTTGATTTGCAGACTAGGGCTGCAGTGGTGAATGTTTAACCCCCAGCCTGTGCGCTGGGTAGCCTGTCACTGCCACGGCACAACTCTTGCAATGGCTCGATGTCACATAGTGGCAACAAAGCATGTGGGTCAAACAGCTTGGCCTGGAAAGATTAATTCAAATGACACTTGTCTGTCTACAGTACTTGAGAAAATATTGGAAAACTGAAGAATCAAATAAAAAGCCTGTGTTTCATTCTTTCTCTCAACTTTTATCAGGGAATATCAAAGCCGTACTCAACAGATCAAATGTTTGTCTTAAATATGCCTTCAAATAGAGAGTTAATTGAACTCAAGTAAAACATGTGTGACCTCAGACTAAAAATTTTTACCTCTGGTTACATGTAAAACACTGAATTCATAAAGTAGCTCCAGTAGCTTTTAGCTAAGGACGTTCAGTCCCAGCAAAATGAGTGTGCATGCGATAATGAAACTGGCATTGCTTTTGTTGTTCTGGGGACAGGGGGTGGTAAGTAAAGCATGCTGTATGAAGTCTCTGTAGAATTTAAGCAGATAGCCTAATAATGTGTATTTATGGTTTATGGTATATGAAGAATTGGATCCTCCAACCATTACCAACAAGTACCCTGTGAGAGCTACCAGTCTGCATTACCATCTGTGTATAGAAACTCCAGTTTCTATACAAGCCACCACTGCACTTGTATGATTCATAGCTGTTAGAAAGAAAGACTTAGTCACCTACTTCATTCCCCTTCCTGTATGGAATTATTCTTTATTGTGCTGTACATTCGCTACTTTTTTGTCAGTCTATTTTTAAATTATCGAAGTAATGGAGCTCCCACTGCTTCCCTCAGGAAAATGTTCCAGAGCATTAACAGATCTGCTGTTAAGAAAGATACTAATTTCCTGATATTATTTTTTCTTTTATTAACTTCATTTCATTGCTCTAACTGCTGTCTTCTGTGCATTTTCCCATGTTCTCACTTTGAAACTTAAGCCTTACACCCTGCAAACGTGTCTTGTTTATTTTCAGCTACTATACACGTATATGAACAGGTAAAACTTAAGCTATACTGACCTGTGTTTAGTAGGAGTAAGGCAATAAAACTGCTAAAACTGGTTCATTTTAGAGCAACACGTCTTTGCAAGAGCTCCAGAAGTAATTTCAAACAACAGCTAAAAGCTTCATGTGAGCTAAAAGTTGATTTCCTAAGCCACTTCATAAAAATGATGGTTGCACTTACCTGAATTAAGTAGACAGAGTTAAAGTAAAACCTCATGTAGACATCGATTTTGATTTGAGTTTTCTAGTTTATCTAGAGGATTGGTAGGATACTGCAGACAGTTGAAGAATTTTCAGTAATCTTCCCAGTGGAACTTCCAGTCCCATGTGAGATTCCCCAAGCTGTTTCAGCATAAACTTTAAACCAAAGACAGTGTTGGCTTGTGCTGCCTTGCGATTCTGCCCTGAAATGGATGAAGAGCACTTGCTACTCATCACAAGCATGTGGTATAAGATGGTGGTTTAAGGTACACTTTTCTGCTTTGCATTGAGATGATCATTGTTACCTGAGATAAGAGACAGTAGCTTAGCTCAGATTGTATCAGAACAGACACTCATTCACCTGACTACACTTTAAACGTATTTTCAGTGGGTATCAGTTTAATGAAAAAAGTAATTCTTAAGTGGAAATAACTCACAACAGGTTTGTGTTGCTGGATTCTGCATTCAGGAATAAAATCTGGCTTAAACATGCAGCTTTACAGTACCTTGCTCTAAATACACATACTTAAGAGCAAGTCTTCTATCCACCCTTCTGCTGTGAAATTTGCCATCAAGAATTTCCTTGCAAACTTCAGATCACGAGAACAGGTTTCAGATAGCTTGCATGCTTCCAGCGTCCATCTCTTTTCACTCTGTCTTGGACGTGGACTGTGTTGCACTGACCTTGTCCTAACTGCAAGACTTCTGTCTGCTGAGCTCCTTATATAATTCCAGTTCACAAAACTCCATCTTCTGCTTGGGACAAAGTTTCAGCCATGATATCTTACCCTGGATGCCAGCTGGTATAGCAGATATAGAGAGCTTGTTCTGAAATTTTGAGAGTTTGTCTGTTTTGTTAAGGATCTGTCATTCTTTTCTAGGAAGTGACAATGTTTTATGTGATAGTATTTCCCTAGGAAATGCTTACAGTGAACTCAAGGATTTTGAAAAGGAAATGTTTTCTGAGGCTAAATGAGGGCAAGAGCACAAATAGAACTTGATTTTACAGAACACATTCTGTAGTCGTGACTATGGAAAATGAAATAAATACGTACAATGCAGAGAGTAGGATGGCAAACACGGCTCTGCTCTTTGCTCAACAGTATGTCTCACTTCTTGAAATATTTGCATCTCAAATGGCCAGCTTATCAGGCCTTTGAAGTCAGTGAGAAGACTGCAAACGACATATCCTGTTGTTTTGGTGTATTCAGTGTTTCTTCTCTAACTATCCAAGGAAGACACGAGGGCAACAAGCTGAAAGATGATCGTACAGATCATACAGTTAATATAAACTGGCCATCTTAACTTCTGTCTTTGCCAGGTTACTTGCAGGTAATAGAAGGGAGACACTGCCTTCTAAGATAATAAATCCTAGTATACTTTCTTAGCTCCTTCTCAAGAGCCAGTGTGCCATTTTATTCTGTAAAATGGAGTAACATGACAGTCAAAACCAAATCAGTCTTTTGGGGTTTGCCCCAGTATTTGCTCAAATTGGCATTGCTAAGGTTACTAGGTGAATATATTACGAGAACTGCAGTCAAATGTTGAGTGTTTGAACAGGTTTTTCCGTAGCTTAGCTGCTCGGGCTGTCTTTACCTAGTATATGATCTTATTGCCGCTGAGTGATGAATCTGTTCCTTTTGTTAACTCAAGCTGTTTTTTAAAAGGCAGTTGTTCTTTTTAAGTTTTAATTGAATCTTCAGACTTTATCTGATAAAGCTGACTGCAAAATGTATGAACCAGCGTTAGGATTATTTTATGTAGTATAACTGACCATGCATAAAATTCATGTAGTAAATTAAGCACTGACCAATTAGTCTTTTGTGCCCTTTATTCTCACTGAAGTCTAGGTGAGCAGAACATGTGGAAATTCCTTATATTTAGCAGTCTTAACAGGATCCATAAAGGTAAAAATACTAACTGGGTGTTTTGAGTATTTAGTTCTACCTTAATGTTGTCTCACTCAGATATGTAGACTTCTTGCCGAAAGATAGGTCCAGGTTGAAAATACCTGGAAGGAAGTAGCTGCTCTGCACGAAAAGCAAATATTAGTACAGAGAAAGTAATTTTTCTGACGCAGTCTAATAGATAGGTTTGTTGCGATGAACGTCACTTTTGGGATTGTATCAGCTGAGGCAAGAAGCAGGAACTGGCTTTGCAAATCAAAATGGAAGCCTTTCTGTAAAAAGTAACATAGTGGAGAGTAGGCTGGAATACTGCTCTACTCAGAGTTTACGTTCAACTTACGTCCTACTATATACTGCCACATTTGTGGTATATTGTGTGTCTTTTGCTATGCAGGTTTAATGATCTATAAAAAGCCTTTATATGAATTTGTCTTTGGATGCCTGCTCTAAAATGGTGACTTTGCATATTTATATGATGAACTCTACATTTATGTTGACAGATGAATAATTCAGTAGCACTGAGAAAACAGTAAAAAGTCAACAAAAGCAGCAGAAATGTCTGCAAGCCTGTAGAGAGCTGAGATTTCTAATCAGGAGACATAGCTGTCGTGTTCTGATGTCATGTCTTGATCCTCAGATAGATCCTATGGTGAAGTTGGGTAATAAAAATTTGTGACCTCAGAGCAGTAAGAAATTAAGATACAGGACAATTACATCGTTGGAGGTATGAGGGAAGGGGTCAAATTGAGAAGAGCAGTTGTGAAGACATGTTTATCTACAATCTAAAATACAATATGGTTCAGGAAAAAATTGCTTATGAAGTAATTTGCTCTCTTAGTTTGCCCCCGGAAAATTTCTTCTTGAGATATTGTAGAACAGCTCAGTGGAACAATAAAAGCAATTGCCAACCTGGGTGTATAGAGGAAAAACAAGCCTTTTTTACAAAGGAAGAAATTAATTATGTCGCATACTAATAAAGTGTCATATTTTCGGATAGAAAAAACAACTTCATTACCTACTCACTTCCTTTCTCTAAACTTCTATGAATTTGAAAACTGTTCTCAACTCTTACTAGGAAGTTGCCATGCAACTTCCTGAGAGTTGTGTGGCAGTGTATAGACTACAGATGCAGAGTTTGGGAAGCTATTTTAGTTCAACCATTTGGTTATTTTATGTGCAAACAGCCTTTACAATTAAGTGTATGCTGGTACTTCTGTCATGTCATAAATGCAATGACCCTCAACAAATGAGGTTAATGGCTTTCGTGTCCTGATGCTGTTTGTCCAACAGAGATGTAAAGCAGAGCACTAAAGGGTTGAATTTGTAGTGTTCTTTGACTTCTTCATAATATTTTTTTAATAAATGGCAGCTGAGAAGGCTTTAGGATACAGGATACAATAAATCTCTAATTGCCATCTTCATTATCTTTTAAGTGAAAAATACTTGTTTTCTAGTGAAAAGAACCTGTTTTAAATCATATGAAAAGTATTTTCAGAATAATTTAAGGGTAAATAAATACTTCTGATGCAAAATTGTAGTAAGGCACATCAGAATTTTATTAAGAAATAACTTTAATGATTATGTTATAAACTTAAACAGCAATAATGGACTTTCAAAATATGGGTCTGTGACTCTCATCACAGTATGGTGAAGGCTGCCATATAGGAAGATGTGGAGTGGGCTAAAGGGAATGCTCCTGGGACCTGGCAATTAACACATTCTGAGCACACAGCTTTCACAACAGTGCTTACTCTGCATGTGGCAGAAGCATTAGGAAAACTTGATTGTTTCACAGGGTTTTTTTCTAGTAACAAAACTCACAGTTAGAGAAGTTTAATTTATGTATGTATTAGATAGAAAAGCTCTAGGCATTTGTGCCTAAAACTTTAGGAAGTACATTAAATGGTATTCCTACCCATGGCATGAAATTTTCAGAGAGGGTCACCACTCCTGCATGACAAAATTTGTGCAGAGTAATACTCGAGCAGATCACTGACCAAGGGCTAGAAGAGATTTAACACTTTGGCTTGGCTCTTCCACCGCTGATTTCATGGTTGGAGTCAGGTACCGTTGGGAATGCTGTGCCCAGAACCTGTGGACTGCTGGGTCCCATGATCCAGACCCTAGCCTGCTCTCAGATCTTCCTCTATGACAGAGGAAGTGTCATCTTTGCAGATGGCAAACTATTACTCCAAGTGCTGTTTGAAAGGCTGCAGAGAAGTATCTCTGGGTAGCTCCTCTGTCCTTGATATTCCTTCGCACGTTTGTTGTCTTCTGTGAAGCCAAGGGCTTTTGTGCTGGAGTTGTGAACCCAGGGGTGGATCTCAGTTTGCCCGTAAATCCAGTAATATTGATGGAAACGGCACACATACATACCTTGTAGGACTTACTGAGTGTTCTGTGGAGAAAATCCTTAAATACCAGGAGCCAAATGCATCCTTAAGTATAAAGTGTTAAATTTAAATAAGCCCAAACACTAAATTCCTATACAGGTTGTTTCTATCCCTTATTTTAGCCCCAGTAACCTTCATCTTAGATCTGGCAGCGATTTAAGATATGCAGATAAGTATTTTTGTCCATTTTGGAAATCCAGCAGTAAGCAGAGTGTTGTGTATTTTAGGGAGCAAGTGAAGAGCTTGGTTAGCTGAGTATTACTTGCATAACGCAGACATCTTGAGTCTCTTGGTTTTTAAAGCTCAGATTATTTTTAAAGCTCAGTTTTCCATGGACCTGATTCATGCCCAGTGGTTTTGAAAAAACGTAGTTGTATCAAATGGATGTCAGCAGTACAAGCCATGTCCTGCTATTTTGTTAGTCCCTCAGCATCCTGAGGTGCAGACTTGCAACGTCTTGTAGGATAGGAAAGGAAAGGGCCAGCTGTGGATGTTGGTACCACTGTCTGCCCCTGGGAAAGTAAAAATTAAAAAATAGCAACCTGTATTAGGTTTACAGTAAAACTCCTATAAATTGAGAAGCTTTCTCGGCAAAATGGACCCCCATGATGCTTGGCTGGCAGGTCTCTCTAGAAGAGCATCACTGTGGAAAAGGGCTGCCAGGAAGATGGAACAGCAAAGCAGATCATCAGCTCCTCCAACCAAATGGCCTGAGGACCAAGAGTACAGGCAAGGGTTTTGGCACTTACCCACAGTGACCTTCATCTCAACAAACCTTTTCTCAGGGCAAAATCTGGTAGAAGGATCCCAAGCAGAGCTGCACCCTCCCTCCCATTACAGGATTTGCTATGGGAGGGAAGGAGCAAGCCTGCAGCCATTATAGTTCTGTTTTACTGCCCTGTTAAATGTGACGCCATACTGCTATTTTTAATTCAATTCTTTTGTGAGAGTGAAGGCGATAAAACAAATTGTTTCTATGCTTCGTTCACACACCTAATGGGAGAACAGTGCAAGGGAGATGCAAACTGTAATCTGCATGAGGAACAGCAGCAAGAATTTCCAAATGCACATGCCTGGAGTATGCTGAAAAGCTGTCATTTGCTAATGAATCCACTTTTCATCCCCATTTCTGGTTGTATCCACGTGTAATTTTTACAACAGTACCTTGCATCCTGAACCCTTTCAGGTTCATTTGTGCTGTCCTGCGGTTTTCATTGTAAGCCAAAGAACACCTGAGTATAAGGTGTGTATATACATGACCTTGTAAAAGGCTTTTTGCTGTTTCAGCAGAGGCAGTAGAGACCACAAGTAAGAGCAAAGATCCCCTATCAGGGATTAGAAAAAGAGACCAGAGGTTGGGCAAATTGTGCCCACAGCCATCCAGATAGAAAGCTAAAGGATTAAAGAGCCCCACAAGCAGAGAGCCAAAGAGCTCGACTTGCAGGGCCAAAGGGAATGATGAACAGTGTGAGAGAGATTTAATAAACCAAGGAGAGGATTGATGGATTTTATTTCCCTCCAGATTTTTGCATTGAGAGTAGAAGGCTGCCTGGGTAATGTGAGACTCTCTCTGCTCCAAGAAAAGGAGAATGCAAACTACCAAAAGGCATAAAGGGTAGACTGTTGATGAACCTTCTGGTAGGTAGGCAGTGAAAGGAATTACATATGCTTGCTGTGGATGCCTGGTACTCCAGACTGTGTGCAAGTGGTATCAGTGAGCCATGTGGGTGCATCCCCTTTGATGCTTCCTTCGTCACACCACTGCTGTTCAAAAGGGGAAACTAAGGCAAGAGATGGGTGATCTCTTAATGTAAATACACCTTTCCACATATTATACTGATGTTTGTTGAGATAGCTGCTTCATAATTAGTTCTTCCAGTTCTTGGTTTCCGCATGTCTAAGAGAATGACAGTATATTCTCAGATTTACTTCTATTTATACTAATTAAATACTAGTAAACCTGTCTACCTGAAGAACAAATGATAAATCATTTTTTCCTCAGTTCTATGTTGGACTTCTCTATATTCCTAACTATTAAAGCTCCTTTATTTTTTATGTTCTTCTATCTTACAAACAGTTATGTAAGTTTATAGTCCTGCATAATTTGGCTGTGCACTTCTTGCATTGAACTCAAAGAGAGGAAATCATGACAAATTATGTAGGAGGAGGATTTCCAGTTATTCAAGGCCTGAAGTGATGAAATTATATGGAGATTTATATTTTTACTAAGCAAAATCATGGTGTCTCCAGAACATCTCCGTTGCACATGAGCTGGCAAAAAATCATTATCAAGGTCATGTACCTGAATTTCCTTTAAAAAATGATTATACACTTGGAAAATAACATTTAGCACCTTACATAGCTCTTACAAAAGAAAAACCTACAGTAGCAAGATAATTCCTGGCAATGTGGAAGATCCCCAAAGCAGACTCTTTGTAGTCCACTGCCAGTGTAGAGAAAAAAGGAAAATGTTGTTCAAGTAAAGAAAATGTCTGGGATATCATCCTTAATTTGGAGCAAGATAATTCCTGATTCTGGGGGTGGTCATTATTTGTAGATGTGCTTAGTGGCTGCAGGCTGGGCCCTGTCCTTGCTGCACCACCCCTGCTCACCAGCTGCCTTGTTTTATGATTCTGAAGGCAGAAGGCGTATCAGTCCATGGATTACGACCCAGGTTTTGCAATCGGCAAGTGGTGTACGCTGAATGATTTGTCTTCCATTTTACAGTGTCCTGCCATTCCATCTGAGCAGGCAGAGGACTCCTTCCAGGGCTGCAGGTAAAGAGCTTCTGTGGTGGACAGTGGTCTATCTATTACCTGCCTAGTGCAGTTGCAAATAGAGTTGCTTTTTCTCCAAGTGTATGGATCAATTCAGGGAGGGCTGCTATGTGGTCTGCCATGCCACGGGAAGTCAAGGATAAAGCTAGCAAAGAAAGGAGCCATCAGGCACTGAGATAATAGAGGGTTATGTGCCCCACCTACTTTGTGCCACCGAGGCTTCCAGCTGGCTCTGGCAAAGAGAGAGTAGTTTTGTGTCTAGCTACATGTCTGAAGGTGGAACACAGCAGGTTTTGTAGGTCTGACTGTAAGGTAGAACTTAAGCAGTTTTATCTGCTCAGTTAGGTCTCTGAAGCAGTGATGTGGTCATGGAAGTTTGGCAGAGGGGATTTTTATGCTAAGTGTCATGTGTCCTCATTTTCCTTCATGCTAAGGAGTTGTCAGGCTTTTGGAGGAGAGTTATATCTTATCCTACCAAGTTGTGTGGATGGTGCTGTAGAAATTAAGTATTTTTAATACACTGTAGCCAGGAAGAGCTTGGGCATCCTCACCTGTTAGGGTCAAATTACCCCACAATGCAAGTCAAGTTTTCTCTACATGGCTTTGAGAGAGAAACACGGTGTTGGTTTTGCCTTGGATAGGTAAAAGTACAAAAGTACGAATCGGAAATGTGAGTAAATGTCTTTAAATACCAGGGTGCATTCTAATACCCCATTACGTTCACATTTGCCTCCTTCCTGCCTTCGTAGTCTTATTTCAGTCTCTCCCAGTAGCTCAGTTCCATTCTCAGAGGCCTGAAGTGAATAAATCCAAACATGCTCTATTTAGACTTCTACCCCATGGCCCTCACACACGATATGGCATTTCAGAGACTGAGGGAAGTGAGCCACATTTGCTCGTGGAAAAAAGAAAGAACTGCAGCAGTATAGTGACGTAAGGTTTACCCTGCAGGTTCACCTCGGGTTACAACCGGATCTAATTCAGCATGCTCTTGTCAGTACAGCTTAGTTCAGCTAAACCAAGAAAATACAGTTCAATTCTGCATACAGCTAACTCCCACATAAAGCATCAAAACATTTCCAATCTAATTTTTTATTGCAGGCT
>VZTD01000303.1:867126-983390 GCA_013397725.1 Rhagologus leucostigma
CCCCTTTATTTGAAGAGCTGTTGGGCCTGAATAACATTGGTTTATTTATCTGTCTGGTACCAAATGAAAGCAATTTTATAAATTTGATTGAAGGACCATTTCAAGGTAGACAGGAAAATCACACATTTAAAGAAGATGTTCCTACACATCAGATGCTAATGAGGTCACCGAAGAGAACACTGTTGTTTGGGGCCTCTATTCGTCCCCAGAGTGCCTTTTCTCATTGGGAAAAGGTTCTGCCATGCAGTCTTAATCTAGAGCACGTTTTGAAATAGCTCTTTCAGCTAGTGAAGTGCTAAACTGCTTCTTTGTTTTCTTCTTAGTAGACTGAGAAAAAAATGGCATAAATTTCACAGCAGTGAGGTTTTTTTATATCTGAAATAACTTTGCAGTTTGACTCTTACGTCTGTGTAGTTGCAAGTTTAATCAGCCAGAATACCCTGCAACTCCTAGAACTGCAAATGTGCCTGGTGCATTGGCAGACCCGAAGTCAAGTTTGTGTTGAACACATCAAGCAGCTCGAAGAAGTGAAATAGTGTATCTTGACCCAGATCTACAGCAAAGTGGTTTTATACACCAAACCAAGTAGAGCTGATGTATGCTTGCTGCCTTCATCTTCAAGTGCTGCTAGCTACTGGCAGTCAGAGCAAAAGATGGTTTAGAACACAAAGCTTTATGGTGCACTCACAGTGCTGTAATCTTTTTCCTTAAACAAGTGTTTTAGACAGAAATCTCTTGAGTGAACTTTAGTATTAACCAAATATTGGTGTGTTGGATCTGGTCCAGTACATTGTTCCTGACAGTGCTCAGGAGCTGACAGTTATGGAATAATGTGACAAGAGGGGGATTTTCTTAATCCTTGGGGATTCCCCTTAAGGGGGATGTCTTAATCCCTGACACTTAATCGTTGTTTGTGTCAGGAAATATAAATGTTTGTCTTCTATTGCTTAAAAAAAGCAAGGTTCATGAAGGATTATATTCTTTCTTTTTAAAACAGATGAGTTTCTAATGGGAACATACAGATATTCATTAACAATCTAATGAATATTGGTTTTAATAGTCCTTTCTGGTCCAAATTATATTATGCTGCAGACAGCTCCACAGGGTAAACTTAGATTTTAAGTTTGAAAAGGTAGAACAGAATTTTCCTTAATCTCTTTTTAAATTTGCCTGTCAGTTTTAAACTCCCTGTTAAACTTGCCTTTCATATCTCCTAATTATTTTGTCTTATGGCTTCAATGTACTCTTTTTCTTTCATTTTGAGAAAATAAATAAAAATTTTTAATTTCCCTTATTTTTAGTATTTGTAATTTTTTTATACAGCTATCTTGCATTGCTCTCTCATTTGACTCTTTTCCAAACAGAAATCAGTCTTTCTTCATACCACTGGTTTTCTGAGGCCCAGAGTGATTTATGTTCATGGGGTCTGAACCCTTTCTGTGGCTGCTCTTTTTGCAGCGCTGGCTGCCTGTAAGCATTGCTGATGCCAGATTTACAGCTCTTTTTCTTTTCTGTTGTTTGCTTAGGTGGAGAGAGTTTCCACCCCCCTTGAATTTCGAGCGATTTGCTTGACATTGCCAGTGTCATCAGAAGTGGTATGAGCCGAGTTCAAACAGGTGGTACCGTCGGGCTGCTGTCACAGGGGATGAGATCATACATTCATTCTGTCTCCGTGATGGATTTGTCTAACTCTCTCCAACTCGAGCTGACTTTGATCCCATATAATGAAAAGCCTTAAAATAGAAAGTGGAAGGGAACAGAGAGGAGCTTTAATTATTTACTGGCTGGGTCGAATCCATACCTTTTGTAAAGAGACTTCTTTTGTTGTTTTTTGGTCTATTCAGTTTTCATTAAGCCAAATTTAAATCTTTATGCTCAGCATTGGTTCAGATTCAGGGGCTGATTAAAGAGGCTTTTGAAGGAAGGTGCATTTTTCTTTCAACTCAAGTTATTTTTCCCATTCACTAAATGGAATAAAAATGTTGCTTGAACGGTTTTCAATATTCAGTCGCAGTAGTGCTAGGAGGTCAAAGGTACTCAACGTTTTAGTTGCTTTGAGCACCTAGAAACATGACACCCAGCTTAAAACCACTGAAGGCTATGTAGACAAAGCAGATGAGAAGTGAGAGGGAGGAAGTAAACGTGTGAATTCCTAAATTGACGAAACAAACCTGTGGCATAGCTGAGACCTGGTCTCTACCACTGCTAGCGTGGTGTTTAACAACAAGCCCTGCACTTTCACCTCTAGGGTGATGCCTGAGCAGCATGGACACAGTGTGGTGGTCTCCTCCCTGCATTTCAGAGTGGTATTCCCAGTTAAAAATGTGGGGCCTGCCACCCTGAGCATTTTGCTAGTGTATGTGTCTTTGCCATTCTTGGGAAACAGCAGCAGAGATGTCATCTCCCTCGCTGAGCAGGAGGAGTTAATGCAGGGGCATGAGTACAGCTCCTTTGTGAGCATCTTGTCCTGGCAGGTTGTGCAGGAAGAGGCCAGGTGCCATCCCAAACCCATCTCCTTCTCTGGGGGCTGGATGGTGCCTCCTGAGGGCATGAGGGCAGAGGAGAGGCTTTAGGTGCGCCACTTTCTTGCATCATTGCACTCAGAACAAGCAACCACCTTGCAATTACCTCTGTAGTCTTAAGCAAAAAGCTTGCTTGATTTATTTTGGAAGCTACTGTCCTCATAGTGTGCATGTCTGTAAAATCTGCATGCTTGAGTTGAGGCTCAAGGAACCCCAGTGCCTGTCAGTATCACTGCATCCACAGCTCCCTCACAAGAATAGACAGTAACGTGAAAGATAGTGATGGTTCAGAGAAATGTCCTTGCTTTATCCTCACTCTCTGTGCCTGTGGATACATTAGCAGACTACTGTACATAGGGGAAAACATGCCTTTAATAGTTCTGTCTCAGCTGCTGTTAATTTGATTTCCCTCAGGTAGTCAGTGTTGTCACAAAGTCCTGGAGCAAGACTTTTTGTAGCAAGAAGTACAAATAATTTACACTGGAATGTCTGACGCTCTTGGATAAAGCATGCGTTTCTCTAAACAAGCAAAAAAACCTCCATAATTTCTTTTATTTGAGGATAAATATAATGAGTTCAGTGAGATGGAAGGAGGTGCTATAAAAAGGAGCAGCTTTGTGGCATCTAACAGCAGGTAGGTTATGACCAGATCCGTGCTTGGTCTCTGTGTCACGCACTTTGTATATTTGTGGCTATTCATCATGAAACTTAACAGGACAATGTCAAAATAATCTGCAGTTATTACTGGCTTACTACAGGTAAAATGTTTTTCAGTATCTCAGTTTTCCCTTGGAAGTTGTTTAGTTTATATTTTCAGCTCCAGTCCAGCTTCTTATTGCCATATAACTTAGGCAAGTTCGAATTAGATACATTGTGTCAGTCCTGAGGTCAAACAGCATTTGTTTGCATTTATGAAAATCTGGAGTGCTGCCTTTGAAAAGAATGGGCTTCATTCTGCCCCAAATTGCCATGTCCCACTCTTTTGCTGGAGTCATTCATTTAAGGGTGGAATTTTTCAGCAGGACTCACGACTGCCACAGCATGCTAATACTACTATAGTATTGCATGGCTCATATAGCTTCTCAGAAAATAAAATTAAAGAATTTAGAGCAGAATTAGGTCATGAGTTTGACCGAGTGCATTTGAAAACGCCATGCTAATTATTCACAACTTTAAAATTACTGAATGGATTTCTTCCAAATTTGTCTATTTCATAGATTCCATTGACATTTAAATATAATTCATTTTATCACCGTGCCATATCGTAAAGTCCGGTTTCCTGTATTTTCATTAGCTGGTAGATGTTCTGTAATATAGGAGAAAATAATACTTGGGGCATGGAGAAAAAAAGTGAATGTGGTCTCTCTGTTAACATTGCCTTTCTGGAACTCACTGATTAATTTTTTTTCGTCTCATACTGCTATAAGAAGGGGTTTTTTGTTTTGTTTCTGGTACAAGTTGTGTAACTGAGATTCTCCAGAAGGTCTGAGATGAGTTCAGGGCTGAATTTCCAAAGACCTAACCTTGCATTCTAGCCTTTCATCACCTTTTTTATTATGGAAAGTGTCCACTTTTCCTGAAGGTGCTGATTCTTCTCATCATTCCTCCCTATTCTGATGAGCGCGCACCTTCTCAGAGAAAAAGTACTTGAGAGACATTTCCTCCTTTGAAATGGTTTCTACTCTACCTTGGATTTCCATAAATTAGTGCTAAGAGGAAAGTGTGGAGTAACTGAAATATTGCTTTGAAGATTGCAGAAAGCACATTGTAATGTTTGAATGTCTGAAAATACATATTTTCCTTGGGGTACAAGTTTTCCCTGTGTTCAGATAAATGCTTTCATGAGAGCTGGTAATGTCTTCCATAGGTGGTATCCAGTTCTGCCAAATTCTTAGCCCTCAGAAGTAAGTGTACAGGGTGGGATTATTGACTGCAGTTGTGTTCAGGTGGTTTTTGGTTAGGAAAAAACATTCTCTACAACAATCAGATTGTTAATTACCACATGATTAACTGACTTCATTACCATAAGCCACTTCTCCCCTTTCCTTTCTGCTTTTCGTTTTTTCTCTCTTGGCTCCCTGTTGTTTATATGTGGCGTGGCACTGATGTGGCTCGGGGTGGGGTGTTTTCCCCCCTTCGATGGGGGCTGTTGCTGCCCATGTTCCTAACGTGGGACTTGGCTTCTGCTCTGCCAAGGGAGCTTCCTGGGCCTTTCTCTGAGGCCCATTTAGACACCCATCCATCTCATAAGATGAGATCATGATCTAAATCTATGTCACCAAGCGAGATGATCGTGCCAAGGAGAGGCTTTATTCCCCTGCATTGTTCTGGAAGCACAAGTGAAACCCCGGCAGGGACAGAGCCAAAGAGATTTGCTACGCTGGACACACAAAGGTCCGTGCCATGCCATCTCCTGGGTGTGGTGGTGGTTTCTGCCTCATCATCAGCGATTTTATCTCTTCCCCAGGCCTGTGCTACCTGCAGACCGTGCTCAAAGCTGCCGTCCCTTATCCCAGCTTTTCGCGCTGGCATTTGGGATTTCTCCACAGGATGGGTACAGCAGAGGGAGCAGTAGGACAAGCTTCTCCCAGCCTGTCTCACCCTGCGTGCTCCCGCCCCAGCGCAGACCCTCGGGCTGATCAGCCCTCCTCTTCTGTCCGTGTACCCCCAGCAGCACCGGGACCCCCGAGCCTGAGGGATCCGTGCTGCCTTGGGGCCAGGACAGAGAGGGAAGGAGAGGGCTGTGTGGCAGGGACACCTCCCCCAGCCCTGCAGGGCACTGCTGCATTTCGGAGAGCCAGTCAGGCGCTACTGGCTTTTACATAACTGATCTGATGGGACTCGTGTTGTTGGCCTATATATTAATGCTCCAGCTCTCATTAGCAGTTTCTGAGACTTCCAGGCCTCCTTCTGTGTTCTTGCTGTGTATTTTTTTCTTCATGGAGAAAAGTATTTTCCTTTCTTTTCCAAGTTTTTCATCTGGAGGGTGAAATAAAGTGAGTTTTATTTTAGAGCCAGGAGGGTTTTTCGGTGGTTATGTGGGATGAATGAAAGGGGATTGTTCCTACCTTTGGCTCAGCTGAACAGAGAATCTGTTTCATAGATTATCGTCTTCCAGTTCTGAAAAAAGTGCGTATGTCACTCCAGCCAAAGTCATGCCTGCCTGCATGCACACTTCAGGCAATGGCTGAACTTCCACAAAAAGCTTGTGGTTGTCTGTCCAGGCAAATATAAAGACAGTGTTTGTGGCATTTTTGTAAAATAACTTACTGGAAACCATTTTCAGTGTAGAATTTAGCACTGCAATGAAACCAGAGTGCTGGAGTGAGACAGGATAACAGAGCCGTTTCCGTTACAAAAATATCAGTATATAATAATTTCAGGAATAAGGACTGTTTTCAGGTGAACATTGTGACGAGACAAGTTTTGGTGTTGTGATCCTTACTTTCACAAACATTTCACTTTTCCTCTTCAAGAACAGGCTGCAATGAGCTCTCTTAATTAGCACTATTTGCTACCTTTTGTGTACTTGGTTAGAGCAGACATGAAGCCTTTAAAGCAGTAGAGGGTTCTTATCATCGAGAAGACAAAGAGCATCTCCTGCTGGAGCAACGACTGTGTCATGAATCTTTGTAGCTGGCATGTGGGCTGTTTGTTTGTTTTATTTTCAGAGTTTGGCTTTTTAAGGGAACACAATCGTGCTATGTTTGTTTGTCTCACACTCCTGGCCACAGCCAGTAGTTTTGAAGTCACTCGACATCTCCTGCTAAATTAAACACCTAGGAAGAAATCTCAGCTATAGTGATTTTCCTTGACTCTCCTGAAGTGGAATCCAAGATATCAACCCAAAAAAAGCATAGGACATGCAATGTTCCCCTCCTAAAGTAGCTCCCATGTGTGTTGGCTGCTCAGTCTGAGCACACACAGCTCTGAATCAGCTGCACAACCTGCTTGCTGCTTTTTCCCCAGAGATTTCTTTTCTCCCCCAGGGAGAAAATACAAAAGGGGGAGTGGAAGGGAGTGGGCATACTGATAACTGAGAGCAGTATCTAGAAGAAGAACAATCATGAAGGCCTGGGGAAGTTAAAAGCATAATTGTGAAGGTGGCAGTGCAGTTTGGCTGCATGAAGCTGGAAATGGAGGTGGGCAGCACTCCTGTCCTGAGAGGCAGGAGTGGTCATGAGAGTTTAGAGGAAACACGGATTACTGTTGCTGGAAGCAATAAACAGCAGAGGATCATAAATCCTGAGGAAGACAATCTTCATTAGGTGCACTGCTCACCAAGCGACTTAAATGAACTACAGCTGTCACTTCAAACCTTGAAAGTTCAGCGTTTTCAGGTAGAGGACCAATAATATATGGTACTAGAAAGTCTGAAAGCAGCCTTTTTATTTATCCAGGAGCACTGTCAGTTCCAGAAAGACTTTTCCAGGCCTCAGCACTTTGTGGGCTTAGGTTTACCTGGGGTTTTTTTTCTTTTTAGAAAAATATTTTTCAGTCTGGTAAAATTATCCATTTACCTACAAAACTTCATTTTTTAAAAGTTACTCTCCACTTCATTATATCTCAGATCTTAATTTTGTTGATCAATTTGGGCACCTAACAAAAAGAGTAGTCTTTTTCCTATATATAGGGTAAAGATAAATGGAAGCAGAATTGTTCTGGTTCTCCCTTTAGGTATTTTTCAAGTGAGCTTGAAAATTGATCTGGTAAAGGCAAGGGCACAGACTTTTTCATAAGTTGCTTAATTCTTCATAAATAATGTTTATACTTTGTTCTTGTGTACAAAAATAAAGCCAAAGTCTTTATATCATGGCTCCTGTACATGTGACATGCTTATATATGATGATAAATACTGGTTTAAGCCATGAGTTTGTCCCAAAAACTCTTACCAAAAGTATAAATACCAGACATAGCAAAAGGAAAGACATGTTGAAAAGTAAATAATAGACTTTTTCCTTTATTCAGTAAAATGGAATGACTGAAAATATGATTTGTTCCTGAAGCTTCAATTCGTGACCATGGATGATCTCCCTTCTTTCCCTATGGCTTGAATCACAGAAACATAGAAATCAAGAACAGAAAAGCAAGCACAGAAAATCCTCTGGTCACAGAGTATGTACTAAGTGCATTCCCCATTTACTTTATTAATGCTTACCAAGAATTCAAACAATTTGCAAATAGCAGAGCTGACCTATCTGAACATTTCCAGGGGCTGAGCTTCATGCCATTACCCAGTGAGCCTCATGGAAATGGTAGGAGTGTTGTGCCCACAGCAGTCAGACTCCACACTGGGAGACAAGGGCAGTGTTTTGCCCTGGGTGAGCCCATGTCTGTCCCCTGGGTTTCCTTCCAGAGCAGATGTATCCTGTGTGTTGGAGGCTGCGTGGTGGGGGGGCAGCAAGGGAGTGGGTGCTTGGGGGCTGCCACCAAGAGCCCCCTGTCCCTACCTGCTGCAATAGCTGTCCCCCATCTCTTTAAGGAAAAAAAGTGGTAGGCAGGAGGGAAGCAGCACATGGATCACACTTGGCCAAACTGCACGTGTTGGACCATTTTGGAGAGGGCTGTTGGTGGAAGCACATAGCTGAATAGGCTTGGCTGGAGGTCAGCTGGGGTGGTGAGGGGTGTGCAGGTTGAGTAATACTGAATAAACAGTGCTGAATCCATTGTGATGGGCAGGAACTGCGTGCCTGTCAGTGCAATTACTACTCCAGAGCTCTTACTCTCGAACAAACCTGTGCTGAAATATCTGCAGAGGTTAACAAGAAAGAGGAAGAAATACTCTTGAGTAAGACCTAGAAGGATTGAGCCTGTAGGGTAGAAGATGTTGCTTGTCCCAGTAAGCCCAAATCTTAAGACTGCCAAGACCAATGAATTCAAGACACTGACAGACAAGGGGAGACAAAGAGCAAATTCTGTGCACATTAAAAATAGCTAAACGTGAAGGGACAGATCATGCCTCTTAGGCACTTGGATAAATTGGGAATGGGTAGGAAGTCACATGGCTCCAAACATGTTACCTCTTTACACTTGTCCCTGGTACCAAATTACTCTCTCCTCTCTGCCACTCCCTTCTCTGCTCCCATGCCAGCTCCAACTTGAGCTCCCACTCCTCCACAAGAACTTGCCATTAATATATTTTCATATATCTCAAATCTAATGCCACAGAAGTCCCTGATCTATTACACTTGATAATGGTTATAAGCAACAGGCCCTGCTGAGGTATTCCTTCTCACAGCAGTGGTAAATCTCGCAGCTGTACACTTTGTGTTGCACATTAGACACTGGCATTACTGCACAGCTCTTCATCTGAGGAAACTGGACACCTGTCTTCTCCTTTGGCTTATGTGATACAGTTCGTGGACATATGACCTCTGACTGTCTCATTCATGGGATTGGGATCGTGCTGTCCATGTTGACATCCAAGGTTTCCCAGTAACTTCCAGCATCGTTTTCCAAAGCTCCTCCCCTCCCCATACTCTTAGGTTTTTAAATACTCTCTTAGGAGGCAGGGGAAGCAAACAGTGCCTTTTTAGTGGATTCAAAGCCAAATCTCTTTCCCTCTGTATCTACTAAGGGAAACACACAAGCTTAGATAAAAGCATGGATGTGCTTCTGTGGATTTCCCTGCCATTGTTTTCCCTAACACTTAAGCACTCTCAAGAGGTAGGTTGAAGTCCTATAAACAGCTCAGTCCTAATCCTTCCTGTTCATGACTTCATTTCTGAATCACCACATTTGTCCATCGCACCTTCTTCCACGGGGAGCTTCTTTCTTCCTTCCTTGTTGCCCTAATTAGAAAGGAGCCTTCAGCCACAAAGGCACAAAGACTTTTCTTTGTTCTTTTGTCTCTCTGAGCATCTTAAGCACTGTGCTTTTTAAAACCTAATGTTAACAGTTGGTCTCTGCTTCTAGTGATTATCTGCCCTTCAAGGCTGACATCTTTACAAACAATTGGGGAAAAAAAATTACTTGATGTACGTTTTATGAAGTTGCACCATTTGAACGGGAATTCTCTGGCTCTGATTTTCTGTGCTATGAGGGATTTATATGTCAGCAATGTTAGAGGTGGCTCTGTCAGAAAGCAGTGCCAGACAAGGCAGCTTTCCTGCAGTTCGCTGCAGATCCTCTACCTGAATAGACACATGCCCTGAACTGTTGTATCAGAAATCCTGAGAAAAAGCAGTGAAGTGACTTCTTTGTTGTCTGTCAGGAAGTCCATGGCATGTTTTGGTGGAGTTTTTAACACACTCTGGAAGGCAGGTATTGAACATAGTGGGATCTGGCTTTGCTAATAGTAACAAATGTTAGTGATTCAAAATAAATCTTTTAACTTTTCAAGAGTTGTCAGCTGATTTGTTATTTAATGTTTCTGTGTTGCTGCCAGCACTTCCAGGCCCACAAACCTGAGCTCAGTCTGGGTTAAGAGGAGCTCCTGCCTTTCAGTCTGTGCGGACTGACCATGAAAATGACTGTGGAGTTACTGGTTTTTTATCAAACATTATATGCTGTATGTTTTCTCAAACACACATATTTATATATATGTTATCAAGCAGACAGGAGATGTGGAAGCTTTCTTAACGTGCACCATGATACCGCCCTCCGGCTGATTTTTTACACCCCCCTGAGGCCTTTCCAAGTTTGACCAGTTTCCTTTATTAGCCTGAAGTAAATGCTTGATCACTTTTACTACTAAATGAGTCCAGCTGCTCAGCACCGGCATGCTGAAAAGTGTAATGCCCCATGAAATCGGGCATTGGCAAGGCATTTTCAAACCGTGTTTTTAGCCAAGGGATTCTGGGCACAGCTTGGCCTTGTCCCCTCTGCCCCAACCTGTGCTCGCTGCTTGCTTGGCTGCATCCCTACAGCCCCTTCTTGGCAGCAGCTCAGACAAAGGCTGAAGACTAAGAAACCAGAGACATTTACCAGGTTATTCTGTTTGAATTGCTGTGACTGGCAATTGGTATTTTCCTGTTGCAACTGGAAGTGTTCAATAATTCATACATTTTACATAAAGTCCTGTGGCTTGTTCTGTTTCCACCCATGTCTGAGATAAGGCAGACTTGATGGCAAGCAGTATTCAACTGAATATGCATTTGAGCATTAAAATCTGCTGCTTTGAAAGGCTGATCGTAAGAGTCAGGGGTTTGTGTCAACACTGGGGACTCCAGCAATCTCTGGTAGGTCTGCTGACTTTCTGAGTTACATGGACGGACTTTTTTTCCCACTTCAGTCACCTAGAATGCTGCCATTAATCTGTAGTCTAGTTACTTCAGAGTCTAAACAATATTGCAATGCATTGTTACCGTAAGGAGCCACGGACTGACTAAGAGTGGAAGTTTAGAAGCTTTCTGTTCAAGATGTGGTAAAAACATTTTTTAATTATATATTTTATTTTGGGTTATTTTTTATTGTTGTTGTTCAAATGCCCTTCCTCCGTAAAGCTCCCTGTGCGGTCAGGAGTGCTGTAAGCATCCAGACACGGGTCTGTGCCGAGCCTTCGTCCAGCAGCGGGTGAATTGCTGCCTTGCCCCAGCCCTCGCGGCCCCCAGCCCGTTGTGCCCGGGATCCCCTGAGGAAGATGCGCCCCAGGGGTCCCGCTGTGGGCCGCGGGTCGGTCGGTGGCGCTGGGGCTGAGGGGCCCTGCCAGAGTGGGCACAAGAAGTGATTTCAGGTACCTCCCTCCATTTCCGAAGGCTCCGTGTGGCGCTGCTCGCCGGGCCGCTGGCCCCGGTACCCGGCAGCGCGCCGGGGGGCGGGCGGCTCTCTCAGACGTGGGCGGGCAGCCGAGGCTGGAAGTCCGTGAAATCCTGCCAGCCAAGCCCTGTGTGTGTGTGTGTGTGTGTGTGTATGTGTGTATGTGTGTGAGTGTGTGTGTGCGAGTGAGGAGAGGTGCGGATGGGGCAGATGGGGGTGGAGTGGCAGCTTGGGAGGATGGGAGGGAGGGAGGTGGAGGGATAGAGGAGGAGAGGGGGCCGGGTGCCTGCGATTGGTAAAGCTCCACGAAGGCATCTGCCAGCAGGACTTCAGAGGAATGTGAAACCAAATCATTTAGAAGTTAAAGATAGACGCAGAATACACAGCATCTTGAGCCAAGGTTTAAATTCATCCCTCTCTGCCTGGCTTCTCGCAAAGCTCTGCTTGTCAGCTTGCCTCTGTCTCCTCTAGCAGCTGTAATATTCCCTAAAAAAATAACATCATTCTGGATACTTGGGAATTACTAAGGTGGCAGAAGAGATCATGGTGCATACAGTAGGGTAAGTAGGAAGCTTGCCTCTGCATGCATTTGCTAGGGTGGTTCCTCTGGCTTTCCTGCTGCCTTCAGAGCACTCTGGCAGTTCTAGGATGAGGCGGATACTTAAGTAGTGCTTACCCCGGGCGGTTTAGTCTCCCGTTTTCCCCATATGGAGCATTTGAACTTTATTCCTCAGCGAAGTGTTAACTCACAAGGTTACTTTTTCTTGGCATACCTAGGGAGTCTTGGGCTTTAGTAGTTTTGCCATTAAAGTTTGGAGTGCTGTTTTCCTAACTGATGATTTTTGTTATATGCCTTTGTTCTTCATTAGTAGGACATGCTGTTTGAAATGGTGGTTATTATTACAAAGTTGAAAAGAGAGTTGTTTTCCATGTTAGAGAGCATGTAATCAATGCTTGCTTGCTTGTTTGGCCATGGTTTCACTTACAAACTATTTCCTCATGGGTGAATTTGATCGCAACACAGGGTTAATTAAATTTAACCTTCTTGTTTGTTTGTTCCCAAATAATGCTTTTACTTGGAGTTTGATTTTTTTGTTTGGTTGGGGGTTTTTTGAAAAAAAAAAAAAATTGGCTCTCATTTTCTCTGAACAAAGTCCTTCTAGCAGTAATTTAAAAATGTGTGCATTCCCTTGGTAGCCCTCACTTAGATAGTGAATTTGTGAGTAAAAAAGGAAATTCAGGCTATCATGTTCTTTCTAGAACTTATCAGAAGCAATTTCAGTATCTAGCAGATACTTGCCTCATTGATCAATGTCTTTTTCAGGCAGTTTCTGAAACATTTCTGGTGAAGTTGTGGTGTTCCTACACCCAAAAGGATCTTAAAATACAGAAACTCATTTGGAAGTTAGATGTAATACTTGTTATATAGCAAGAACTTGTAGTCTGAGAGTTCATCTGAATCTATGCTTTGAGTGTCGCCTAAATGCCAGTGTCGTTTTTACCATTTATTCTGGGCATGTGTGTTTTACACTCGTAGTAGAGGAGCTCCTAACTTTGGATCTGGTGTCAGCTCACCCAAACATACTCAGAATTCCTGACGTGTTAGCACTGCCCATAATAACCACAGGAAATAGGTGCTGTCTGCAGATAACTGGAACGCCTGACATTTTTGGTTATAGATATCAGTGCTGAAGCGATGCATATAATGGCAGTCTGTGTCATGCAAAATACGTGAAAGTGGGTGAACTAAAATAGAAACAGTTCCTCTGTTTCAAGGAAAGATGATGTGTCTGGTATGTTTTGGTATCTTTCTGGCATTGGATTGAGTTCATCCCTCTTGGTCAGGTTGCCTGAATTCTGCAAAACGTTCGGGTGTGTTTGGGTGAGCACATCTGCTGTGAAGTGTTTTCCGTGTGATTAAGTGTAGGGGCTGGAGAAGAAAGAGATAGATAACCTTTAAGGTAAATCTGGAATGAAAAACAGATGCAGGGATGAGAAATGGCATTCAAGCCATTTTTTTTACAGTTTGTAATAGCTGGGTATTCTTTTAAGTAGCTCGGACTGGGTCAGCACTTCAGTTCCATGCTAATTTTCCAGGCCAACAGTTGCTTACATGAAGGAATTTTTTTTCATTACATTAAGGAATTACTGTAATATTTGTTTTGGTATTGAAGTGGAAGACCTTTGAGACAAAAAATGTCAAGATGAATAAAACTTGCAGTGAGGCTTGGTGAAGTTGTGGTTAGTTTCTGGCTCTTGCACAGGGTCCTGTGCAACTTCAGGCAAGTCATGTGAGCTCTCAAAGCCTCTGCAAACCAGAAGGGGTTGGAAGGGGGTGGAAATACCTTTATTATTTCTCTGTGTTGCGTATCTAGGTAGCAGTTCCTTGGGCTAGGCATCGTCTCTGATAAGGTTTAACACAATAGGCTTCTGTTTTCAGATGCACCCTTCCCATGGCTATGGCCTCCCCAAGGGAGGGAGAAATCACAGATTTAGAAATAGGGGTTCACTGTACCTTTTATAAGCTTCCTAAACTGAAAGAGAAAAATAGACTGACATTCAAGAGGTGAGCAGAAAATAGAATTAATGTTCCATGGGAAATTCCTGAGTCAGTTCAAAATTTAATTGCATTTCCCTACCACAGTGTATTGCTTTTCAGAAGTTATAGTTCAGGAGCATGATGTTCCCATTTCATTATCTGAGACCCTTCTCCCATAATTAAATGTCCAGGAGGCACTGGAGAGCTTTGTCACAAAGAAACATGCTTTGAATTCTGGGAAGTGAAGCTGCCTGAAAAACCTCGCTCCTGGAAGGGAATGAGCGTCTGACCCCGGAATAGGCTGTTCTCAGCGTAAAGAACTACATTGTGCTATTGGATTGACTTTTAAAAATATGCTCTGGTCTACCTATCAACCTGAAATAGTATTTTCCAATTGTCCTAGCAATAAATGGAAGACATTCAATAAACTGATATTTTGCCATAGAAAACGTAGCTGTATTTGATAAAAATTCTAAATTATTTTAATGTTGGCATATTTACTGAAATGGAAAATCATTGGCCAGCTGTTAGGGTGAATTTTTCTTGGTTAGGGTGAGTGTGATACTGCCTGTGTTCAGTGATGATGGTACTACACAGCAGCATGATACTGCTGAGGTTTCCGGGTAAGGGTGTGGTACCTGGAACCTCTCTCTCCTCTCCTTGCCCTCCTTCTCTCCCTGCCCCATTCTCCCTCACTAGCCTTGCCTTGTGCTCTTCAGGTGACTAGGATTTGTTGGGAAGTGGGGAGGGAGGAAGGAGAGAGAAGGAGACATCACGTTCTTAAATGCATTTGTAACAAGGTATTGCTAGGGATGGTGACACCCTCTTCTTCTTGATCTTCTGGACTTCTTTCCTCACTGTAGCCTTCTCTTCCCTTCCTTGCATTTCCCAGGACCCCCAGTAATCCCACACAGGGGGAAATGGGGAACTGCTGCTGAGACAGAGGGGGTGGGAGGGTGAGAGGGAGCCTGTCCCTAGCCCTTGCCTCTTGCTGCTGCAGAGAGAGGAGAGATCATGAGGGTGCTGATCTTCAGGGAGATCAAGCAGGGGTCAGAACATTGATGAGGGGCGCTCAGGACTACAGCTGAAGCTGATGCCTCCTGGTTTTAGGTACTGTGTGAGTGGCTGAGGTGCTACTCTGCTGCTGGTACAGTGTTCATCACTAGCATATGCCATGCTTTCCTGCTCCGAGGAGCTGACTGTTTGGGGTCTCCTAGGGAGAAGCGCTGCTTTGTCTTGGCTGGCAGCATGTCTGCTTCTCAAGGAGGCTGGTCATGGTCCCTCCCTTTTTGTTTCCATTAAGTTGTAAGTGATTTTATCATGAGATTTCAAAACCATCATGCTTTCTGAGTTGAAAACGGGTTTGCAGCATTTTTCCCCTTTAGTAGATCCTACGCTTTTTTTGTTGCAAGCCATGCTAAAACCAGTGGCAGGGATATGCTTATGGGTATTAAAAATCCCTCCTTGCTAGACTTTACAGTTACTGTACGTTCTTCCCATTTTCTTTCTTTCTGTCATGATCTTTTATACCTTTGTAAAACTTTGCTTCTGGCCTCATCCTCAAGCTTTTTGCAGTGGTCATTTTGCCATAAATTAGAAAATGGAAGTGTCATCAGGAACTGGTTGGTAAGGAGTTTAAGGACTGTTTCTCCAAGGTTCCCTGACAATGTGCTGGTATTTTTCTGAGCTCAAAAGAAGCAGCTTATAGTGATACAATGTCCTTTGGGTCCTAATGATTCTGCTCCCAGTGATTTGTTTTTGGCAGAGTATGACAGTCTATATGGTGCACCACAATGTAGAAAGCCTCAATTCTGTGATTTTGTAGTTCTGTAAAAAAACACAAACCCACCCAACCCCCAAACTAATGCGATTATTATGTCCTGTGCAGCCATATTATCACCCCTGAGCCCACGAGTGGAAACCCTGGGAAATTGCCAGTCCAAGTGACGGCGGATCTCCTGCACTTACTATTAATTCCGGCTCCTGGTGTATCAGGGAATAAAAAACTTCCTGGCTAATTATTATGGTATGCAGTGACTTTACCTGGAAACACAGTGATACTTCCCATTAATAGGATGCTTAAAAATGCATCTAATTGCAGCTGTGGTAGTTGAGAGAATGCCTAATACCTAACAGTCTTGAAAAAACCATCCTTCCTGGCAGGGGGTGTTACAGGAAACTGAGTTTTACTGTCTCTTTCCTGTGTCTGAACCAATTACGTGGCCTCTTGCTATAAAACTTGATTCGGGGATTATACTCTGAGTAATAAGGAGATAGGAAAGCAGTGGAAATAATGAATCTTTCTTTATTAATTCATTTGCTGGCGTGGTGATAGCTCTTGGCTGAACATAGCCTTCCCTGGGGCAGTGGAGGGAACAAGTCAGTTTCTGTGCCTGTGATCGTTGTCAAGCCGTGGAGGAAGGGGGTTTGGTGTATCCCATTCTGAGAGCAGTGATGGTGATGCTTGCCTGGTTCTGTGAAGTTTTCCAGGATCAAGGGATGAAAAGTAGTACCTACATGCTGCATTCTTATTCTCTTTTATGTCTGTGGTAAGGATAAGACTAGTCTGGTATGAAATACCTCCTTGTAAATTTGTAAGAAAATTTGCACTAAGTGGAACCTAGGGGGAAAAAAAAAAAGAGAAAATTGAAGCAGAGACGGAAAAGTCTGTCAGCAAGTAGACTTTCAAAGCAATTTAATGACAACTTGTGACTAGTTCTTTTAAACACAATGAAGGTAAGCAAAAGCAAAGCACAGAGGAACATGCTTGGAGTGAAGTTGTCCTTGAGTACTCTTTACCGAGTAACAGCTGCAGATAGAATTAGTAATCTTGGGCTTTCCTGCTACATTTTAAAAATAACTCTTGTAACGGAAGTATGTGCTTTCTAGTAATTACTACCTTTCAGTGCATGTTTATTCTTAATACAACATTGTCCTCAGAAGAAGATCAGGAACACTTTGATTCTTTCCAGATTTATAAAGGAATGATAGTTTGGCTATCACAAGTTTCTGTCCCCCTGATTCTTTTTAATGCATGACTCATTTATATTGGATTAAGTGACCTACTGTATCATTTGTGTGATACAGAAATACAATCCATTCCCTGCTTTTAGATCATTCTATTTTTTCCTATAAATTGACTGGAGAATTACTAACTTTACATCTAAATAAATGTTAAATTACAAAGGCAACACAGTGATTTAAATATTTTTTAACTTCGGAGTTGACAATTCTGAAACCTTGTCACTTTTTTAACATGGAATCCTAACTATCTTGTATGACTGAAAGCTTTCTCACCTAATTTAAAAATTAAAGTTTGTCTAGGAGAGCTGGCCAGTCCTTTATCTTGGTATTTGATGTATATTTTTAATTGCTATTACAATAGCAATTACTTAACTTTTCTTTGAATATACATCAATAGTCTTGTTTCCAAACAGATCAAACAAATTTCCAAACAGATAGAAAAAAATGCAAAGTTTTTTATGATTTTATTTTTGTTCTTAAAATTTTGATCAATTTCCATGTCTCCTTAGGGAAAATAAATCACATCAGCTTAATGCAGCTATGAATTGTATTATGCTGGTTGGTACAGGAATGCAAGGAGAGCTTAACGAAACTGAGAGTCAGGCTATGTTCTCTGCCACGCTATTCTGTAAATAAGCCATGGTTTTTTCCTTAAAAAACCCACTTCTGATAATGCTGTCTATCACGTTACTTCCCCTACAACCTATTCTGCATCCTGGTTTCCCATGTTTGTCTGCCACCTTCCAGGCCTCTTCATCCAAAGCTCTGAGTTGTCTTCCCCCTGATTCCAGCCATGGAGTTGGATGACCCATCAAACACAGTCTGAGCAAGCGTAGCAGGCTGGCAGCACGTTCAGAAGTGGTAATTCAGCAAAAGTTCTTGCTCCATCTCCTCTGCTTGCCTAGAGAGTCTCAGTTAGAGAGGAAATTTCTGGAGGAGACGTAATTTCAAATACAAGAGGTTGTGTGTGCCTTGCAAGGAGCCCCCTGAGCATGTCTCTCATAGACCCACGTGAGTTCCAAACAGAAGTCGTCAGCAAAGGTGCAGACCTTCAGCTGCCAGAGCAATCACGTGCACCTGTAAGCTCTAAAGCTCCCTGTGAACCATCCTTGGGGGATGAAGTGTGACTTCTGTTAATAAACTCAGCGGCTGTTCCTTGATAGCAGCAGGAGGGTAACAGTTGTATCTGCCTGCAGAATTTTTGTGTGTGAAACAATGGAGGAATGAAGGCTTTTCAGCAAAAGAATGGTTAAAGGTTTCTTTCAGCACAGGTAAAACTATTTCTTTTCAATAACTTTAGCTTTGAAAATTGCTGAAAATGTGTAAACAGTACATTCATCCTGACTCTGATATCTGATATGTAAAGTTTCAGGTCAGCCATAAAATTTAACAGAGCAACTGAAAAAAGGTTTTATAGTAGGAAGTGGAGGTAAACAGAGGAAACTTGCTAAAGTGGTAATGGCAAAAAGCAATTATGTGACCCTAGGTGATAGCAAATATGATTTCAGAAATCATACAGTTAAATAAATAAAGGAGGTAGTGGATGGTTGGAAAGAATCCAAACAAATATAAGTTCTTCATCTACATTAAATCTGGTAATGTATTCCTAAATAGAATGAAAAGTGTTAGAGCTTAAAGGCTTTTGGAAAAATAATAGTTTCTAGGCTTATGTGAACTCTTTGCAGGCCAGTACATTTTCATGGAAGGGAGAATAGGTGGTGGCTGAATGTCACGTGCAGTTCCTCATAACTTGGGGGTAACTTGGACTGAATGCGCCTAATCTTTGCTGTTACACTTCTGAATATCCACTTTCATTGGAACAGTGTATTCTCTGTGAAAAAGGCATCAACTAAGAAGATAGACTGATAATTTTTCAGGCCACTCTGTTTTTCAGAAGGCGGAAATAAATTCCTTGTGCACAAAGCCTGAGCTTTGTAACTGTGCATGTAAAGTGCTAAGTAAGTCATCCATTGTGTTATGTCCAAGGGAAACCAAGCTTTGCCAGAAAGCAACCTCAGCCTAGCCAGATCTGTCCATACCTGTTTCACAGGTCGTTAGTCCTATCCTTTTTCTGTTGTACACCACTGTAGGGTGAGTGCTTAGGCTTGACTGCCTATGCTGACGGGCTCCATACAAAGCAAGGGCATAAAATTGGGTATTTCAGCCTTAGAAGACATAATCCTACTTGTTTTTCGAACTTGCACCTGGTGGATAGATCAAATAAAAAGTGTGGAAGTTTATGCAAATACTGGCCCAGTCCTTGATGGATTTCCAGTGTTTTGCACTGTGTGCTGATGAAAGACTGCACACACCTTGGTGCCTTTTGTGAGGCAGCATTGCAAGGGCACTCTTGGCTTCTTGGGTGCACAGAGGCTGCAGTGGCGGTGTGTAGTTCCAGGAGGTTTGCTGAGCTGTGTCCTCGTAGCTTTTGACACCAGTACTGGCCAGAGAACAGCCAGTGGCACAGCAGCTCTTCAGGAAAGGATGGAGGTTACTGTGGCTCTCTGGTTGAACATGAATTGGCGATGTTGAGCTGTTGCACAATAGAAAGGAAAAAAGGGAAAGCACAATATTGGGCTGCAGATGGGACCACAGCCTGCAGGGAGCAATCCCCACATTGGTGAGCGCTCAGCTGGAGTTCTGTGTTCAATTTGGAGCACTGCTCTTGAATAAAATGCTGACCACTTTGGATGTGGAGAAGAGGGCAGGAAAAGTGACCAGCGATCCATAGGACATAACCCAGGGGGAAACCCTGGAAGGGTTACATTTTCTGTGCCTAAAGAAAAGCAGTCTTCTGAGGAGTGAGAAAGGCGGGTTTTCAAGCACAGATAGCACAGTACAGGCTGTTGCAAAGACTGGGCCAGTAATCTCTTCTCTGTGCCATGGACAAAGAGAAATGGATCTAAAATGAAACAAGGAAGATGAGGTAAACCCTAGGAAAGTTTTATCCACAGAATACCTTATCAGTGGATCTTGTGGAGTCTCCATCACTGGAAGTGTTAGGAATGACTTTAATAAACATGAACAAAGTGTATCTGACTTTTATCTCCCAGTAGGAGGTGGATTACATATCTTTCCTACCATCCCTGTGATTTGGCAATACTGGTGATAATACTGCTCATGGAATTATTTTAATGACAGACATTCTTTCTAAATTCTGGTTGCAAAGATCTCTCTGCAGAGTGGAATGCATTTTGCTGAGGTGCAGAAGGCACTTAATCATCATATAATTTCCTCATTTTGAAATGTTCCTTAGATAAGGCATAAACAGCTGGCTTTGCATTTCAGCTCGAATATCATTGTCCTGAAATACTTGGGGACATCACTTTGTCAGCTGGCACTTGACAGTCCATCCTAAATCTGAAACATGTAATTGGATTCTTCGGATGAAATCCGAGTTTCCTTTGAAGTCATGGGGTTTCATAGGGTAAAAATTTCACACTGAGGACAGAGTGATGTCCACTTGTATGTGCTTAGCTTTGCTGTCCTAGGCAGGCCTCTTGTTTTCAGGACAAGGATACAAGGAGTGGGTTGAAAGAGCATGTAACCTTTGCTATGACAAACATTTGGCTGCAGAAGGTGGCCTTTGGAGTTCTTGTGTGGGTGAGTGAGGGCTTGCAATAGGCATTATGTGAGGTGAATTAATTTTTTTTCTTTTTTTCAGATAATGTGAACAAAACTGGTTTACACCATCTGTTCTGAAATAGACAATAGAAAAGCAACATCCATTTTTTTTGTTTAACATTTCTTTTGATAATACTTCAGGCAGTCTGTATTCTCTTTAGTGTAATGTAATTTCTTCCCTTTTTCTCATTGAGGAGAGGGGTGTTCTCCCCCCAAATGTATTTTTATTGCCAGTGGCCTTTAGTTTGCATTTAGTATTCAGGCAACTATAGCTGCAAGTTGAATGTTTCTCCAGCAACTGGATAATCCTTCCTGATGAAATGCATGCAGAGAAGTCTCCAGGTGCTATGAATTGGAGTAGTTCCATTGGAAATACTCTGGCTTTGTTTACACCAGTGCTAATTCAGAGCAAGTTCACTGGTCACAGATTTAGATTAGGTGATAGAACGTCATCCTAAAAAAGACATCACATTAATGTAGAAGCTCAGTGTCAGTCTCAGAGCTGAGAGTTAAATTTTTATGCCTCATAATGTGTTGTTGCGTTTCACGTCCAGATTTCTTTGCAGGCTTTTCTTGACTGTGCCGCGATGTGCCATGTGTAGGAATTGCATGTGTATACGTAAGGCTAAACTAAGCCCACAAGAAAGCACAAACACCAGATTTTAGGACCACCAATACGTCAGTTGTTAATAACCTTACAATGTTATTATGCTAACACTAGAAACATAATTAAATAGGAATGATTTGAAACTGCTATTAGGGGGAAGAAGACGGGAAGACGGAGGAGAACGCAGGGATCCTCACAACATCATGTTTTCATTGACCTACTTAGAGCAGGGAAGAAAATGTGTCCCTTCCCATTACAGCAGAATAGGTTTGTTCAGCAATTTTATAATGCAGCTGCTCAAGAGAAGACTGGATTTCCTAACCACTCCAGGAGGATTTGCAAAGGAGAGTAATGTTATTTCACACACTTATGACTAAGATGTGTAAGTTCCTGTCCAAGCTATAATGTTATTAGTTTAATCAATTTGGCAGAAAGTGCTTAGAGTGAAAAAAAAAAGACTTGTATTCAAAGGTGAGAGGAAAAGGGCAGTGCTTGGGCTGCAGCTGTGCAGAGGGACTTTCTGTGGGCAATTACATTTCCTTTGTCTTCATCTTCCCTGTTTCAAAGCCTTTGGGATTGCTGGGCTGGAAGTAGAGGAGTCCTGAACATGGGTGCGAGGTACATCTCCGCACATCCAGCACCCCTGCCCAAGCCACCAAGCAGGGAGCCACGGCTGCAGCTAAAGCACCTCCAGAGAAAAATCCTGAGTGCCCTTCCTCCTCCACAGCTGTGCCATGAGCAGGGAGTGAGATGCAGGTGTCTGGTTTACTCCAGCCATGGGGCATGGCAGTGCTCATGGAGTAGGCAGCATGTGAGATTTGGGGTGCAGCCCTCCTCCTCTAGACTTGGGCATTATTGTGGTATTTAATGTTTGCTGTCTTATGCCTGAGTTAATAAACCATCTTTATCTGAAAATAAACACCTGCGGCTAGTCCTTTCTAGGCTGCTCAGGTCACATTCCTCCACAAGGTGTTGTTGGTAATTTAGTATTGTCAGAGGCATTAGTCACTGCCATAGTAGCTTAATAATGCGTGGTAGGAGCCAGCTGGTAATTAACAAATTAGAGATATCATCTACATTTTCCTCAAATATTTCAGATGTAGCAAAAATAATTAAGAGGAGAGTGCTTTGGGTGTTTAAAGCTGTTACGTATATTTAAAACATCTCGCCGTGTTAGGAAATTATTCATTGTTTTAAAGGTCAGCTAGGCCTCATCTTGCTGCTGTCCCAGGATTCAGTAATTCACACTGAAGAGTTGTGAAGTAGGGAGAGGGCCAGACTCCTGTCTTTTTCTTTAACACTTTAATTCTGCATCATTTAGCAAATTCATGCCAATGCCTGACTTCTGTGCCTGTTTTTAGGAGTGGCATGGCTTTGTAGGCCTCAGCTGCTCTCTTTTGCACTTAACTTCCTCTCATATTAGAAGTGTCTTGAATTGGAAGGTTATGTTTATGTGTGTGTGATGGAAAGATGAAATTGGCTTGTAATTGAAGCTAAGGAGAGAAAAAGTTAACGCAAATTGTATGAAGCTGCAACGCTGGGACAGACACCACAGTACGAATGAAGGTGATGATGGGTTTCATTATGTAGTGTAACTAAAATATGCTGGTATGCACAAGCTTGCTTTAACTCACTTGGCATCTCCATATTTTGTCACCAGATGGTGACCAGCAGTTTCAAACTGAGATGCTCTCAATTACCTATGCGTGATGGTTGAGCAACAGTATACTTTGATACATCTCCCATCCATGCTGCTTCAGCCCAGTACTCCTTGATCCTCCTGCAGCCTGGCTCCAGGACTCGGCTCTGAGTATCGCAAGCCTTTGACTCTGCTTTTTCTCCGGGGCAGGATCTGATCTGAGCACTCTGAGGCAGACGAAGCAGGGAACAGAGCAAGCGATCGGAGGAGCGTCATTTCTACGGGTAGGGTGCGGTGTTATCTGTCTTCGTGGGGAGTGCTTGGGTACTGGCAGTGGCTTTGAGAAATGCGATTTATGTTTGAAAACATTCTTCTCGGAGATAAAGAAAAATGCTTTTGAAAATGTGGCTGGGTGCTTTTTGATAGTGCGGAGTTTTTGTCAGACAGTAACAGTTTGTGTTCAAGCTTTGAACTCATGGTACAGTTGTGAGCAGCTGTACAATGTAACACCTTTGCTCTTTGCTAGATTTAGTCACCTCCACATTGATGCAAGAGCACTGGGGATTTCAAAGCATGTTTTTCTGAAGCTTATGAAAGAAAAGGAATTCCATATGCAATTTCTGTTAAGATTTTTAGCCTCTTAGAGTCAGGCTGAGGTGTTTTGAGTGCTTCCTAATACCTTTTGCTACTAAAGCACAGAGGGTAGAGGTAGAAAAAGGCTGGTAAGTTATTGACACAACACTGTTAACAGTGTAGACTTGTTTTGTGCACCCTGAATTCTCTTTTGTTGTTCTGGGTGGCTTTTGCTTGGGGTCTTTCTGGTAGCTTTGTACTGACTGTTGCCTCAGCAGAAAACTTCCGCTGTTTGTACTGTATAACAGTAGAGCATGAAAGTGCAGGCGACACTGAGTCACACAGCATGCAGACACGGTGAGAGAGTGATGCTGCTGGCTGCACCCGGCCTGGGTGAGAGCTGACACCCGAGAGGGCAGGCGGAAACACAGGAACGTGCCAGCCTTTACCTGCGATCCCACAGCCTGCTGAGAACCGGCCTCACGTGTCCCAGCCTGGTGCCAGCAGCACTGCAGGCGCATTTTGCACATTTCCTCCTGCCTCCACTGTCCACACCAAGGAGCCTGTTGAATGCACCACTTTCCTGGTTTTGTTGGTGTTCCTGGATTTCCCCCAGTGCAGTGCAAGGGCAGGGTGTAGGGGTGGTCTTACCTGGTTCTGTCCCAGGCCATGGGGTGGCAGCTTGGCATGCCCACAGGCCTGGCAGGGCTCCTGGCATCCACAGCCCAGACGTGGCTGGGTAGTCTCACCTGCGTATCTCTCCCAGTGACAGAACAGCATTTCCTAGTGCAGGAGCCGTTCCTGCAAGCAGGGCCTTGCAGTTCACCCAGGGATTACAAGGCACATCAAATTTTACTACAGTTTTCATCCCTCTGAAGCCCTTCATCTACAGAAACAATTACACAGACTTCATAATGATTATGGCCTCTTAAACTGCTGTATAAATATTGGTACTACATTTTTAAAATTATTTTTTACCCTTTGTGTTAATTCAGTTCATGACCTTCACACTTCAGGTTTTAAAATGCCACTACATTCCATAGAAGGCTACATTGCTATTGAGGGGCATGAAAATAACTACCATAGCAAGGGAAAAAAGAAGTTTTATTCAATCTGATACAGTTCATGTAATTGTGGAAGGTAGGTGATGTCTTTAATACCTGTCACTCCTTTGTACTGATGCTTTCAAAATATTTGGACACAAGTCATGGAGCTTTCTGTTCACCTGGGAATGAAGAAAGACATTCAGTCTGAATGTCCTTAGTTGCTGCTTTTCTCACATTACGTTTTGGGTTAGTATTTCTGCAAAGAGGCTATACAGAAATCCCAGAGCAATTTAAGCCTTTAAGACTTCTCCATTCTATAGTTTATTTTGACAAAATAATATCCATATAGCTCTGTATTAATGCATTATTGTGATACTTGGATATTGCATTCAAAACACTGCATTTCAATACAATTGCTCAAAACCAAACTTCATATAGGTAAAATATATTATTTGCTGTATGCCTTTTATTCTGAACAAATTTATAACTTTTAACTGTATAATTTTCTGGAAAAAAGACCGCTTTTGACAGATTTTGTTCTGTGCTCTTTTCTGCCACTGTTTAAGTTAGAATTAGGCTGTCCTCTTCATATTTTATTTTTATTTGATATTTGGGAAGCAATAAGCTAACCTGTGCATTCTGTGTTCAGTCTGGATGAGTGAGTAATTCTACAAAGACTGCTGCTTGCTGGCTGATCACTGCACTTGCAATTTACTTTTACTGTCAAAAATGCCGAAGCCCCCCAGCTGAACAGTTTGGTTCCAAATGCAGATGGCTAAGCTGAAAACACTTTTTTTTCCCCCTAGTTTTTGGCGCTGATAAATGAGATTCAAGAGTCCCCACCAGGGTTATATGGGCAGTAGCAGAAGTTCTGGAGAAGCTGTGAGGTATTTTGGTTGAATTTGGGAGTGATCTGCTGTTAAGAGTTGTTTGATGCTCTACTGACTCCATGCTTACAATATTTCCTTTTACTTTTGACAGCAAAGCAAAATGTCATTCCCAGCCACTGCCTCAATGTCTTCCCTCACTAAAACAAAACAACAGGTGACTAGATCTTGAAGTGTCCTATCTGACATATTTGGCAGTTGTTTTCTGCTTCTTGATGGTGCTGGGATGTGAACTTGAGGTCATCCCAGCTGCTCTGGCCCCCTCTCAGCTCACTGAAATAAAGACTGCCTGGTTTAGTCATTACTATTTTCTGAGGCTGCTTTTACTCGTGCATTTATTCTGTTTAGAGGATCCCAAACTCTGCATGTAAAGGTCTGTGTTGGCATCTTGCAGTGAGAGCTTCCCTGCCCATGGGAACCCAGGCCTGTGTGTATGTACGTTTTTGAAGCAGACGGTTGTGGTGATATGTGCAGGCTTATCTGCTCAGCCTTTTCATCTGAATGGAGCCTTCCACGATGAATTGACAGGATGAAAAATTCAGTCCATCCTGTTTAGAATTACACGTGTTTATTCAGTCCTTTGTTAAAGCTGGTGCTGTTATTCATGCATGATTTTTGCTTCCATGTAAGTTTTATTATACTTTGATCTCCTGTAGCACCCAACAAACTTTTAAAAACCACTTACTCAGAAACCATTGTTTCACTGCAATTATAAAAGAACATGCATATGAATCACAAATGAGAATATTACCCAACAAGATACTCGTAGAAGCAGGAGAGCACTTACATGCAATACAGTACATTAATCATTTATAAGGAGTCAGTTATTAAAATGATTTTTTTTGATACTCTGGATGTGAGGATGTGAAAAGCCTGTTCACTGAGCATGTTTGTGGGCTTTTGAAACTTTCTTAAGTTTCCATCCTCACATTCTTGTCACAGATTTGAAAAGCAAAAGCTCAAATATAATAGTTTGGGTGACTCCAGGTTAAGGTACCTCTAGACTTTGAGTATATATGTATACGTGTGTATATACACAAATGTAGATATATGTGTACAGATAAACTCAACAAGCTTTTGTCTTTAAGAGAAGGCCACGGTGTGCTTGGTGCTTCTTAATTCCTACAGAACTTCTCATGATCAAAGACTTGGCCTGCTGAGACACTTTCACAGTCAGGATCTGTGTTTACAAGCAGACCTCTCAAATGAATGGAAGTCTGATAAATCCAGCTGAGTTATCATTTCTTCACAAGGCTTTATCCTGGGGTTGGCTTTGGACGGAAGGGAAGGGAAGGGAAGGGAAGGGAAGGGAAGGAAAGGAAAGGAAAGGAAAGGAAAGGAAAGGAAAGGAAAGGAAAGGAAAGGAAAGGAAAGAGGAGAGGAGAGGAGAAAGGGGAAGAGAAAGCTTCAAGAAACCTTGTTTTGAATTGCCTGCGTGAAGGTGTAGTGTCCCCACTCCCCATTCAGACGTAGGACATGTGCCTGCAGACAGCAACATGAGCTCCCCTCCTTCCCTTCCCCAGGCTGGTGGGATGTGCTCCCAACACCAGTCACGAGGTGCAGAGCTCACTTAGCACCACACTGTGCCCAGCGATGATGCACAGCATTTTAGCAACTGCTGAAGCTGAAACCAACTCAAAGCTGCCTTGTACCTGCACAGCTCAGGGAGGAAGCAGAAAAATTGGGGTCGGTCAGACATGGCTCATGGAGACGTTCCTGGGATGGTACACGTTTGTGGTGAAAGCAGTAGAGTGGGAGACCTTTCCAGCACAGGGTCTGGTCTGACTCGTGCTGTTGGAGCAGAAATAGTAAGAATTCTTTCACCAGTGGGCAGAGATGCAGAGCACTATTCTCTGGGCATCTCTGCCTCTGCTCCCCTGCTTTGGAGGGGAAACAGGGCAAGGGAAAGGACCGGCTGCAGAATGCAATTGTTTTGAAGCAACTTTCCACTCCATTAGTAGAATGAAGGGACAGTCTGGGTCATTTAGTTTCCCATGTTGATGTAGGCAACAAAGAGATATGTGTTGGGGAATTATTTGCCACATCTCATAACTTATCTTTTAAATAAAGAGCAGGACTTTCCAAATATTGCAGGAAGTCGCAAAAGCAGTAGGAGAGAACAGATTAAACACTTGTAAGCTATCTTCTTTTTTAAGTGCTAAAGTTTGGGCAAAAGAAAGTGACATTTTGCTAGGAAGAAAAGCCTGTGCAACAAATAAGTTGTTTCCCACCTAAATCCCTTCTACTTGTCATGCTGAAAAATACAGCAGTTGTGATTCCTGTAGCAGTATTTAAAATGAAAAGCATATTTAAATGAGTTTGTCTAGTGAAACTTGGCTAAAACTGTCACATCAGCAGGATGATACCATGCGAGCTTTATAATTTAAACCAAATCTCTTTCGGCTCTGATGCCATCCTCAGCCCCATTGTGGTGAATATCCCACGTGGTTCACACTCTGTGCTTTCAGATCATTCTGTGGTGATTCTTCCATTTGTCCCATTTTCATGACCCCTCTGTAGGCCAAAGTGCTGCATGTACGTGCCATTCACAGATTCTGTGGTGGAGGAGTGATGAGAGAAAGGCATTCCCTCTTGTTTTCACCTGGCCAGCTGCATTCATGAGTAAACTGGATGGTGTGGTTGTGGGGCAGGGAGGGGAGATGGTCTTTGCCAGAGACCAAAATGAAGGTATTCCAAGATGGCGATGTGGTTTAGCTTTCCTCATGGGATCAAATCCTAAAAGTCTGAGTGTTAGGAATGGAACCCCCCACTCTTCTGACAGCTACTGCCCTCTGCCCTAATGGCTTTTTGGAAAGCCCATTCATTCATTCATGAGTGCATTCCTTTTTCACTCATTAAATAACACTGTTTATGCTCTAGAAATATTGGTGGCAGGAGACAGTGTATTGCATACATAAACTTTCCATGGCTTTAAATGCAATATTACCTTTTGTGTCTGCTTTTCAGAGATGTTGAGCATCTCTAACTCTGAAGGCCGTGGAAAGTCCACGTGGCAGGCACGCATTACTCTCTTTACCAGGTATCTCCTGTTTTGTTTTCAATGCCAGACCTTAGTACTCGCAATTCAGCTGTTTACTGAGGGTGAATTCCTTATCTTCTGTCTCCTATTTATCAAATCTTGTAATTTATCCTTGTTCTATGCTGTCGTATGCATGATCCAGAACAACAGTTCTTTTGACCCTATAAAAAATTGATGGGTAGAATGGCTCAAAAAATAATCTGCAGTGGAAGCCTTATTAAAAGTGAAATTCAGCTAGTTGTTACAAAATTGACAGTCCGATTCATTCACCTGTCCAGGGCAGAATGGAAGGTCAACTAAGATTTGAACCCTTGGTAGGGAAGTGTCACTTCATATTAGTGTAACAGGCACTCCAGAGATAGGATCACACATTACTGAAGGTAAGAGGTGCAAAAACCCACTTACAGACGTAAAAGCAACATCCTGTACAAGTATGGTTATTGAGTAGAACATTGGTATTATAATCTGTCAAATGACAGCTTTATCTGACTGTAATTCATCATGAAGTAGAGTTTCTGGTGTGTCAGGAGTTCTCTTGACCTGATGCAAGAACTTTACAGCTTACCTTTATAACCTCAGGAAATTACATAGGTTATCGCAATCCTAAATGTAGTCTTTCCCAGCCTGAAGATCCTAAAATTTTTGTAATACCCACTATTTATTACACAATGGAAACTTAAAAATTCTAAAACTTTGTCTTTTTGTCATAGCTCACACACAATCGCACTGAAGCGTCTTAAGAACATATCACAAGCTACTTGTTTGTTGGTTTTTATTTTGGAGTTAGCAGAAAATAAGTCAAGCTCTTACATCTTCACCAGTTTTCACTTCACTGGAGTTGTTCTGAGAACTGTAAACAGTACATTCAGAAATTAGCTCCCAGGTAGGATCTTTTGTGTCCCATGTGTGTCACTGCAGAAGCTGTCACACACATTTTAGGTCTGTCCAGTGAATTAGGAAAGGAGATTTCAGTGCCAAGTGCTCTTTGTAGTTGCACAGATAGATCTGAGGTACAGTCCTGACCACACTGTCATCGCATGGCTCTGGAAACATTCATTTACTGCCTCAGAAGAAGGAACTATTTTGTTCCTCTTTCTCCAGAGGTTGGTTTGTGTGAAACCTGCTCCAGTTTTCCTTACAGCATGCTGATAGGATTGCTTGTTACTTGTCCAGGGATCCTATTTCTTGCAGCTAATCTGAACATGCATCTCGGGTTTCCTTTCAATCTGCTGAAATACGACTGTGATAATTTTATCTAGACAGCCTGTACGGCTCCACTCGTATTCAAGCGTCAGTCTGACTGGCTGTGGGTTTCAGGCACATGACCTTGGGAGAGGTACAGACTATTCATGTTGTGAAAGCCTTCTCTGTCAGGGCGATGTGCATGTGCACGTGTCTGGTAGAGCTTTGTAAGGACATGGCAGACACAAGAAACTGTCCTTCGGTGTCTCTCACTGGCCAGACTGGCCACAGAACAGTTATTGGCCTTGTCCACGTTCAGCTGGCTGCTCTGCCTGCTCTCTGCTTCACTTCTGGTTTTGTTTTACTGCCTGTTTTCAGCTCAGTGGAGAGTAGTTGATAGTGTAGTCTGTGATAAATAAAATAGGTGAATTCCTGACTCTGTAATAGATTGGTAGCACCACCAATTAGGAAAGTTGCCCAGCAGTTCCCATTATAGTACCTTATAGTTTTTCAGAGTATTTGTAAAACTTTTAATGTTTGAACTGAAATTTTTCTAGCCAGCTGTTTTCCTCAGCCTGACTATTTTTGGAATATTTCAGCAAAAGTGATTCAGTAAGACTGAGAACAAGGCAAGCATAAAAATAAGTTGGGTTTCTTCACATTTAAAGAAAACCTTGGGTTATTTTCTTTGGTGTGCTTTACTGTTCTGTTACACTGGAACAAGGATGTAAACTTCAGCAGAGCACATGACCTTTGCATGAGTAGTACTTCTCTTATTTGTCCCTGTGGAAATCTGCCCGCATTTGGCCTATACTGTAGCTCTCAGAGGAAAACAAATCTAGAGCAGCTTGTCCATGTTAAGAACCGGCTGCAGATGAAGATCCTTGATGGAACCAGCCTTTCTACAGGTGCTGGAGAGCCCCCAGGTGTGCTCGTGGCACCTGAATTGTTCCTTGGTCCTTGAGCAGTTGTCAAGGTTTCTGTTATATTTGTCTTCACGTGGCTTCAGGTACACAAGTGTGTGCTGAGAAGCCAAATACTGCACCCGTAAGTCTTGCACACACCGAGGGCAGTACTGCAGCTTCACAGGCAGCCTGAACTTAGACGTCTCCAGTCTCTTAAACACCGAGGCTGCTGAGGCAGACTAACACATGGCATTCTTGTTGCTGAATTCCTCAGGAATAATTCTGCGTATAGTGTGGCATTGTCCTTGTTTTGTGGAGTAAAGGTGACAGAACCTCCAGTTTCTTTGTAGTAATTACACTGCTTAGCGTTCGAAACAACCTTGATCGAGGACCTAAAAGGACACTGGGCTTCCCCGTCTTCCTCACATGAGATGTACATAGCATCTATGCTTATGGCAGCATTCCGGTAGGACAGGCGGGGAGCGGGACAGGGACTCTTCTTGTTCTTGGACAGCACTATCTCAGGAGAAAGAAGGTGGCTTACATTCTAAGTTCATTTCCATTTTGATTTAAGAAGCACTACTTTTCAAAACTTCTGGGTTTTACCATACTTCCAGCCCTTAGCTAAACAGATGTCACAGGGAAAAAGACGAACAGGAGGAAAATAAATATGTGAACACTTTGAAACCTTTGTTATGGCACATTGGCCAGTACTGAGTAGAAAATAATCCTGCTGTCATTAGTGTGTTTGATGTAAGGATTACACCTCAGTTCAGCTCTGCGTTTTTTTGTTGTTGCTGTTCTGTTTTAGCAATCTCCTTTTTCTTCAGAAAGAACCTTTTGATTCAATGCCTGTTTTGTTCAGTGTGGCTAAATGAATGTTATTTCCTACTTAGTAAATGCCCCATGCTTACTGTATTTTATTCGCATGAGTAGATTTGCTTAAGATCAATGTGAATGTTTCACAGTGGGGTTAGCAAAGAGTTAATATTTTTTACCAAGCTGCATAATACTTCTGGATACATTTCTTTATTGATCCTCCAATCCTCTTACGTCTGCCTAAATAAGTTCTTCATGATGGAAAATAACTTTGCAATTTATAATGCTGTGAGATCACTTTCCCCTCAAAAGATCATCTTTATATAGTCCTTCTGGCTTTCAGACTCACTGCTCCTGCTCCAGTTTCCTCTCTGATAGTAATGGTTTAAGGATAAGTAAGAGGCAGAGTTTGCAGGAAATCGTGTTTTTTACAAACTCAACTTGTACCTGATGAAAACACGAACAAAATTCTGGCAAATGGGAGTCATAGCATCTTAAAGAGATGCATAAATCAACAAGTCCTCCCCCCAGTTATCTGCAATAACAAGGCTTTGAGTTTTTTTTCTGATCTCCTTCATAAGATGTTCTGTGGTTTTTTGTCATGCATTTCACTTCACTGGACCCCATGTTTCTTGACTACTCGATGAGAAATGTCCTGGCCAAGGCATAAAGAGCATGGAGAGGGTATGAGTATGTCTCAGTGACTCCAATCTACAAACAGTTTCCAGAGTTATAAAATAATTCATCAACTGGACAACTAAAAATACCACAGTTGAGTGGTTCATTAAGGACATGGCTTTTTATTAATGTGAGGCAGATTTTCCCACTATGGAGGAATACATGTTTGGAAACAAGTAAAAAGAAGACATCCTACATCCCAGCAATTTATTCCAGACAAAGGTTGCCTTCCTGATGTGTTCAGGGAAACTGTCAGTTTCACATACTTTAATTTGTGTCATGACCCACAGGCCTTGGTATAGCAATGTATTAAGGTGTTCAGAAAGCTATGCTGAACTCAGTCATTATTTCAACTTAAATCCTACCTGAATAAATGATTACCAGCTGCTTAGACAAAAATATTTCAATTAAGACAGGAGAGTAACTGGTAAATTCCGCGGATAAACATACTTCCCACGTAATAATGTAGGAAAAATTTTAACTTCATGTTACAAAAAGGAAGGATGCTGTACAGCATGAGCTGATGTGCAGATACGAGCAACTGTGAGTTTATATTGCTGTTGCAAGTGGTTTCGTGTGTACAGAAATAACTGCTGTGCAGGCCAGGCTGGGTGCCAGAGTCATCTTCTCTGCTTGTATGGTGCTGAGGTTGCCAGCACTTACCCTAAAACTGACGTAGCTGTTGGCATAAGACGAGACTCGCAGTGTTCGCTTTGATGTCTGAAATACAAGGCAGTGTATAGGCAACTTCTGTACAAATGGAGCAGCAGATACACAAATCTTCGTGTCTCTGATGAGAAGTAGCAGCTGGGTGTTTGCTGGAGGCCAGAGAGGGGAATGGGAGACCAGAGCACAAGCAGGATTTTTTTGTTGGTGTTCTACCACTTCCCAGATGCTCTGACCAGAGCCTTACCACAGCATTTTGTTAGGGCAAGCCCAGAGGAAGGCCACAAAGTTGGTAAGGGGACCTCCCATATGAAGACAGGCTGAGAAATTTGGGACTGTTCAGCCTGGAGAAGAGAAGGTTGTGTGGAGACTTCACAGCAACCTTCCAGTACCTGAAGGGGGCCTACAGGGAAGCTGGAGAGGGACTCTTCATCAGGAACTGTAGTGACAGGACAAGGACTAATAGGTACAAATTGAAAGAGGGGAAATTTAGGTTAGGTATACAGAAGGAATATATGGATGATGAAGCACTGGAGCAGGCTGTCCAGAGGGGCTGTAGATCCTATCCCTGGAAATGCTCAAGGCCAGGTTGGATGGCGCTCTGGGCAACCTGGTGTAGCGGAAGGTGTCCCTGCCTTTGGCAGGGGGGTTGGAACTAGATGGTCTTTAATGTCCAACCCAAACCATTCTATGTTTCTATGATTTTGTTTGCAAACAGAATTCAGGTTTCTGTGTACAAATGGGTTCAGAGAAGAAGGCTTAAAAGAAAGATAAAAAAGTACTAGATCCAAAAAGATTTAAAATCTTGGCTGTGCAATTGGAAGTAAAACTCTGTGACAGTTACTCTCCAATCGTATTAATCAAGTGTCCTTTAAACAACAAAACCATTCAGATGATCAGCTGGGAAGTGGAGTTGGGATGTCAGCTCAAGTAGACTCACTCTACTGACACTAAGCATAACTTTGGAGATGCAATTTTGCCTCTGGCTGCATGATAAAGGAACTAAAACTCCTGCTCTCAGATAAAGGATGTAGTTCTCAGGATATACGATACCATGAGATGTGCTGCTCATCCCAGGAATTTTCACCTTACGCAGCAGAACAGAAAAAACAATATAGGCACTGCATGAAGGAATGAGATACAGCTCATTCACAGAAAGTGAATTGCACGTGTCATCAGTTAATAGGCAGCACAGCATATACCAAAACTACTTTGAAAAATGCTGTGTTGCTTGAGGTTTTTCTTTCTAGCTAAAAGGTACTTTCAGTACTTCTACACAGGAACAGAAGCTAATATTTTTTAGAGCATTTTAATTTTCATACTCTCCTAGGATGCGTCCTACCTTATTTCCTCCTCTCTTCATTTGATAACCTCTGTTTGGAATTAAGGATACTTGAATATAAAATACTGATTCCTAGAGCAGTTATTAAAACTGAAGTTTACTTTTTATGAGGCAAAGCAGCCTTTATGGGTTCTGTTTATGCATTGCCTTGGCTTGCCAAAGAGTTTTATTTGTATATATCCCAGAGCATGGCAGTTTCTTCGACAGGGATGTTTTCTGTCTTTGTTTCTTGCTCCAAGCATATGATCAGTGCTAGAGAAGAAGGCCAGAGTTTGCCCTAATTGGGTCAGATTCTGGCTTCTGAGAGCACCTTAGTGTTCAGCTCGTAAAAAAAAAAATAGCACAGAAACAGTGAGTATAAAGGATGTAATCTCTGTCAAAGTAGCTTTAGGTCCGAGCAGCCTATCAGTATTCTCACTTACGGCTATGGAGGACGTGTATTTAAGATGGCAAGGAAAGCTGCAGTTCTTCCAGATAAATCAGCTGGTCTGATTACCAGTGTTATTAATACTTTTGAGGGAAAAAGCTGATTTGGAAATGAGCGCAGTGTGTCATTTTTACATCGTTTTGGAAAGAGCTTTGGCATCCAGATTCATGTATCTAGCTGAAGAGGTGCAGACCTCAACTTACTGAATAACTCACTGACTGAGACACTATTCTAGTAAACACAGCAGAGAGATTCCTCTGGCACCAGGACAAGCTGGGATGGCACAGCACGTGTCCCTACCAGTGAACTCAGTCTCTAGAGCAGGGTGGCCACAAGCAAACAGCCTGCTGGAAATGTCTCTGGACTCTGCAAACTCCCAAACTCTGCCCAGGAGGCCTCTGGAGGAAGGAGGGCTGTTTAGGGCCAAAACCAGGCCAGGGACGCTGTGGTGCTGTAGCAGTGCAGGCAACAGCTCCAGCTCTCAGCAGCATGTCCTTGCCCAGTTTCACTTACTAATATAGGCATATTCTTATCAGGGAGATGGGACCAAATAAAGAAGAAGCCATGGTTTGGTTGCTGTCACTCTCCGTGGTGTTGCAAGACGTGGTTATGAACCCTGTTGAACACTGTAATAGGTTATTGAATAACTCTGGGTAACCTGCCCCCTTAACAGCTCCCGAGTTAAGCTGGAACAAATCTGCTCTGGGAAAAGCCAGAGCCCAGCTTGACTGCTTTTCTTCTGCTGGGCAGGATCTTGCTGTCAGCAGGGTTTTTCAAGACACGTTATACATTTGCTTTCAAAAGCCATGAAAATATTTGTGGGGAAATCTTGACACTGGATACAAAAAAGTTTGTCTCCTGGGCCCAGCACTGGGCCCTGTACTCAGTGTGCTGCAGTAAATCACTGAAGCCCTAATTTCTGGCATTAATTTCTTTTTTTCCAAATTCTTCAATACCTGGCATTCTGTTTTCTCTGTTTACAAAGAAGTATTTTACTGGTACCTTTTATTGGTACCTCAGTGCACATAACATGGTGATATTACCGTGGTTTAAGTAACAACACGTAACACTGTTGTCCCGAAGTTGCCAGATATTACGGATGCATGTGTGCAAATAGCTAAACAATCCAAATGGGAAAAATTTGGTTTTGGAAGGAGACTGAGCTTCCAGGGCTTGTCAGCATCCGTTCCAATAGATCCAAATTGTGTCAGGATGTGCTTGTATGTAGATGTCAGAGAAATCACAGTCAGAAGGTGAACTGAAGGACTGGCGCTGCACAGCTTTCATTCCTTTTCAGAGGAGTTTTCCTGAGTCATGCCTGTGAAGGAAATATTTGTTGATACGCACGATACTAAGCAGACAACTCATTCCACACAGACTGTTAAAATTAAGTGCCCAAAGTTTGTATCCATTTCTAACTGTAATGTGAAGATCTGTTTGCTGGTTGCCCAAATTGTTGTTTTCAAATACCGTAATAATGGGCATTGTGGGAAAGCTTAAATGTAGTCGGACTGCCTGTCCTGTTTCCACCTGTTTCACTGATGATCACAGGGATGGAGCTCCTCTCATATGAAGACAAGCTGAGACAGTTAGTGTTGTTCAGCCTGGAGAAGACTCCAGGGAGACCTTGGAGCAGCCTTCTGGTACCTAAAGGGGGCCTGCAAGAGAGCTGGAGAGAGAGAGACTTTTTACAAGGGCATGTAGGCATAGGACAAGGGGAAAGGGATGGCTTTAAACTGGAAGAGGGTAGGTTTAGATTAGATACTAGGAAAAAAATCTTTACTATAAGGGTGGTGAGACACTGGAACAGGTTTCCCAGAGAAGTTGTGGATGCCCCATCCCTGGCAGTGTTCATGTCCACGTTGGAAGGGGCTGTGAGCAGCCTGGTCTAGTGGAAGGTGTACCTGCCCATGGCCGGGGGGTTTGAACTACACAATCTTTGAGGCTCTTTCCAACACAAACCATTTTATAGTTCTGTGTTACCCACAATATCCAAAGGCTTAAGGAAAAAAAATTCACTGCTGCGTAGGCCAGCTGAAACTGCTGAGCACTCTGCAGTTTAATCATAACAATAAACACAGTGACATTTTTAGGAAGGTAGATTTATTTCTTCTCTTAGAAATAAATTCTGTGCTGAGTAAGCAGCCTACTTCTGTAGTTTCCTTGGCATAAATCAAAAATTTGATTTGACAGATATATGAGATTCATGTTTTGGGGTAACGTTTCTAGTTTGATTTGCAAATATTTTCACTTTCCTTGGGCACAAGAATCCTTCCGCTCATCCTCCTCCAGTCTGGTAATGTGGGAGCTTTGGTTTCCAGTTCAGTGTTCATAGTTTCATGCTTCTACAGTTAACACTCCCATAGTGCGATCAAATGAATTTCTGAATAACGGTGATGCTGCATGTAATTTGCCATCATTGGCTTTTTAAAGTCTCAGGCAAAGCAGAACTGTTCTATCCAACTCAGGACTTGATCCACAGCCTAATATGGATGTAGAATGTCCCTGGCCTCAGCCTCTCTGAGCATGTTCAGAGCCTGCCAGGATCTCACTTTGGACTGTTTGCATGATTAATTCATCCTAAGCAGTAAACAAAATGTCGTTAATGCTCTAAATAGACTGCCCTGTTTCCTGGGTTCTCTGTGCTTCAGCTGTTATTTAACTTCAACAACACAATTTTTTTCAAATCAGAAAATTAGTGTTTCAGCTTTTTGTCACATCTGTGCAGGGACATATAGCAGAACTGTGGCACTGTGAAGCATCTGTTTTGCTTAAAAACTAAACTTTGAAGATCATTTTAGCTCTTCTTTAATGTTGCTATTGTCCTAGCATTTACAAATTCCCTGCTTTTAAAATTTACCCTGAGAATGATGTTGTAAACGTAGTGCTATCATGCTGGAAAGAACTGAGCAGTTCCTGGATAGGACATGAGTAGTCCTGGGCACGCAGCTCCGAGTGGCCCTGTTTGAGCAGGAGGTGAGAGCAGATGACCTCCAGAGGTCCCTCCCAACGCCAGCCGCTCTGCAGGTCTGTGCCACTGTTCAGTTGCTGCCTCCACAAGATTGCTCCTGTTCCTGTGAGAGCAGCCACCTGAGCATGGATGTTAACCACCTACTTAATTTTTCCATTGTTTATAGTTGTCAAGAAAGAAGATGAAAACTCAAAATTTCTCTCTGGTGGCATTGTCTCCCTAGGAAGCCTTGGATCTGCATTCTCTAACCGTGGTGTGCGGCCATAGGGGTCAGCTGGTAGCGGGGGATCTGGACATTGCACAGCAGCCCACCTCAGTGGTTTTAAAAAGTAATATTGTCTGTAGGAGAAGTCCTGTGGGTCTTAGGATGTGAACCAGTGTGTTCCAATTTCTATAAAAATACAGTCCAAAAAGAAGAAAAAAGGCATTCCCTCTGGAATGTTATTTCTGGCCCTTGTTTGTTTGTGTTAAAGGAAAGGTCTAGGGGCAAGAGATTTGTTTCTCCATTTTACCCAATGCTCTTGAATAGGAGGGATTCTCTTGCTAAGTTTTCTCTGACAACTTCAGCTGGTAATCAGTTCACCAGGTCTCCCCACTTGTGCTCCAGTGTATTGAACCTGAGAGTCATCGAAGAATTACACAAGCTGCTTTTTTTTTTGGAGGTCTGAATTACCTTCAGGGAATTTCTGGACCTTCCCAAATAGTAAGAAACTCTTCCATAATTTCATGTGGCTGATCTCTGACCACTGTTAATCATGTGCTCTAAGTGTTGTAGTTGCTTTCCTTGTCATGGAATTAGTGACCACCAAGCCCTGTTGGTGTCCTCGGCATTTCATTTGTAATGGCTTTGGAGTCATTACCCAGTCCACTTAATTGCTGTTAAGGCCAAATGCAAGGGGGAAGATACACCCAACCACTACTCAGAGAGTAAGAGTTCAGACTGGAAAAATCTATGTATATTGTTATGATTGAGATGGAAATTAGGTTGTTTCTGCTGCTATCCGCAGCAGAATTATCCAAGTTACTGTTTAGAAGATGGGGAATGTAGGGAGGGATTGTATGAAACTCATCTTTAGGAAAGAGTTAATCAGCTCTTGAAGACTAAATTATTTGGTACTGCATTTGGTTTTCAGGTTTTTTTGAAACTTAATGGATCTTAGATCTAACTAAATCTTAGACTATTTCTCCCATCATTTCATTCTTTCTTGGTGTATCTCTAGCCCCAGACTAGACACCACTGAACGTACAACATTGCTTGTGTATAAATATTTTGGAGAGGGACCTAGTTTAGTGTGAAGACTGTGAGACGCTCCTGAAAACGAGCAGAAAAAAAAGTAATTAAAAATAAAACATTAAAATGTGTTTGTGTGTGTAGTCCTTAAAAATGGCAAAGTAGTTCTTGATTTTATCCAACCATTACTGAATTCTTCTGCAGCACGAGGGGTACCCATAGTGTTGTAGGTATTTTTCTTTTGTTCTCACCAATGGTCTTGTAAACACATGGGTATGTGCTTTACTCTGGTCAGGTAATTAACTCTGCTAGTAAAGAAGTGCATGAATGCCCTTCCTAAATGTCATGTTTTGTCCTCAGTTTCCTTGAATTAGAAGATATTTATGTGGTACCCTCATTCACTAACCAATTGGAAATGAAAATAAATTATTTTCTCATTTTTAACATCAACTTTCAAGGTGTTTTTCATAGGCTAGGATTTGGGGCTCTAGCACAGCCTTGTGTATGCTTGAATGCTCTTACAGGTTAAATGGACCAGGTCAGTTGAATATTCAGTGGGCAAAGCTAAATTTACCAGTCCCTTAAGTAATATGACATCTTTGAAAAACACAGATAAGGTGTTTTTGTAATTCAGCCTTTTCTCTTGATAGCATACTTTTAAAGGACAAAATAAATAGGCGATTAAGGAAAATCGTTCCTGACTGATGTTCAGCCTTGGAAAGCTTCTTACTGCCCTGCCTGTGAATCGGGAGGGTACCAGGGTTTATCTCCTTGGAGCACACACGCGCACCTCCGCCTCCTCAGAAATCTGCTGCTCGGTAGGTCGACTCCTGGGAGCTGGCTTTGTCCCCGTGGGGCTGCAGGACTGGCAGAGCTGCGTGGTGGCCTGGCTCTTCCTCTGCCATGCTCTAGGGCTGGTGTGCCACAGCTCTCACCTTGCCTTGACCCCCTCCTCCCTCCCACCGTGCACGGGGGAGATCTCCTAGCTGAGATTTCAGAGCGCTTTGGTCCTGGCTGGATCCTGCTCGCTTGGCAGCAGTAAGCCAGGGCAGACCCACAGCTGGCTCCAGCTCTCCTCACCGCCCCGGGCTCTGCAGGCAGGCAGGCAGGCAGATGCTCCTCGAATCGATGCAGGCAATCAGGAGACTCCCCTGCAGTATTTCAGCACAAAGAGTCCAAGCTCAGCTGCACTGGCATGCTGGAAAAGCCTTTATACCACCATTTTGCATACAAATAAGATTTTACTGGTGGGGAAAGACATACCTGGTGTACACTAAGGGAGTGGTGCACAGGGCAGTGTCCAGCTCCAGGCACTAAAATGCCCCCGGCCTTTTTGGATGAGGGATGTGTCAGGTCACCTACCAACTGCTGTGCTGGGTGTGTGTGGAGAGCAGGGTGGGCTTAGTGGAGGGAGGGGACCCTTGCCTGTGTTAGATGCTGGGGCACTGGCAAAGTGTGTGCCTGAGATGGGGAACTGGATGTGCTTTCTGTGTCCACGAATACAACAAGCACAGCTAGAGTTATTTGTTGAGTTGAGAGGGGCTGTATTTTCCATAGGTGGCCAATACCCACACCAGTCGTTTTTTGAACTTTCTGTACAAATTGCCGAGGACTGACAGAAAATAAATGGAGGCGAAGGATGAGTTGTAGCACAAACCGGTGAAATACTGTTTCAAGTAACTGTTTGAAGGTTTGTTTTAGCATCTTGAAAGGAAGCAGGAATTCACGTGTTTTATTTTTAGCTTGCAAGGGAAGAGTTATTTAATGTTCCTTTATATCTCATCTCTGAAAATGTTCTCACTGAGGCAGGGTCTGAAGTCCCGGAGCTGGTTAACCCAAGACTTGCCTGCCTGTAAAAATTTTTTTTTATAAAGGGGAATTACTGAAATTGTTTTTCCCCTATAAAATTTTAAGTAGAACTGAGTCCAAACTCCAAAATCAGTAGAGTGTTAAAATACTTTCTGCTGCTGGCAGCGATTTGTGATTCACAGTATATAGTTGGGTGCATTTTGCTTTCAGGTGCATTTTGCATTTTCAGATTTTTATTGCGGAGTTGCTTTTGTTGCCATTCGCTTTGATTTTGGCTCCCATTAGATTATGGAAGTTCTAATTTTTCTATAGGAATATTTTTATCCGAAATTTTAATAGTATTGCTGTGTCTGGGCCTTAAATCTCTAAGCAGAGGTGGGATGAGCTACTCACAGCTAGTGCGGAAAAATCCTCTCTGGCGTTTCCCCTCTCCCCTCCTCCCAGGTCTCTGAACGTCAGTACCATGGCTCATGCTTTAGGTTCCTGAAAATCAATGAAATATTTATGATACTTGTTTTTCCAGCAGCTGGATAATGAATGGAGTTGCAAGATGCTGCTGGTCAATACTCACCCCTGTTGTCCAGTACTCTTGGGTCAACAAACGTGCATCTTAACCTCCTTGTGAGACTGCTCTTATTTGCCTTGCTTTTCTTTCCTGTGAGGCAGCAGAACAGTGTCAGCAGCAATGAAATGAGAGCTATCATTTCCTCGAATGGGTAAGACAATCTGCAAAGCATGTATTAAAAATAAAACAGGAAGTCAGTGATTATCAATTTTTAGCAAACACATTTCTGCTGATCTTCAGACTGATGCCTAACGGTAACAAAAGGAGAAGCTCTGCATCTGGGCAATGTAATTTGTAGTTACTTGTAGTATCTTTTCCCCTCATTAAGGCATGGATGGTTTTTATTTTAAGGCCCAAGACCTGTAAGAATAATAACAGAGGCCTAACGTTCTTGCTTGTAAACAGCGTGTGTTGAACAGCATGGCTGGGATAAATAGGTATTGGGTTAAAAAAAAAAAGGGAGCGTCCTTTTTTTGTGCATTTACAGTTTTCTGAAGTAAAAGGCAGCATATGGCACTCCTAGCAAGGAAGAAGTCCCTCCTTTCAGAGACTCTCCCCCAGCTCAAGGAGTTAGTGATTGCTTCCCACCCTTATAAAGGACTATTACTGGCATCCCTGTGCCGAGCGGCGTGCGTGTGGGTGACGGGAAATCAGGCTTCCTTCAGACCTGGCCACCTGCTTGCGGAGCAGCGACGGCGGTGGGAGGGGAATCCACCTGCCAGCAGGCTGAGAGTCTTGACTGATGTCTGTTCTCACCGCCGGAGCAGAGCCAGTGCTCTGCTGCACAGGCGGCTTCTCCTTATTGCATCTCTTTTCCCCTTGAGAAGAGTCAAGAGTGTTCATTTGGACCCCGCTGAAGAGGAGAGGGAACAACCTGCACACCTGCCAGGAAAGGGAATCCTACACAACTGCTCCCGCTCAGAAGAGATTGGGAGCTGGGCCAAACATTTCATACGTGGGTGATTAAAATTAGACTCCTGCATCCATATGTACGTTCTCATTTTGAAAACACTGCCTGGCTTACTTTCCTCTCCTGCCTTTTATGTATTCCCTAAATGGGAGGATGCTTCCACCTTTCCTGTGGCTTTGACAGTGGCCCTTGCACTCACTGGAAGTACGTTTATCTTTTCTGTCTGTAATCATACCTGATCACAGGCACAGGAACACAGCTCTGTCTTTCCATTTTCCATTAATACTCCCTTGACAAGTATCTTCTTGAAAGGGAAAAAAAAGTGATAATCTCTCCTTTGGAAAAACAGCCAAGTTTTGCAGCGGACTTGGCTTTTTGCCTGTCCTCCCGTACTGCTTCAGCCTGAGCAAACTGAGACCTTCCTGCAGCCCACACTGGCTGATCCAGAGAAGTCCAGGTCTTGCTGGAAAGGCATCCTGAGGAGGAAGGGGAGAAGGTAGGCAGACTGGCACAGCATTCAGCTGTGACGTGCTTGTCTGCAGCCTGTTCTCTTCACAAGCACCAAAACCACCGAAGGGTAAAGAAGCAATAGGGCAGCGAGTGCACAGCTGCATGACCTCCGATTATGAAGGGTGGAGACGTGCACATACTAAAGCTGTTGGTACAGGAGGACTCGGTGCAAAATTCCAGCTTTCAGTGTCAGATGCATAAGATCACAGAGATGCTTATCACCATTAGACGGTGATTCGTTCCTGAGAGTTCTGAAGCATTCCAAGACCCCAGTACTTGCAGAAAGAAATCCTTACGTTTCAAAATACTTTTGAGTATTTTGTACGTTCTGCTCTTAATGGCTCTTCATAGGAAAATGAGGAGACTTCCTGGAATTAGCAACTGCTAGGAAAACCCTATTAATGCTGCTGTTTTATAAGCAGCCAGATATCTGCATCCTCCTGCTTCACACTGTATACCCACTGCAGGCTAAGGGCTACCAGTGGGGAGAGAGCAGTGGGGACCCACATTGCCCTGGGGGCTGATTATTTGGCTCATGTCATGCTTCAAAGACAGAATCCTTCCTTGGGTAAACTCCTCTGGGCAAGCAAGCAGCAGAGCCTCCACTGTGCCATGAGTGCTTGGCTGGTGTGGACTTGCCCATCACCCTGCTAGTTGCAAGGCTGTTCCTGGTCCTGGCCCTTGCATGTGGACATGTGCTCGCATACAGTTCAGCAGCCATCCCTATACCTTTCCTGGGGAAAAACCTGCTCACACAGAAATGCTGAAATATTTTCCCTGTTGGAGCACATCTTGGATGGTAAATCAAGGCTTGAATCCTCCCTACATGGTCCCAGCTGGGGCTTGGTGAGGGTGCGTGGGATGTCCCTGCACTGGGTTTCCTTTCCTTTCCTCTGGAACAGCTACAAGCTGCTGGGTGCAGGCCAAGGCAGAGGAGGCAGCCGATGCACACCCCATTCTTGCCCTAACATGGAGCGAGGACAAGGCTGCAGGGCACACATAGATACAAAAGCTTTTTTTTTAAATATCAAAACTAAGAACAAAGCACCTTGTATAGCAAAGTGAAGTTTATAGCTTTTTCCAGCCTGGAAAAAGGCTTTTCAGAGCAGATAGTGCTGGCATTGTCTCCTAGCAAGTCTGCAGGCTTTACTTGAGGTAGTTTATCTCAAGTCGTTTTTTTCATTCCTGCAAATTTTAAGTTGTCCTCCCAGACCCACAAAATTAAACAAAAGCGGTGACTTTAAAACAAAACGTTCCAATAAAAAAGCCCAGGTGAAATTCGTACATTTTTACAGAGCAGCTTCCAAAAGCCTGCCCGTAACTGTAGTTTTAAGAGGACTTGCAACTTATGCATAGCCTCTAAACATCTCCCTCCATCAGTAAGTTTTCTGGTGGCATGGGGAGTACAGGGGTATGGCACGGCACTGCCAGCACTAGAGATGCACGTATTCATTGTGTACAAGCAAGAGGACAAGGTATGTATAAAATACTTAGAGAATTACGCGACAGCTATTACTGTCATAAAAATGTTGGCAACTGAGCACAGGGGAGAAGCCAAAATATGTTCCCCAGAGAGCAAAAGGGGAGCAGGACTGAGCAGTTACGTGTTGGCTCTGAGAACTGGACCATCCCCATGTGTGCAGCCCCTGTGCATGCTGTCTCTTGCCTGGGAAGGCTGCTGCAGCCTGTCCCCCCACAAACAAAGGTGTAAAAGCCCTTTCATTAATGAGAGGGGAAGATGGAAATTATCCACAGAGGAAGGAAGTCTTTTGAGAATCACATTTTGCTGTTTCAACTGCTTAAGGAAAAGCTTGTTTATAATAGTATCCTGTCAATAGGAGGTGTCTGTGTAGGTGTGTGTATATATGCATGGAATGTATGTGTATGAGGAGAAAACTTTCACTGTGGTCTGTCAGCCTTAAGCACATGGCTTCTATTTTTCGTTAAACCCTGCAACTTCGTTAAAAAAAAGAAAAAAGGAAAGAAAAAAAAGACATTAAGAAACTCCTAAGGTAGAGTGCATGTGAGAGTGTGTGTGTGTGTGTGTGTGAGGGAGTATGAGTAACTTACCTTCACATTTAGCTGCAGCCTTGGTATTGTCAAAGCAGCTGAATCACTGCCTGAGTGCTGCCATCTTTGCCATGGTGATAATTTGTCAGAGTGCCAACACTGCTGCCTGCTGTCTCTGAAGAGCTGACCTTGTAACAACATCAACACTCTTTCTTTGGCTTTTGCTGACATACTCTAGGCTCTGGAAACTGTTTTCAAAACAAATATATAATGAAGTGTTGTGCTTGTAAAAGCAATTGTGTTTCTGTCCGTCAGATTATTTTAGGGTGTCTTGCTTGCCAAAGAGCAAAGCGAAGGAGTAGACAGGGAGGACACAAATCCAGATAAAAAATGAGGGGCTTTCCGTATACAGGAATGATGGGAATCAAAATTAACCATCACAAAATCAGAAGTTAATGGTAAAGTGGCAGCTTATGACTCCTTGTGCTGTTGCATTGTAAACTTTTCTTTCTCAAAGCAAGGACAAATGAGCAGACTGTACAGACAACAGGAAGAACACACAAGGGCCAAAAGCAAGGAAAGACCTTGATTTAATGCTTGCTATACACTGTCTTTCTTCATGCAGGCAGGAAGAAATTGCCATCTAAAATACTGATGGAGACTTTGCATCTACACATTTGATACAGAGAAATGAGAGAGGCTTATCTTAGCAAGTGGGGTAAAAGCATTTTCAGTACCTGAAAATATCAATCTTCTTGTCCCTGGGTTTACGGTACTCTGTACCGGGTGACCTGACAAGTTCACGCATTGCCCGGTTGTGGGAGGGTTATCTGAGCGCTCTGTATTCCTTCTGTTCACGTGTGTGTACAGGGCACAGCTGCAAAGGAAGCAGAACAAACCAGACACAAGACTTACACCACACTTGCTATGGCTTTGATTGTGGGGACTAGCGGTAGTGAAATGCTGTTACTGATTTCTTTTCTTCTTGCTGTCTTTACTAAACTGAATTAATATAGCACTCACTGGTGTCCTAAATGGCATTTCATGGAAAGACTTTGTTATATCAGAGACTGGGTAGCAGATGCATGACAGGCTTTCCTTAAAAACTGCCATGCAATGCACAAAACCCATACATGTGGTTAGGTAACAGCAGTTTTAATTTAGCTGTGGGATTGGGAAATGCATTTAGTTTAAACCTAGTACTCTGTAGGTTAAGGCCAGAATGAAAGATGTGGCTAACCAAAGTTTGGAGGCAACCCAAACATGAGACACCCCAGTTTTCACTCCCCCTCAGAGTACTATTTTCAGGTATTGCCAGAAAGGAGAACACTGTAATTTATACCAACGTGTTTCCCCTGGAACCTTCTGAAAGTACAATCCTTTGGATTTGCTGAAGTCAGGTGAATATTTTATATAGCTGAAGTTTCACTTCTGCATGTAGAAGTAAAAGTTACTCTTGATTTTGCATAACAGAGGATAAAAATTGTATTGTTTGTCCACTTTCTGACTTACTTGAAAAACCTCCAATGTAAAGCACTCTGAATTCAACTTCTGACACTTAGAGAAGCTTTGAGATTTGTGGGATGTGGCTCACATGCATCAATGTGTTGCTCTGTCTTTATGTGTGAGTGTATATCTATATATATTTATATTTAATATGTTTATATATTTATTTATATATATATGTGGCCACCAAAACCGCAGAAAACTATTTGAGAGAAACAGCAAGCAAATTGTATTTTACTATGCATTGTTTTCCAGTTTGCTTGTTTTTGCGGTTTAGTGCTGGATTTTAACCTGCAGGTTTTCGTTTGGGCTACATTTTCTTTTCACATTTCTTCCTGTGTAGCACTTGAATCAGTAGGCCAAAGAAACAAACAAACAAACAAGAGAAGACTGAAAGCAGGATTTTCAATAATGTGGAAGTAACTTGCCATGGGACTTACTTTCATACGTATTGGCCCTTTTAAAAGCAGAGCGCTGGTCTGTTACTCTTGGACATTGGAATGATACAGAATCTCAGATTGCAAAGAGTGAGTGCTGTAAGTTGCTGGGCCTGTTGTGTGTTGTCTAGATGGGATGTGCAAGTTTAACTTTGAAAGGCACATTTGTGCCTGAAAAAAAAGGAGGTTTTGTTGCCTTAACCAAAGGCATACCTAGGAATGGAAATCTGAATGGTCTCCAAGCTATGGTGGACAGGCAGTGACTAAGTCTTTTTAAACATGGCCACCCATACGCGTTCAGCTTTGGGAAGGCTTAGGAGCTTGTTGGGTGGGCCGTGTCTAAAATGTTTTCCTGAACCAAGCTTGTAACAGAAATTTGGTGCGAATTAGCCTCCTGAGATACTCCTGAAAGCTCAATTGTCTCTGCAATGGAAACGTGGATTTTTTTCTGATAGTGAGAAAATTCAGTCATTTAGTGCCTGAAATTAGCTCACAAGACACATGGGTTATAATTCATTCAACTTTATATTTGTACTAGTTTGAAAACAAACTAGTGAGAGACTCCAAGTCAGAAATACAATTTAATAGGAAAAATAAAATAAATGCAATAGTACAAAAGAACAACCCACTGACAAAGTGAGAGTACAACCTGACCCCCCTGACGGTCAGGGGGGTTGGTAGCAGTCCGATTAAATGGTGGCTGCAGTCCTCCTGGAGTGATGGTTCTGCTGAAGTAGTGATCCTGTAGAAGGGTCTGGTCTTCCTCTGGGAATCCAGTGGAAAAGGCTGCTGTGCTCTTCCAAGTCCCAGATTATATCCAGGTGGGAATGCTTGGCTACTTCCCCTGGGTGGAGCATCTCACAATGGGATGGTGAGTCACGAGGCAAGGCACTGATGGGCCCATTAACAGGAGATAGTCCGGAGGGAGGAGGCAGAGAACATTGCTACACCTGGCTTCAACAGATCATGAGGATGGTAATAGAATACACTGTAACCCAGGACAATATTAAAAGCAGACACTAGGTTTTAGTGCACTATTTTCAAGCTAAATGTCAATCCCCTGTACAGCAGAAGCCTGCTTCTTACAGGTTTAGCTTCTTCTGGATGGATGGCAAGAAGGAGTTCCGGAATGACTTTCCAGGAGACTGTGCGCTCTTACTGGCAGTGCATGATTTTAGCTAATGGGTTTATTAGCTTATGCTATTTTTTTCCTTCTCATGTGAGTGGGATCACACAGCAGAGACCCTCCCAGCATACAGCCCTTAATAATAGGTAGGGAAGATTTTTTTATGACAGGACAAATGAGAAATTGCTCCTTGTGAGAAAGCTAATTTGAGACTGAGGCAGACCTGCTAGGATTTCTACCAAATAGTGCCTAAAAAATGCAAATTGCTTTTAAAAAATGGGTATTGCTTGAGTGTTTGCTTCTGAAACTGAGGGAGCCGTGCATTAGCTTCTCAGTGAGCAGAGTATCAAACTGGACCATAGAAGGAGAAGAGGAAAATACCATGGAAAACAGGCCTGGAGGCTGAGCCAGATTTTCTCCTGGTTTTGTGCATAAAAAGGTCTTGTTGCAGCCATGTCCTTTAAGCCCTGTGGAGTCAAGATGCATTGCCAAGAAAGGCTTTTGCATCCCTGATCGCATGCTGCCTCCTCCACCAGCCTGTATTTTTCTAAAAATAATCCTGATTTCATACCTTAGCTGATGGACCTTCTAGCAGCCACAAGAGATGCAGCCTCCCTGGGAAACACTCAGTAATACGTAAAAGCATTGGGTCCACTCTTTGAGGGAGGTTGCACAGAGCTTTTGAAGAGGCATGCTTTGTATTTTGAGCTGTGCTAAAACGTAGTAAGCTTATCCCAAGCCCTTTCTGCTTCCTCGGAACAAACAAGTCGCTGCTGAATACCAGGTATCTTATTCAGCAGAAGAACAAGAATTCCTTTTTTCTTTAAAACAAACAACACAAGAAGCCGCTTGGCAGGGGGGAAAGAGAGGATTTGTTTTCTTGTCTGTGGGGAGATTTGTCAGGCAGCACAGCCTGAAACGTCTGCTCAGGGTGTGTGACAGTCACTAACAGTTGAGGGAGCGTCCCGAGACAGGTGTCATATTCTCCATTTGATAAGAAGGGAGAAAAGCTGCCCTGCCCTGGCAGCACAGCTTTCATGGGCTCTGGGTCCATGTTCCTGCACTGTCAGCGGCAGATCCCTTCTCCCACACACACTGCTCAGCCCTCTTCGTGCCACCATCCTCAGAGCTGTTATCAGCTCCTTTATCCTTGGCTCCTGGGAAGCTTCTACGACAGATCTGCTGCTGGAGCAGCAGTAATGTACAGCTGTGCATATTGTGGATGTAAGAGCTTGCAGGCAGCCCTGAGGTGTCATACATGTATTCATCAGGGTGCCAGAGATAGGGAAAATATGCTGATGGTCATTCAAAACGTTTTCCCAGCACAGAGATGACTGTGGCTTGGTGACTCCCTGAGCCAGAGGTGAGGTCTCCACATTTAACAGCATTAGAGTATGATGACATGGTGGTGTGAATGTCCCCAGCCTTCATTCCCTGGGCCAGGCTTGACCATCTCTGTTCTAAGTGGTGCTTTTCCTCTCCATTTTTTCCCCACAGCAAAATACAAAGGAACCGGTGGAGTTTGATAAGTGCCTTGTATTCATGCTGCACCCAGGACTGCCTGGGCCTGACTGAGCAAAGCTGGACCTTAAAATTCACTGTGGGTATATCTGTATCCGTAAGGTTTTCCGGTCTATAGCCAGATGGCACTGGAGCAAACCATGCAAGCATTGATATAGGAGACAGCACTTCCATGTGGTGGATTGACCCTGGGTTGACTCCAGGTGCCCACCAAAGCTTCTCTATCACTTCCCTCCTCAGCTGGGTAGGGAAGAGAAAATACTATGAAAGGGTCCTGGGTTGAGATAAGGACAGAGGGAGATGGCTCAGCAGTTGCTGTCACAGGACACAGACTCGACTTGGGGAAGGTAGTTACATTCATTATCCAGTCAAATCAAAGGAGGATAATGAGAAATAAAACCAAATTTAAAAACACTATCCCTGTACCCTTCCCTTTCCCCAGGCTTAACTTCACTTCCAGTTTTTCTGTGCTTTGTCCCCCTCAATAGCACAAGGGGGACGGGGAATGGCAGCTGCAGTCAATTCATCACACATTGTCTCTGCTGATTGTTTCTCCTCAGGGGGAGGACTTCTCATACTCTTCCTCTGCTCAAGTGTGGAGTCCCTCCCATGGGAGGCAGTTCCCCAGGAACTTCTCCAGCATTTGTCCTTCCCACTGGCTGCAGTTCTTCATGAACTGCTCCAGCATGGGTCTCCCAATGAGTTCACGAGTCCTGCCAGTAATCTGGCTCCCATGTGGGCTTCTTCTTCCGTGGAGCCACAAGTCCTGCCAGGAACCTGCTCCAGCATGGGCTTCCCATAGTATCACATCCTCCTTTGAGCATCCACCTGCCTCTGGTGTGAGGTCCTCCACAGGCTGTAGGTGAATATCTGCTCTATCATGGGCCTCAATGGGCTTCAGGGGAATCTCTTCTCTGATGCTGGAGCACCTCCTCCCGCTCCTTCTTCACTGATCTAGGAGTCTGCAGAGCTGTTTTTCTCACATACTCTCATTCCTTTCTCCCTCGGCAATCATTGTGCTACTGCCATTGCTGGTGGGCTCAGACTTGGCCAGCAGCAAGTCTGTCTTGGAGCTGGATGGCTTAGACTCCATTGGACATGGGGGAAAAGCTTCTAGCAGCTTCTCCCAGAAGCCAGCCCTGTAGCCTACCCTGTACCAAAACCTGTCCACACAAACACAATACACAGCATCATGGAGTGCTGTCCTCTGCCATTTCAAGGGATCAAGAAACGATTAACAGAAAAGTCTCAAATAGTTTCTGTCACCCAGGAACATGTACTGGATCAAGAGTGAAAATCAAAACGTGATTACAGTGTGACTGCAGCTGTAGTGCATCAAAGAAGGCAAGCAACATCAATGGCATGCTTGTGCAGGTGTTGGCCAGCTTTTCCCTGACTATTGTTTGACAGTACAGCACATCAGGCTTTTGGCTCCTAGAACCAGCTTTGGGGTATCTAACACCTAGCAGTGGGAGAGGAGGTGGCAAAACACTGATCCCTGGTTTGCAGGCTCAGTCGCTCAAAAAGCACTCAGGGGGTGACCTCCCGTGTGCAGTGTCAAGGCAGCATAAGCTGTGCCTTGTATGCTGAGGCAGGTTTGACACCAAAGTGCTTGTGTGACAGTCTCAGATGTAGGTCAGGTTTGTGCTGCTAGAGTGACCTGTCAGTCACAGGCTGTTTCAGCCGCCATGGCATCCCAGCATCAGCTTGAGCATGGAGGGAGGGGGTTGAGCCCTTTGTGTACCCACAGCAGGAGGATCAAGTGGGTTTCGGGAAAAAAAAACGCCAAGTGAAAGGCTTTCTCTTCATCTTGTCCTGGGTCTTATCACCTGCACAGAAATGTGTGAGCTTAATTTAAAGACTTATTTTCTCTGATGTAAGTATCTTAATCTTCAGCAATATGCCTAACTCAGTGTGTCTCAGTGTTGTCCTTATGGTATACAATTTCACAGTGTATCAGTGGTTCATTTCTCACTCTCCATCCCACATTATAAGGAGTTTCCCCAAAAATGTTAATTGCCTTGTCTAGTAAGCATAGACATTTCTGCTCTGACTTACTTCACCTTTAGAAAACACTCTGGAAGTTAGCAGCCATTTGGCTCAGTTGTAGTGGACCAGAAACATCCACAGCAAAATCGGTGCAATCACCACGTTTATACTGCTGTGAATAAGGAGCCGGGTCCGCTTGCCTCTGGGTGTGCATTGGCACAGTAGGTCCTGCAGCCAAGTGCCCTTTGAGATTTGGAGTCATAGTTTTGCTTTCAATCTGAGGCCAGAGTTCAGTGTCATTTTAAGGCCTTAGTGGAAATAGCAAGAACATAATAATGTGTGTGTGAACAGTATTTGAAACTCTGGGGGTTGGGGCAAGGGGAAACCTGGTCTATAAAAACATTGGCAAGTGCTATTTTGCGCTATGTTTGAAGTAGTGAAGTGTTCAGTAGTTAGTGAAACATACAGCATTCACAAACAAAAAAAAACTATTGAGGGTAAACAAAGATTTTCCTGAGGGCATTTGCAGCTGCTCAGTTTAGAAATGTAATCTGAAGGTCTCTGCTCAGTGAAATGGGCTTTCGATTCGTGTCTTATCATTTCGTTTTTGAGGTGATTGGCTTGGAAATTGTGGTAAGATACTGGAAACTACTTCAAAATCCTGTACCATTTAGAGGTCCTATACTACAAGAGGTCTACAAAAGCCCGTACTGTTTAGAAGGGCAATACAACATTGTCAGAGCTGTATTTATTGTTTTAGCAAATAAATTTTTCAAGCTGTCAGAATGAGAAAGAGGTTTCTCACAGACACACAGATTGTATTTGGTCTTAGCACATACCTGGGTGAATTCCTTGGGGAATCCTTGCCTTCCTCAGAAGATGGTGCCTTTCATGTCACTTGGGTGAGGATTAAGCACTATTAGGCAGAGGGATGAAAACTGTTGCAGTTGCTTTAGTGAGACGGTGGGATGTTTAGACTTTTGGCTCACTTGATTTATTGCTCGATTATTAGACCGTGCCCTGACACTGATATGTGAGAGACAGGGAGAGCTATACATTTCTGCCTGATTTCTATTAACAGCCTCCCAAATAACAGCCTGTGGTAACAGCTGCTTTATCCTCTTCATGTTCAGGGGAAGAAATGTCTGAAAGCTTTTGTACTGTCCAAGTGAGTTAGGGAGAGAAAGAAGGAGCCCTCATCTCCAGCTCAACCTTCATGTGCAGCCCGTTTATTTTTTCACAAAGAGCAATGAAATCCAAGGCATGTCGTAATGCTCATTGCTATTTTGTTATCTCCTTATTTATGAACAGTTTAGAGAAAGGCTAACAGGTGTGTAACTGATGAACTGTTAAGGGCTGAGTGTTCAGGACATCTGGTGTATCACGTGAGTGATGAGTGAAAATCAACTGATCAATCAGTTTCCCTCATGCTCTTCACAGATAATCTTTATGTTGATCCTGGTGGAGGAAGCGATGTCTTTGGTTAAGAAACATGGGTATTTTACGCTGTGCTACACTGCAAGGAGACTGTGTGTGTGTTGTGTGAGATAATTTAACTGCCCTTCTGTGTGCTTGCGTGGAGTAAGAAATGTGAAGTACTCAGGCTGCTTGGAATTGACACTGCCGATGTTGTTACAAGACACAAGGAACCTAGGTACTGGAAATTCTGAGAAAATCTCCATTAAGACCTGAACTGACTCCAGGCTGGGTTTACCGAGCAGCTCCAGAAACTACTGATAGGTTCATATGAGCATGAATTAATGATCGTTAATAATAGTTATGATTCATAGGCGAGGGATGTGTGCCTTGCAAGAAAGTTTCCTTTATAGGTGCTTACACCTTCCCCTCTCTATTTTCACCGTCATTTGGCTCTGCTGTGTCCCTTCTCTCCTGCTCTGATCCTGTCTTTCATCATGTCTTTACCTGTTACTCAGCCCATTTCTTCCTTCCTCCTACCCTAAGTCTTCTGGTGTCCCAGGCCACTCTCCTGCCCAGGAAATCCCCTTTCTCCCAGCTGTCTCTGGTCTGGCTTCCTTGCTTTCCTCTCTGCTGTAACAAACACTGACCCCGGGCTCAAAGGAACAAGGTAGTCCTTGTCTTCGTGTCAGGCTGGTGCTGAGCCTGTTGGGTTATTGTCCAGACGGTGCGAGCAGGAACAGTCTGTCTTGGATATTTCTAAGTTTCTTCTCTATGTGATCTTATTTTCCCACCAGGTTCATAAATGTCTGTGTCCCCAGAAAAACGCTGTGAGATAAGATGTGCTACTAATCCTGTTTTATAGACAGGGGACAGGAATCAGAACAAACAGGGAATTAAGCCAGAGTTCTCCTGAATTACAAATTAGGAGCATAATGCAATCTTTATGAATATGCTCTTTTGTTTCAATTTGCCTGGACAGTTTTTAGGTATGATTGCAAAAGAACATGGTTATGTGGGACATGGGGAAGGCTGAGGTACTCAGCTACATTTTTTGGTTCAATTTTTACCAGCAAGTGCTCCCACCACACAGCCCAAGTTACAGAAGGTAAAGGCAGGGACTGGGAGAATGAAGAACCACTCGTGTAGGAGAAAATCAGATTTTAGACCATCAAAGAAACCTGAAGGTGCAGAAATTCGTGTGACCAGAAGAGGTGCATCCGTGAGTCCTGAGCAAATGACTGGCAAATGACATGGCTAAGACACTATCCATCCTATTTGAGAGGTTGTGAGAGTCTGGTGAATTTCCCACTGACTAGAAAAGGGGAAGCATAACCTCCATTTTTAAAAAGGTAAAACAGGATGGATTTGATGGACGGACCACTCAGTGGGTAAGGAATTGGCTGGATGGTCACACTCAAAGAGTTTCGGTCAATGGCTCCATGTCCAAGTGGACAGCAGTGACTTGTGGCATTCAGGGGTTGGTATTGGGACCAGCACTGCTGAACATCTTTGTTGGTGACATGGGAGAGCAGGATCGAGTGCACCCTCACCAAGTTTGCAGATGACAAACTTGTGTGGTGAGGTCAACACGCTGGAGGGACATGGACAGGCTTGAGGGTTGGGCGTGGGCAAACCCTATGAAGCTCAACAAGACCAAGTGCAAGGTCCTGCACCTGGGTCGAGGCAGTCCCAAGTACAAATATGGGCTGGGTGGAGAATGGATTGAGAGCAGCCCCGAGGAGAAGGACTTGGGAGTGCTGGTGAATGAGAGGCTGGACGTGACCCAGCACTGTGCTCTTGCAACCCAGGAAGCCAGTTGTGTCCTGTGCAGCATCGAAAGCTGCATGTCCAGCACGCCGAGGGAGGGGATTCTGCCCCCATATTCCTCTCCTGAGACCCCACCTGGAGTGCTGTGTCCAGCTCAGGGGTTCCCAGCACAGGAACAATGTGGACCTGCCGGAGTGAGTTCAGAGGAGGGCATGAAGATGATTAGAAAGCTGAAGCAAGAGAGAGAGGCTGTTCAGCTTTGAGAAGGCGCCAGGGAGTCCTTACTGCAGCATGTCCATACCTGAAGGCAGTCTACAAGGAAGCTGGAGAGAGACTTTTTAGAAGGGCCGGTAGTGAAAGGAGAAGGGGTGATGGCTTTAAACTGATATTAGGTTGGATGTAAGGAAGAAATTTTTTGTTATAAGAGTGTTGAGGCACTGGAACAGGTTGCCCAGAGATGTGGATGCTCCATCCCTGGAAGCGTTCAAGGACAGGTTGAATGAGGCTTTAAGCATCCTGGTTTATTGAAAGGTGTCCCTGCCCATGGCAGGGGGTTGGAACTACATGGTCTTTAAGGTCCCTTCCAACCCATGAATCTCTATTGGGAAAAGTACCATTCCTCACAGTACATTGTAAAGAAAAGTCTCATGTTTCACATGCAAGTTTTGAACTCTCTGAGCAATGCTTGCTGCAGTGTCTGAGCAGATAAGCTGATTTCAATTATCTTTCATTTGATTGCTTTCTATTTGTTTTCAGCAGTGTCATTAGGGAAAACAAAAAAGAAAAAAAAAACCCCAACATTTATTTAAAAGTACCAGTACTAGATTTAGCTGTAGCAAAAGTTAAGTGAAGTTAGTCACTGCTGGGGAGAATGGAGGTTTAAACTGACCTCACAGGAGAATAAATCAGGAACTGAACAGAGATTTTGGGATGCCCTCAAGGGAAACAGAGGTTGCAGTACTGAGCTGCAAATAGTGCCAGGTATGGGCTGACTACACAAAGGAGAGAGTCCTGATTGCCCTTCTCTCAGCTGGTTCATTCTCCTTCCTGCCAACTGTACTAAGCAAGAAAAATGGACCAAACAGAAGAACTCCTAGGCAAGCTTCCCATTTGGAAAATCAGAGCTTTCTCATGCACTGTCTGTGAGCCATTTGCTCTCTGCAGACAAGGTGAGGTACCCAGGTGCCTGGCATATTCTCAGAAACTGGTCCTTTGGATCTTTGTGGTGAGAATCAGGATGCTGGAAACAAGTCCTAGGTACACCTCCCCACTCATTCCTCCAGGCTCAAGAGAATCTGAGCCCAGGATCCCCTGTTAGGCCAGCTCAAACAAAGAATGGCACCAGAACTGGGAAGTTCCCTCCACACTCAGCCACTAGTTTCAAGTACGTATTGCAATTCCTTGAGTACAAGTGATTTCTAACATAAGTGTCCTTTTGCAATTTTTTTTCTAAAACCAATTTCCTGTTGTAAACCAAAAATAATATACCCAGTTATGAATGATGTTGCTTTTACTGTATTCCTTAAGACTTTACAGCTTGCCTCGCATCCCTTGCTGGAACAATTCTTAAAATATAATGTTCTCAGTGATACCAAAATACAAATTGTAATTTGCTATAATTTCAAAGCCACATTTCATTTTGAAGTATTTTTGCAAAGTGTCTGATATGTTTTACTACTAAAATAATTTCCATATGGAGAGAAACCTTGTTGCTACTGAACTGGAGAGAAACAAAAGTTTTGGTGTTGAGTGGGGCAAGTTCAGGAGCAGAATTTCAAAGGAAAAAGTAAAAACAGAAATCCACAGTTTTCCCTGAACATCAGTAGCTTTGATTTTTAAGTAACTGGTTGAATATGGTATTTTCAAGGTAAATGTAGAGCCTGCTCACAGACAGATCCTTTGAAAACTGATTTTAGATTACAGTTTCTCTGAAGAGTTTGTCATAGTTAGTCATAATAAGAACCTATTAAAGGCAAGGCAAACAGGTCTGATGGACTAATGCTACCAGAGGACAGTCAGGATGGATGTAGAGTCTCATTGCTTAAGCTGTGGGCTATATTTGTCCCTTCTCTTAGATATAATGAGATAAATATATTGCTCTATGGGGTTTGCATTTTGGGCCTTGCTTCCCCCACCCCAGAAAGCTTTCATTTTCAAATGCAGGAGTCCATATCCATTTCATTATGCATTTTCTATCATAGCTGAATGGCCTGTCATTCTCACGTTGGCTGTGGTTGCTCTATGATCTGCAGGCGTTTCAGCAGTTTCTGTAGTGACTGCTGCCCTGGCTGCCCAGGCCAGATGCCCAGGACACACAAACACTATTTGCATTCTTGCTCCCAAGTGCTGACTGGCTCAGTACTAGTTAACTAAAACTGGTTTAATCATCTGCAGCTGTATTCAACTTGACTTCTTCACGTAAAAATTCCTAGCTATCATCCCCCAGCATTTATCTGTAGATACGTTAACAACATCTGTAACGATAGATAAGGATAACGTCAAGATTATCTATATTTACACGAGTGCTTCATTTGGAGGTCCACAGTGTAATGCACCAGTCATTTTCGTGTGCTTGAATCCCAGGTGGACAGTCACCTCCATTTCCTGGGCCAGAGTGCACTTAACTCTCAGGTCATAGAGGGTTTTCTCCTGCAGTGCTTGATGTGGAGAATTGTCTCTGAGAGAATGGACAGCTGTTAGTCACCCGAAAGGCTCCGCTCTTTCTGCTTGCAGGTGAAAATATAACGGGATTCTTGCATATCATGAACATCCTCTCCCCGTTATACAAACATCCAGTGACTCAGGTTTCCTTTTGTCCAAAATTGCTGAAGAGGTGCTTTAGAAAGAAGAACAAGTTGCATCGGGATGCAAACAACAGATAATTGTTTTTAATATGTTCGAAGCTGGCTAAGGAGAAATGAATCTCACAAAGCTCAGGATAAGTACAGGATTTAGAGGGTTTTTTAGGGGCACTTTACAGCTTCCATCACAGGTGAGTAGTAGCTGAGAGAAATCCTTCCTGTCATACAAATGTGTTTTGTTGATTTACATCTGGAAGAAAGACAAGATCAGGGGTTCTTGCATGAGCCTGAGGAGAAATGCCACTAAACCTTGTACATCTGTGTGCCGGAAAAACAGGAGTCAAGTTGCAGGCACTAGCCTGGAGACTAGAAACTCCTGTCTTCAGAAAGGGCTGGATCTGGAAGGGAATAGATCAGCATGTCCTCAAGCTCCCGTCCACGCTCAGGGACTTCCAGTGTCTCTCAGGTGTGAGGAGGTGAGTACTGGGGTCCTGGCCTGTCTTCCCATATGCTGGGTACACATGAAATAAAAGATGATTTTGTAGAGCAGAAGCAGAAGGGGAGAAGTTTAATCAAGTTTGGTGGTGCGTTTGCACTGTCTTGCATCTTTTTAGCAGAACTGGAGTGGGAAATTTGAGGCTGCAGGTGAATTGAGATGTGATTAGATACAGCTCATTGACAGGCAGTGAAAGAAGATAGTAGCACACAGTGCTAAGTTTTAGGACAGCTGTGGGTGAAACATGTCATGGCACTGGGAGGTCTGGCTTCCAGCTGTCTCTGCTGATCTTTCATATGCAATCAAATCAAAACCTTCCCTATTTTATAATTTGTGCCCCCTTTCATCTTTTGTGCTATGGATGGCAGTCGTATATTCTTCTCAGCTCAAAATTCAAAGACTTCAGGATCATGCTTCCATTTAAATGCTGAGGTTTAGTGTGGTCAGGGGATCAGACGAAAAGGCAAGGGGGATTGGTCATTTATCTTTTGTACTTTATCCATAACTTTAGCCAGAAATTAATTTTAATTTGTTTTGTTTTCAGAGAGAAGTATGGGCCGGAGTGTTGCCGTAATATGTGGCATCTTATAAATTGTCAAACATTGTTTCTAAAACTATTTTGATAACACTCAGTTCTGTTGGGTTCACAGTTACAGATACCTTCTTACTATGGTGATCGTCTGATACAAATACCAAATGTTGCTATTGAAAGAAAAACAGCTGTAGTTAAATTTAGGTAGAACTTAAGGAATTAAAATGTTGCCAAAACAAAGATGATAAACTGAGAATACTTTCAGCTGATACTAAAACTAGAGCTTAAATTAACAACAGCGACATTGCTAAAATACATTTGACCACATTCTTCAAAATATAATTAAGAAATTTCCTTGTTCAGTGAAAATTAGTTAAAACTACTGGTTTACTTAATATGAATGCAGTTTGGGTTGGTGCTGTATTTTTAAACGATCAGGAACCCAATCCTGAGAGTCACTTTTCCAGTATGAACCTCCAGGCCATTTCAGTGAGGTGTTTTAAGAGTTGTGTAGGTCTCCTCAGGAAGGCAGTGACAGTTTTGCCTCTTTTTTAATCAACATCATTCTTTTGCTTTCCCATTTCTTTTGCTTTGCTCTCTAGAGCAAAAGGCTGCTTATCTACTCAAATGGAATGGGAACTTCTCTTCTTATGGAAAAGCACAGGGAGAAGATTTTCATTTGAATATAGGTAGGAAATGAATCCAGCCTGCCAGAGCTGGAACCCGAATGTATTATCTCTTTACAGACTCTTCTGCCAGAATGCCTTATGCCAAAACTGTGTATGGAATGTTTTTAAGGGAAATCAGTTGGATAAATGTTGGGAGAAGGCAAACCAGACAGCTGGCTTCAGCAGTACTTGTGATACCCACAGCCTTGACTCTATCCAACAACCCCAGATGGATTCCCCAGCAACCCAGCTCAGGGGTGATACCTCTCCCGGGTACTTTAGTTCCTACTCTCTCTCACTGTCTTGTCCCTTTGTTTTCAACCTGCTCTTGGCTGTGGTCAGCAGTCTTTCTGCACACTGTTAAGGGGACGGCTGCCTACAGCTGGTCCCAGCCTTTCTGGGGACCCCCTCCTCTGCAGAGCCATGGACAGCGAAAAAGAGGTGGATGCAGGAAAGGGTCTTCCAGGTGAGCCCACCAGATAGGGGTCAAAACCATTGCCTGTTTGAGGTTTGGGAATAGGGTTGTTAGAGTAATTGTGAAGTTTGTTTCAGGCTTCGTGTCTGAAGATTGCAACAAACTGGTTGCAGCTGAAGCCGGAACCCTCTTCAGCCATCTGAGTTGATGGCAGGCATCCAACCTGACTAATTTTAGCCAGGATGCTCCTCCATTTCCTGCACAACATTTCACACTTCAATGAGTCAAAGTGAAAGTAGGTGTGGATATTATGAACGAGGTCCCAGCTTGCAGTTAGAGCTCTTTGGACATTGGCATGTGTGTTGTATGACCAGATGAAAGCAGTGAGATGTCCCATTGCAGTGCCCTCAGCTGGACCCTGGAGAGTGTTTCATGTACTGCACAATGACAAAGTTCACTGAAACATGATGGTCAGTTTATTTCATTCTGTCTTCTTGCACCCTTCCTTTTGTTCCCCATATAGCTGTACTTCAGTATACTCCTAACAGGAAAGTCAGGCTTGCCTTGGTAAAAGTCATATAAAAACCAGCACTGTGGTTTACCTACTGTTCATAATCACATTTTCCCCGAAGATTGCTCTAGAAAGACTTTTACATTCATCACAGGTCTGTGCCTTGTACTTACTTCCATGCTGTAGCAGATACACAGTTATACCTACACATTATTGTAATTGTTGATGGTGCTCTATTTAGTTCACACCGTTTCTTTCTGTGTAGTAATAGATTTCCTGAATCTGTCCATTTTTGCTTTAGCTAAATTAAAAAGAAGACACATTAACATGCTTTCAAAGAGATTTAGGGAGAGGGAAACCACTACATCCCAGTGCATGAATTAAAAAAAATGCTAATGGGCCCATAAATGAAAATCAAGAGTTGTTTTCATTTCGAATAGTTGCATCTCTGTCAGTGCAAGATTTACTGGTTTCCAGTCCTCCCAAGGCTTAGGAACGAGCTTAGTTAGACTCATTGAATTCAAAAGCAGAGTTCATTGCACACAGCAGAGCAGGGGCCCAGGAGCTGGGTGAGTTTCAGCAGATCCTGTGAGCCTCACTTGTGCTTTGGCTGCATGGGAGCACGATGACCTCCAGCCGTGAGTCCGGTCAGAAATACCGGCTTTGTTAGATGTAACACAAGGCTCTCCGAGAGCCAGTTTACATCTGTTTTGCCTGCTGGAAGTCAACCAGGTGATGGAGATGTGTTCTGCAAAATGTGATGGATAAAATGGCGGAGGATTTAGGCTTGTACACACGGCCTTACCTGTGCTTGGTTTGTCTGTGATGCGGGTGGAGACTGCCTTGGGCCAGCGCAAACAGCAAGGTGGTGGACCAGGTAAGGCAAGGTTCAATCTGTGTTTCTCTAAAGTCTGTGCATGAATGTGGGTTTGGATCCTCTCCAGGATTCTGGGGCTCTTCTCGCTTACAGGGAAATGTTCACTCAGTTAAGAGCGATGAGGAGATGGAAGTATTTCAGACATGTTGCTGCTTCCTGCTGATCTCCCAAACTTATTTAGGCTAAATAAGTTGCTAAAAAGGACAAAAGATGGCTATTGGCAAAGCACTATAAGTAAAAACATTTGGGGTAAGATAATAAAGCAATATGTAAAATTGCAGCAAAATCCTACTTTTTGCCTCCCTTCAAAAATGTTGATAAGCCATGAAGTTTAATCAAATATTAAAGTAAGAGTTAAAAATACTTTTAGCTTAATCTCTTGTCTGTGTTACTTTTATTCTGTTACTACTCTCCTCTGCTGGTATATTAAAAAGCTGCACAAACAGAAGTACAAAGTGCTGTTCAAGCTGTAAAGCAAACAAAAGGAAATAAAAATATACTTACTTACAGAATTGTTGTATTTGAAGTCATTTTACATACTGTGTAATAATAGCATATTTGAAAGTTGAAGATGTGATTATTTAAAAAAAAAAGGACTGTTCATGTTAAATACTATGGTTCTTTTTTAGTGAGAAGCCTTGTCAAACAAAATTCCGTTCGGGTTTCTCTTGCTTGAGGGCAAAATAGCTTTCATAGCATCGAGGGAGGCATGCTGTTGCAGCCCCACAGCAGAATGCTCATGCTGCCTGGCAGCACAGGAACACAGCAGCAAGCTTGAGAGAACATGCATGAAAGCAGATAGATAGGAATTTGTTGTTGTTGCCATGGTGTTGGACACTGTTTACTTCACCTATCAGCTGAGTCTGGTTCTTCTGCTGTCTTCTGGAAACCTGCAGACCTGACCTGTAGCCAGGTTCTGCCTCAGAGAGGCAGTCAGGTCCCAGTAGCATATGGACGAGAAATGTATGGAATTCTTCTTTTCTTTGAAATAAGGTTTCTGGCATTTGTGGCTGAGGAGGAAAGCTCCAGATGGTGAAGTGTGCATTAGCTGTTCAGCGGTGTCTCAGGTAGCCTAAACCCCTCCTAAGCACACAGTCAGCTGGCCACTGGAGCTTACAGCCCTGGGTTAGCAGCAGGAGCCCCACAGAGATGGGTTCTGCTTCTTCTGTCCCAGGCCTTGGAACAGGTGGACGAGATCAGGGGTGGTCATGAGGTCTCATTTAGCTGGTGGCCTCTTTGCTCCAGTCCCATTCTACCTGCCAGACTGCAGAATTGCTCTCAAATAGAAATGCTTAGCTGTTCTAAAATTTGTGGCAGCTTAATGTTTATCTCAGATGAGGGACCGGATGAGTGCTGCACATCAGTTTCCCTCATAGTATGTGCCAAGCTGTAAACATAAAATGCCAGGTTGTGGTTATAAAAGCAGTCTGTCAGATATATATGGCACACTTCCCTTGATACCCTTAAACTAGGTAAAACAAAGCAGAGCAGACATGCATATCCATTTCAGCTTTTCAACTACTAATGTCATGGTGCTATCTTCAGTGACTTTGGTTTTATCATGGTGCTATAACTGCCAGTGAACTACTGTACTTAAAAGGTTGTTAGCATATCCTTTGTAATTTTGAAAATAAAATATCCTTGTCTCCCTCTGGCTGAGTGGTTAAATCACACTACAATGGCCCTACTTGATAATTTTCTCATGAAAGACTCAAATCCTAGGGTTAATTAAAGCATGGAATAAGTATCATGGGAGGCATACATAAATGCTAACAGGATTCCTACCACATATCTACAGAGGCAAACATCACCATGTATAGTTTATGCTAAGATGAGAAAAGGAAATCCTTAGATCTCTTACAAGGCAGAATTTTCATATTTTGTGACAGATGTAGGCAAAAAAAAAAAACCTCAAACGATAACAAAACCACACGAAATTTGATAATGACAGTATGTAAATATATCCCTAATAATCATAGGGATTAAATGTTCTGGGACACTGTATAAAGCTTTGTATTTGCAGGAATCTCGATACCCATTCCTATCAGAGGAACCTGGATCTAGGATCAGAAAGCAAGGAAGACTGCTTTGTCTGACTGCAACTGCTGAGGAAACTTTAGCAATCAAAATTATCTACTGATAACATAATCTAGCCAGTACTGCAGGGCAGAATATTATGGAGAAGAACTGCATGATTCATGATGATTGGTGATCAGAAATATTGCTCAGCTCCTTGTCTAAAAGCCCTGGTTCTGAGAACATCCACTGTCGCTCACCATCCACCCCTGGCACAAGCAGGGGTGACTCAGAGGGAAGAGTGGCACTTCCTGACTTCCACCCACCTCCTTGGCTGGCCTCCATTTTGCCCACAAGGTTTGTTTTCCTGTACTGGGTCGACCTTCTTCAGTTCGTGCTGGTTAGGTGAGGTAAAGGCAAATAAATGGATGAAGTGACCTAGAGCTTTAGGCGGAAGCCCTCATTGCTATTCTCTCCAGCTGTAGCCACTCTGACATAAGGGGATTCTGCAGAGGATCCCTCCAGCCCCTGGATCACCTGGATTTTAGGTCTGTACTCCTGTAATTTATTTTGTTTATTTTAAAAGAGGTTAGGGTTTGTCTACTTAGAGCAGAACCTTAGGAGATGTACTGATACCATCTGCTTTAAGCATCCAACTTGGATGCATTTCAGATGACAGCGTTAGGAGCAGCAATTTCCGGTAACTTTATCGTAGAGAGGCAGGTGTCTCTACATGGGCAATTTAGGTCATTCATGTTAGATGCTTAAAATAGAATATATGCAAATTCAGACTGTCTGCTGCCTTCACCTCATCCATTGCTTACGTCTGTTTATGTCTTAAAGGTGATTTATCATTGAACTACCGAAAGAGACCTTGCACTCTTTTAAAATTGTCTGCCCAGTGTAACAAACAGGGCGTCTGTGTTAGGCCACAACTGCATGCCAATTACAACATGTGTGCCCCCAGCACACGCTTCACACCTAAGCTGCTTGTGGGGTGGGACAGAGGTGCTGATGGGTGGGCAGTGGTGGGGGACGAGAGAGCAGGAGGTCTGGGCAGGACCAGCAGCAGCCCCATTGCTTTTGGGTGGTGGCTGGGCCAATTTAGCCCCGATGGTTTTTGAGGCAGTTTGAGCTATTGCCTTTGCAGAAGTATGTTAAAATATAAATGAAGAAATGTGTTTCGTATAAAACCGTCTCTGCAGGAGTGTAGAAGCAACCGTGGTGGTAGGGAACCTAATTGCCAGTAAATTTGTGGATTGTTTTTTAAACACATCCTTTTGAGAACCGTTAGAAAAAGGCTGTTTTGCCAAACTGCTCCCTGGCCCCTTGTGTTTGCATGTTTGCTCCATTGCTTTGGAAGTGCTCAAGCTGTCACTCTGGTGCAGAGTTGTCGTCCAGTCCTCAAACATTTGTTCTCCCCGGTGTTACAGTGCTGTTTCATACGGCATCACTGGCCTTGTATTCACTGCCATAGTAACCATTCTCAGGAAGGGCAGCAGGACAAGGCAAGGAACATGTCAAGCACCTGACAGAGAGAGAAAATGCAAAGCCTGACTTGACAAAGTCTTGACATGGATGGCAAATATTTGACAGTGTTTTGTGGTGGCCAGTGAGTTCTCCCCAGGAAGGAGAAATACAGAAACAATTCAGAATAGTGAGCGAAAATTCTGAGTGGCCCACCAGTAGTTAACAAGGGCATTGCACAGACCAGTTCTGTGCTGGAAAGAATATGCTGCCTGTAGCAGCATGGGGAACACAGGTCAAACCCTCCAGTTCCTAGGCTGTTCATAGGCACTCTTGGGGATGAGGTAGGAATAATAAAAAACAGGCTGGAAATTATGTGTATCCTCCTTGCTTGCTTGCTTTCTTCCTCTCTTTTTCTCTTCCCCTGCCCATGTATCTGGATTTTCTCAGTTGTTCAGCAGTCCTGTAGGAGCCAGTTGAGAAGCTGGCAGGCTCCTTGCAGGCATCCATGGAGGTGTGTGCAGGCAGGGTCGCTGTACTTGCTCTCTGCCAAGGTAGGGTTCCTCGTTTGGCTTGGTGTGGCAGCGTCCCTGGGTGGCACACCTGTCTTCCCAGCCACCCCAGGGGTCCATCACTGGTAGGCAAAAAGCAAAACTGAGCCCAGGCTTCAAAGGGTTTTTTTCATTCTGATCTGTTTTGCCTAAAGTGCTTTATTTTGCATTCAGAGTTTAATTTCAACCAGAGGCACACACTGTGTGAGAAATCCCACTCATCAAATAATCGAAATCATTTTTTGGGACACTCTGGGTTCTTGCACCATAGGGCTTGAGTGTTTGTTTGGCTGCCAGTGGCATGCACTGCCAGTTACCAGATAGTTGAATCCTCAGGGAGGAGGGAATAGGGGGAAGGAGGAGCTGTAAAGACTTCAGTTGTCACAACCTTTTTTCAGCTGTTACAAGATAAAGGCGCAGTTTCGTAACACAAACTCTGCCTGCCTCAGTGCAAGGTCTCTCCCGTGCCAAACCTGGACTGCTCTCCGCTGTCTCTGCTCTCTGCCTTCCCAGCCGTGCTGGAACTGGAACAAAAGAGTTGCAGTGTTGTGAAGCAACTCAGCCGCAGAGAGGACTCTGTGTTGTATTTCCACCACTGTGGCCTGAGGCATTTTAATTTGAGAAGGGCATCTGGGTGAGCTTGAGCCCAGACAGGCTTGTTAGCTCCGGTGCAGCCACGGCCATGCCCTCTGGCTGTCTCTGCCCTCCCGTGCAGTGCCTTGCATGGCGCTCAGAGGCTCTGGAAAGCCATGCTGGCTCCATGCTCTTGGGGCTCGCAGAACCCAGGTCCCTGAGGAGCACCTGGTGGTGACGTCCAAGTGACTGCAAGATTTGCCTGGGTCCAGCATGGCAGGCTGTGAGCCAGAGCTGGCACAGCGTTTTGACACTCCTGAGGAGCCAGCTGGGTGCCCTTGCGCTGTGCCCAAAGGTCTGCCGAGACAAGGAGGCTGGCTCAGCCAGGATGCATCTTGGATCGATGGGACTTAATGGTCCTGGCTCCTTGTGAAAGCAATTAAATGAGGAAAGAAGACTAGGTGCTGATCTCTGTATAAAGGAAAGCCTAAAACTGTGATCATCTCCTACTCAGAAATCTGACAGCACACTGACCCAACCACAGGTTGTTTGCTTTTAGTGTCTTGCAATCTCCTGGGGTTGCAGCCCAACATTCAGCTCTTTGGGCAGCACTGGGGAGGCCTTTTCTGCCCATTGAGCCAAGCAGCTGCCTGGTGCCTGGGCAGGGGTGCTGTGAAGGAAGTCACGCTGTCTATCGGACGAGTGGGGCAGTGAGATGTGATTCCCTGTGCCATTTCCTGCTTGCCTTTGGAAGTGCCGGAGCAGTGCCGTTACTCCATCCCTTGTGCTCACACTGCCTTTTAAAAGGGAGAGTCAAGTCTTGGCAGCTGCTGCGGGCTGAGTTCATCCAGAGGGAGTCAGCACTCACAGGAGCCAGGCTTTACCTTTATTTTGTATGGCTCGAGTATTGTGTGAGAGGATCAGTTATCCTATGGCAGTAGGAACAGAGCCCTCTAGAAGATTCAGTAGCATTTCTGATGAGAAAACATTTTGATGGGAAAATAGCCATTCATCTTAGAAGCGTACATGTGCTTGATGCCGTCTGTGTCAGGCAGTCCCTGGCCGACAGGTGTTTAAAGAAAGGCAGAGTAACCTTCCTCTTAGTACATTTGACTTTGGCTCCTTCTCCTGTTGCATTTCCCAGGTAGTTATTAACTGACTCTGTTCCAGAACAGCAAGCACGCGATGATGCTTCCAGCCGTGCCCGACCCTTTCCGTACAAAAGTAACTGCCATCTGGAAGCTGGTTTCCACCTTTCTTAGCACATTCCAGGTGCCTGCCTGTGTTTAAAAAAACCTGAAGAGTTCAGGGCTGTCTTCATCACTGACAGGCACAATTTCTAAAACTGTCTGGATTTTCCTGCAGGTCCCCTGAAGTTTTTTACAAATCCATGGGATGAAGGAGAACTGGGTTTGTGGGGAACGCAGCAGGAAAGATAAAGACTGTGAAAGTGTGAAATCATGAGTGACACGGGAGGCTGCTTTTGGCCTTGGGACATCAGAGCAGACATGAATTATTGAAATTATGGCTCTGTTAATCTATGAGTTGTCAGCCCTTCTATAAACAGTGAGCAGGTGCTGTACGACTGCAAGCCCTGTTGAGTGGGAAAGCCCTCTGGTCACGGAGTGGGGGGGGACCTGCTGGGGCTCCAGCCTGCAGCTTCGGCTGCCTGACCTGGATCATTTGTTGGTTCCTACTGAGGGATATTGCTCTTCAAAAGCCTGTGTTCATTTCTTTTATAACAGATGATGTTGTTTAATAGTCCATTAGACTCCCTCAATAGGTTTCCTTTTTTACTTTTTTACTCTGTACGGAATTTGCGTGAAGCCACTAACAGGACTCAAGACAGACTGTAATATTAACAGATGTGCATGGAAGGTATGCTTGCCTTTTCAGCTTTTGGGGCTTTTTTGCAATTGTTTGTGTGTAAAGTACTTAACACAGAGTTTGCAAACAACTGTGTAGCAACTGAAACGCAAATGTATTATTCAACTTCAGGATGTGCTTTATGGCCTATCTGTTCTGATAGTCAGCATCAGGGGAAGAAAATTCACTGTGTATTAACATGAGGATGGCATTGAGTAATTGTAGAAATTATTCTGTGGAGAATCCTCTTGCACCATGTGTTTTGACCCTGTATCCAGAGTGCCAGACAGAATTTTAAAAGTGAATCAATAAGTAAATACCTATTTCAAGACTAAGTAAGGTGACTCTTCCAGGAGCCTGCATTGCTGTTTTCCATCTTCAGAGGTGTCTTAGAACAGCTGCAGTTTTGAGCATCTTCAAAACTGGAGATCTGTGAACTCCGAAGCCAGCTTTTGCTGACAGGTACAGCAATAGGCAGATTCCACGAACACCTTTGGCAAGTCTTGTATGAAAATAGGGTAAAAATATTATGAATTAACTTGGATAGAGTTTGACTCTACTTATAAAGCAGTAAAAGAGAATGAATTAGTAATTAGGGGTTTATTTTTATTTTTATTTTGGACTCTCTAACAGAGTGGGTTGAGGTCCGTGATAGCAGTAGCTCTTTTTTCTAAATCTTCCATTACATTCAGACAAATGGAGAACTAAATAGAAAAGTTGACTTTTTGATGATATAGTTGCTGGACTGCATTCTTATTTCAGACACTCCTGGAGCAATAGTATCTTCCACACCTTGAACAGGATGTTAATCTTGAAAATGAGAAGCAATTTGGCCTACTCTACATGCCTAGCACATTTTGGGGAATTCCTGGGAAAACATCATTAGGACCACTTCAGGAAAGCAAGGCCCAGTTCATATGGCAGGTATCAGGTTGCTGCCACTTCTGTCCCTGTTCTTGCAGAAGCTGCAGAAGTTCTGCAGGTGAAAGGCGGGTAGACATTGCATGTTCTATCCTTTTCTGTGCTGAAACTGCTGGAGTCAAAATATGGCCTTGCTTTGCAGGGAGAATTTGTTCTCAAAGATGCAATTACAAGACTGGGACCTTAGAGGTGGTAATTCATGTATTCTAGTATACATCCCAAGGCAAACTTTGAATGGTATTACTAGGATGTCTCAGCAGTGCAAGAATACATTTGAAGCTGTAAAGCTTCAGTGTTTAACTCAAAAGGCTCTGCTATGGTTAGTCCTCACGCTTAATTTAGTAGGGCAGTATTAATAATGATTATTTAGCACTTTACAGAGAAATTATTTTCTGTTCCACAAGCAAAGAATTTTGTAAAAGTTTTTTCCAGACCGCAGTGGTGGAAGTGCATGGGTTTTTTGTTTCTGAAGGTGTAAATCTGGTGTTTGTCACCTGTACTGGCTCTGTATCTGTACCTGTATTACCACTGCATTTCTGACTGTTGAGCATGATTTTGTGATTGCAATTCCCCTGGAGATAAGGACCTAAATTTTGAAACCTGTGAATGGCAGGAACAGAAAAATAGTCATTATCTGTTTAAGGGGTGATGATTTCATACTATTGACTCATTTGTTTTCTTAAAAATAAACCCCAAGTTATCCCCCAAAGCAAAACCTATAGTTTGTGTTTCTCTTTTTAGACTTTGCCATTACTTAGCTCTCACAGGTGACATGAGTCTATCTGGGTTAGATTTGCTGCACAAGAAAACAACTCTGACTTTTACCGGGTGGGTGGACAGGAAAAAAACCCAACTTTTTGTCAGTCTTTTGTGTTGCAGCAGCTGGATTCATTGCTGCTATAGCAACACACCACATGATGAGGTGTATTAGATTGCTCTGCGCAGAACACAAGGGGGAGAAGGAACACAGCTCCTGGCTGAAGGTAAAGGTTGCACTGGAGTTTCTACTGGAGAGCTGGGGAAGGTCAAATGCTCCAGTTCCCAGCACATGCTGTGCACAGCGGAAGGTAGAGGCGTGTGGAGGTGTTAAACTGCAGAACCAGGTAAGGTACAGCTGCATCAGTTAACCTGAGATCTTAACCCTCCTCTGTGTGGCAGCTCAACTTCCCAGAGAGTTTTCTCTTTGTTTTTCCAAGTGGTTTTTTTTTTAAAGTTGCTTTGCTAATGTGACAGTGTGAAAACTCACAACGGTTGGAACTGTTAGAGAGACTCTTCTACTGCAGAGAGACCAGTCTTGAAGATTAGGAGGTGATTGTCCTCAAATCAATGCAAAAAGTATATGTAGGGGTTTTTTTGTTGTTTCAGCTTCACTTGAAGATGTTGAACAAGTTTTGGGTTTGCTACTGTCTGCACAGTGGTTCAGAACATCTCTGTTGTCAGTCAGAATTCAGGGCGTTATCTACTTAGTCATTTTTATTATCAGTACTTTATAATGATCTGCTCCCTTTAGCATTTATTAGCATTTCTTCCTCTCTCCCTCCCAATCTGCTTCATCAGGGTGCCTGAGTCTTCTTGGAAATGAATTTTCATGTCATTTACTCCTTCAGGTTTTATGCTGCCTCCTTAAGTCTAGAAACATTGTTAATGCAGTTAAACAAACTTTAGTGCACCTGTAAAGACATGAAAGTGGAAACAGTGCCACAGGTTATTGTGGTTTTTACCCTGTTAACCATTCATCCACACAGGTAAAGAGAAATAATTAATGTCAGCCTTGAACTTCTATGTTTATTCAGACCCATGTCAAACTCAAAAAACTATTTACTCCCTCATGTTCTTCATGCACCGTTTTTTTTTGCTTTTACCCATCACTAGGTTAAGTGGGTCAGGTTTTCAAGTGGCATCCATTAGGGGAAGGAAGACAACAGTACTTTAGAAGGGGAAAAACTGTGGGACCAAAATAGTAGTGGAGAAGATGAAGAGCCTTCCTGAAATTCAAGTTGAATGGTTTAGTACTTTTCCTGCTTCTTATGAAGGGTTTCCAACATTTTGAATGCTTTCTATTATCTACAACTTAGAACATATTTCTTTCTTACCACTTACCACTACTTTAACGCAGGGCAGCATATCAAGGGTGTTGAAATGCGCAGTCTTCCTCCACTGCCCAAAGTAAAAGATTTCAAGTGACCTTTCTGTTTCTCCAGATACATTTATACCCCTGGTGATCCAGTGTTCAAAGCGCTCATTGCCACTGTCGGCAGACTGGAAGCGTTCCTGTGGAAACTGAGGGATGGTGCAAAGGCCAAGCCTTCCCTGTACTCAGCCCTTTCAAGAAGGGACAGTCTGGGTTCGGGTATAACTGAACCAAATCTTGAGTGGTGGGTGGCTTTCCCACAGCACAGAGCAAGAGTGCTTTGTGCGGCGCTGTGGGGACTGCGCGGTCACAGCTCAGGTTTGAGTGAGGCTCCCCTGGCTGTAATGAGGTGACTTCAACAGAGTTGAAGAAGCAGCCACTCTGCCTGTCAGCTCACAGGAGAGAATTTGTGAAATAAAAAACCGTATAAACGTGCAGTCCATTAAGGATCCCTGATCCCAGAATGGGATGGGTTTGCAAGAAGTTGAGTAGGGATTCTTGAAAATGAGGATTCAGAAAGGGTGGAAGTCTTTGAAGGGGAAGATTAGCTGTACGAGGGAAAACTCAAGCAAAGTAGGACAGTGGTTTAGCTCTGATTCCACCACTTCAAGCAGAGCAGGGGGAGTCCAGGTCAAATTATTTAAGCAATCAGTGGAGCTTAATCTGTCTAGATTTAGGGACCTTGTTTGATTGGGTGAATGAGGAACCTAATTCAAACACCTAGGAGCTCTTTCACTAGTACAGCCCATCCATTGTGGCCCAAAGTATGAGGCACCAGGGATGCAAGTGATTCATAGCATAGTATCACTAACACACTGTCTAACTGACTGTCACAAGATGCACTAGGAGTGAGTTTGTCCGGGGAATTAAAAAATTAAGGAATCTAGATAAAAAGAAACAGACCACCGTCTTACTGAGTACTACCCCTTTCCATTTGTGTTTGGGATCACAGATGTGATAGTTTATCACAAGGAAGGGAGAAAAGGAAGTGAGAGTATCAGTTAAAGGCTTCGTTATGAAGCAAAACCAGCGAAACAACATTGGAAAGAGTGTCCAGCTAATCATCTTTGCTAGACTAGCAAAAAGGTAAGCGATTATGGATGCATAGGTATGGAAGATCATATTCTTGGTGAAACATGGTGAACAGAAGGAGTATGAGCACTGTCAGTAAAAAGTGGTGTCCTTCACTAAATAGCATTCCATTGCCTGGGTTTTTTCTATGACCATATTAGACTCTACAAATATTCTTAAAGATTATAATCCTGGTCGTGATTTGGTGAAGAACAGCATGTTTTCAAGTATCACATTTTGTTTATTTTTAGCATCTGTGAGTACATATGAACCTTCTCCCTAGGACTTTTGTTCCTCTTACTTTCTACTGTCTCGTTAACCCCACTGAATCTTTTTTAAAACCTTCAATACAAATAATACTGCTAGCTGAAACCTCTGAAAGGTGCAGTAAAGCAAACAATAGTTCTTTAGTTTATGGGTGCCTCTCGTACATGACCCAGCTGAGAAAGTCATGGAAGACTGCTAAAATGCACTACTGTGCCAGGAGAATAAATTAACTGCACAGTTTTGCAATGCAGATTTTATTCAGCATTAAAACTGTAACTCATTAATAATGTCAACAAATTTGCAAGGGAGATCTCATCTGCCCACTCCTACAGATTAAATCACACAATTTATTGACATGATAATCTTTTTACTAGATTTGGATTTGTGGAAAACAGCAGAAATACCTAACTAACTTGACTGGAAAGAAAAAAATGAACCCATTGAACTGATATGACTGTGGGTCAGCCTCTGAGAAGAAAGAAGTCTGGAATCGTGATTGGTAGGAATCAAAACAGACACAAAATTGTAAGGCTACGTGATATGATGTGCGTATGCCTTGTATGCAAATAGTAACGTAGGCAAAATTCCAGTATGGAACAACTTGCAGCAACTAATTGATACAGGAATATGTGCACCAGTAGGAGCAGGCCAGTCCCTCACTCAGCCATCAGATGGCTGAGATATTTTTCTAAGGATAAATATGTACAAGGATGATTACAGTAGCAGATGCTAACTCTAGAAGCTTGGGCTCCACATCCAAATGTTCATCTGGCTCAAACAAAATGAACAAAAGCATTTCCAAAGGGAGGGCTACCATCTCCAGGGCCGAGTGGGCACTGGCAGCAGTCCAGAGTGTGTTCTTCACATGCAGGAACTGTGCTCTGAGGAACAGTTATTTCCAAAAGGTCCAGCCACCTAAAGCATTCAGCATGGAAAATTAAAGAAAACTGTTCTCTTTGGAAGAAAGCTTGCTGTGGAATCATCCTGGGAGAAGTTGGTTCAGTTCTTCATAGAGCACAAAAAGCTTGTGGCATCAGGATGTTCATCTCAGATGTGTGTAGGGCTGGCTTCAACACCCGTTTCAGCTTTAAGTGTTTGCTGAAACAGGTCAAACACATTCAACAGCTTGTGGAAAATGAGGCTCTGGTCCAGGATTGCTGTAGCTACTGAGCAGGGAAAGGAGGCTTGTATATTAATGCCTCAAGGACAGATGTAAAGCTGCCATTTGGTCTGTGGTCAGACTTCCTATAATTTGTCCTCTGAGGAGCTTGCTTTCAGTATTGCCAAGTCCCAAGTGCTCACAGATCACGAGTCTATGCTACAGAGCAGTCATGAGATGTTAGAGCTCCCCTGCTTGCAGGCTTGTTGCATGTTGTTTTCTGCAGCTGTGAACCATGGAGAACTTCTTTGTTCTTTTGCAGAGCAAAAGAGTCTATTCAGCCTCCTGTTTCCCCAGCCTTCTGTTTCCAGTAGTACAGCCTCCTAAGGAAAAAATGCCAAATGCTATGACACCCTGAAAATTCTCTTATCCTGATGGAGTGGTAGAGATACAGCCAAAAGAAAAGCTCTTTAAGGTGGGCATATAGTGCAGAGACCCTACAACTTAAAGATGCATTTGGAAATACGTGCAAATGACTAGTTTCAGTAAGGAATTAGCTTCCTATGAAAGAAGAAAATCAGCTCCTTTAGCCAGAAGCTCAGGGCCTCTGGTGGCCCTTAGAGATGTTAGGTCTTTGAGTTGAAAGGGAGCGCAGCTTCTTCCAACAGATTTGTTCTCCAGTAAACCTGTGCTGAGATAGTCTGTGGCTCTGAACATCAAAGACTAAAGCTCCTATCCAGATGCTGAGCTAAGGAAAAGCTCTTCTCCGTGATTCTACCACCTCCTCCATCAACTTTAGGCTATACTAATTAATTAATCTATGACAAGACGCCTCCCTCCCTGCCTGCCTGTCCCATGTAGCCCAAGCCTCACATACTTGCTTTTGTGTGCGCGTATATGCACAAGTGCACACACAGACACACTTAAAGTAATTCACTTCTGTCATTAGACACAAATTATTGGGTTGAATTACTTTGTCTTCCACGAATTCCAGAAAGAAAAATGACTGATGAAAAGATGAAATGTCATGAGCTCTTTTATTAAGGATAAGTGACCTAGTAGAAGTGCTGTCAGATTGGGTCGAGGAGAGTAAAACAAGTGCCAACTGCAAGTCTCCCCTTCCTTTTGCTAGGCAGGTAGTCTGTCAATGGTGTCAAACTGTGTGCTGTTCTTCTGAGATGCTGAAGCAGCTCTGGTTGCTTCTGAGGCCAACCATCCCAGCCTCACTGAGAGCTGCAGCCGAGCACTGGACTGAAAGCAGCTGGATTTGCAGGGCTGAGAGGCACTGTGCCACCCACCCACCTACTAACTGTAATTAGGAATGTTCCTTCTCACACATTTATGTCACGAGGTAAGGACTAAAAGCCTGTTAGCTGTCTCTAGTTAGGGGTATTTTTGTGTGGAGTGCTTCTTAGAATGGAAAGAGGCAGATTAGACTTTCAAGCACCCTTTGACAACAGCACTGAAGCTGAGGGTGCACTGAGGAATGCTAATACTGGAAAACTAGGAACATCTTGACTGCTAATTCTGCTGAAGTTAGCAGAGCAAAGCAAAAGAAAAGGTTGAGGTTTTTCTCATTTTCATAACCCTTAGGCTTCATAAATGCATCACCGTTCTTTATTGTCAATTTGCTCGGAAAATCATTGCTGGCATCTCACCTAAGGATTTATTATCATTCCAGTCAGGCTATCTTTCACTTATATTAAAGATTTCTTGGATTTTTACCAGCCTTAAATGATATTGAAAGTAGGCAGATGAACATTTAAATTTAAAGGTTAATTGAAACGGAAATATTGCACTGGCACAGTTAATTTGTTTCAGTTTAAATGTTTATTAGCTTAATTGAATATTTACAGAACCAAGACAAAAAAAAGTTGTGCATCTACTTCCACAGACACAAAAGTAAATGTACTTGTATTCAGAAGGTAAAGACCCACTAATAACCCTTAAAAATAATAGTCTGTAACAGTGTATTTCCAAAACAAGGAGTGTTCTTCTGTAGCTAAACACCAATTATTTTATGATTTCCTATCAGTCACCAGTTTCTGTTATGGTTCTTTAGGATTTACGAGCACACTGAAGTCCTCAAAGGTGTCAAGAGAATGAGCTTATGTTGTCCTAATGCTTGGGGCAGGAAACACTGGTAAGATCTTCTGCCTGACAGAAGATAACCATATGATTCTCTTGTCTTCTCTGTGGACTCTTTGAGCCTGATCATCAAGATCCTTGTGAGCAGGAGTTGTTAGAGAAATCTGTCTGCACTTCTTTTCCCTAATTGGAGAGGAGTCAGGAACTGCAGGAAAGGGAAAATGTGATCCTTTCCAGATTTCCTGGAAGAAACCGTATTTCAGTTAGTTGGCTTTCCTAGGGTGCCTAATTTAATAGCATGGTCAAACTATATTCCCAATCTAGGAGGCAAATTCAACAGCAGTAGTAACACCAAGATTCAACTGATCAGGCTTCATCTGTATGAATACAACTGTGGTTTTTAGACAGAGCAAGTGCTGCAATAATTTCCGAAATAAGGAGTAACACATGTTATTTGGAATATGTTTAAACATGAAAAAGTGTTTTAATTGGATTATTTTGAATAAGTTTATGTTTGAAAACATCTAAGCTTAATAAAAATGGTATTGTGTGATTTCCTACTCAAAGAAATGTTATGGCCCTAAATAGCAACACAAATGGATTTTTTTTTCCCGCCCAATATCTAATAGATGGACTATTTTAAATTCTACTTCATCCCCTGTATTAACTTCCTGAGAGGATTTCCATCATCAGGCTTTAGGGAATACACTTAAGCACTGAGCTCTTGAAACTATAGTAATTTTTAGTCTTCAGCAAGTATCCAGTTAGACCTCATTGGCTTTATGGCATTCAAACTTCTCTTCACATCTTACTAGGTAATTTTCTCCTTAAAGCATCTGTCCCAGTTATACAGGTGGATGTACTGGGACAGTGTTATACCAAAACCACCAGTTTGTGACACGTGGGAAAGGGGCTTTCCTCTCAGTACATGATTTTGTGAGGTTATACATCTTAGCAGCACTGCAGGCTGGAAGACAGTTGGTAGTCTTGGGCAGTGATGTGGATACAGGATAAAGGTCAGGATATGCCTCCTGTTTGCTGTGGCTGGAAGTGTGGCCATAGCAATCTTCAAAGAATACTATCCTATCCTGTAACTAACTACATCAGTCCTGAGCATCTTAAATGTGCTGCTTCCTGTGGCTTGAGAAACAAAGCCTAGTCCTTTGGCCTCTAAGCAAAAGAGTTACTGTTTGATTTTGATCTTTTCCTGTCAGCCATTCCTTGTTTCCTGAGCGGTGCACACACAACTCCCACATCAGCAGCCGTCCAGCAGGTGCCCAAAAGCTTCTCTGGTGCACTGCTTCAAACTGATGTGTTGTTCTTCAGTAGGCTGACCAAAAACACCTGTTGTTCTTGTTTTATTCCATAAGCCCGCTGTGTTTGTTCCCTGTTAGAAATGTAACTGTTGACCTCTGAAAACTCTGTATGCAAAGGTACAATTCAGTGTCTTCAGTGGGCTTCGAAAATACTTCCAATATCTTAATATGAAGGGCACTGATAGGAACCCCTTAGCTTCCAGGCTGCACGTTCCTTGTATTTCCCTTCTCCTCTGGCATCCCCACTGCCTTCCCTTGTCTGCATTGTCACTCCCTTCTCTCCCATCTTATTTCTGAAGTGCCCTTAAGTGCTGTTGGACTGGAGACTTGGAAATCCCTTCCCTAACTGCCAAGATAATGTGTTACAGGGTAGCAATGGTGGTCTCTGCACCTTGTGTCCTTCACAATGATCTTTGGAAAGGAAAATCTGTGGGTGAATGACAGAAGGTGATGATGGGGGATTGTAAGCACAGAGACAGGGCACTGCCTGCTTGTGAAAGAAGAAACCTCTTCTTACAGTTGCACCATGTGTAAGGTTATGAAACCAGCTCCTGCCATGCCTTCTTTCTCGTGTTGTTGCTGCACCTCAGTGCCGAGTCTCCTTTACAGAGTGAATTTATTACTGTGATACATTAAATCCAGGAAAATGGAATAATCCTGAACCATGATTAGAATCTAAAGAAGGAGTAGGTTTTAAGATAGCCATTAGTAGTTTTTTCTTCCTCTGAGTTGGTAGTGTAAAAGTCTGTAAATCACATAAATAACCTAAAAGACTAAAAGCAGAATTAAATAATTACTCTTTTTGGGTCAGGTTTTGGTTTTTAAGAGCCTAAGTGTAATTATTCTGGCACAAGGGACCTTCTAATGGTTTTAAAGCAAACAGAACTGGCTGCAACAGGAAACCATCAAGCACACCCAGTTGGGAGAAGCAGTGAGGCAGACTCCCGTGAGCTGGAGTGTCACCAGCTTAGGCTTGCAGTGGGTCTGGGAGGTTGCAGGCCTGGGGAATCTTCCTTGCAGGAGAGATTGTAACTCCACACATGTGGACTGTGTATGGCTAACAGTGAAGCATGTTCTTTGCAGGGCTTTTTTTCCAGCCTGCTCTCTGCTTGCTCTCAGTTAAGCAAGGGACTCATCTCAGCACATTTAACTGAGCTGCATGGAGAGAGAGATGTGATTTTAAACTACTGAAATTGTAGGAGTCCTTTCTTTGTAAGGCAGAGAATGTGTCAGGTAGGTGCAGAAATAGCTCTTGCAGTTCAGAAATATGTTTTGAATGGGAGAACATCCCAGGCCCTTAAGTTTTGGGTGAAGTTCAAAGAAATCTGTCCAGAAAGCCAATTCAGAATGTAGCTACTACATTTTCTTCCCATTTGTCTTTCTAAAGCCTAGGAAATAAGAAGTTTTTTCAGCAGTCCACCAGTGCAATTAGTTCAGAAGATTTTCTTTGGTTCGGGGTTTGACTTGGCAGTGCAGAGAACAGCTGCAGATCTGAAAACAGTGAGACAAGGAGCAGAAAGTGCTTTTGCTCCCTATTACTGAGTTCACATAACTATATTTTGAATTCTGACCAAAACCAGGATAATAAAAAGTTGTAAATAGCATAAGGACAACATTGCAGTGATCTCACCAGTTTGTAAAAAAAAAATACTACATTTTCTGTTTAGCTGAAATGCCCTCTGCTTGTCCATAAACCTGAGCTCTAAATTGTAAATTGTAATTTCTAACAGAAATAAAATACTCTACATGGTGTATTTTAAATTGAGTGCTACCACATGAGAGAATATGTCTTCATAATGATGTTTCTGATCTTGAATTAACTGTCAAGCCAGGGCATTTATATTGTGCAATTGTACCTGTTGGAAGGGGATAGTAAAAATCTGAAGCCCCATTCTGGTTTCTGAAACTGATCTTTTAGGGAAGTAATACCAGGGCTTTAAGTACATTCTGCCTGGAAAAATGCTGATCAATCTTCCCTTCCACTACGGCTGGTCAGATGTGAACAGAAAGGTCCTACTGGTGTGCTGGAGGCAGAACAGACCATGACTGGTCTCTAAAAACACCTGCAGGCCAAGAAGAAGAGTTTTAGTTGTTATGCCCGCATTTTAAAATAACTTCCTCCTCCCTTCTTTGATTTATTGCATAAAGAAACAATACTTTAAACCTTTCCCTTCTGAGCGTGTCCCGTACAAACTCTGTCTTTTCTTCCTCGTTTTTCTGTATTCACTGTTTGCTAGTTATGCTTTTTATGTCAAAATTCTGGACAGCTAAGGGATAGATTACTTTCATTGGAATCAGTGACTGAAATTACTACCTCAAGGTCATTAGGTTGTTTTCCTATCTTTGTAAAAATAGCATATTCTTTTAAATCCAAAGTTAATAAAGTGAATAAAGATGTGGAAAAAAATGATCTGATAAAATGGTGTATACAGTCTCCATCAGTGACTGTTTCATATCTGCCGCTCCAGGGTGAACCAGGTCCTGTGGTTTGTAACAAATGCCACCTTTTTCACTGAGAACCTCGCGGTGACTAAAAAGCAGAAGTGATTGTTGATCCCCACATTGCCGTCATTCATCTCTTACCGGTTGTTATTTCTGATGTTGCTGTTCTTTTGTCTTGGCTCCCCCTTGATTTTGAATCTGATCACATTACAATGTAACCTTGCAGCATTCTAATTTTAACACTGCAACGCTACAAAATAAACAAACATACAGACAAGAGTCTGTTTTCAAAGGATGCTGTTTATTTTCATTGCCCAGCTTAATCTTTTGGGACAGAATGAGAACTCTTCTTCTGTAAAAGTGGACATCTAATGGACATCTTACAATATATCCAGAAATAGAGGTATCCTAAATCACAGGTTACTTTTGAAAACACAAGCTGTTATGGCTAAAATTAAACATAGGTAAAATCCTGGCAAAATTGACTTCATTGTCCTTGAAGTAATTGAAAGCCTTTCCACTGATTTAAGTGGAGCTGAGATTAAACTGTGTAGAGAAGATCTTTTTTCACTTGCAGATATAAGCACCCTTTCTATTCCCTTTTTTTTGCTCTAAATGTACTGTGCTGGAGAACAGCCATTCTAAAGTTCACGACCTGTAGGAAAGTTGGCCCGCCAGCAGCAGAGAAGCATCAGTCAGCGCAGGCCAAGCATGGCTGCGAACGTCAGCCAGTGCCTTTCGTCCACAAACAAGAGGGTATTTCGCTTGACAGGGCTGCAGCAAAAAACTCCAGGTAGATTTCAACAGGCTTCAGTGCCCTCTGTTAAGGGGAGAGATTTTAGACGTGTTTACTGGGGCTTTGAGTTCCGCACAAGACATTTTCCATAAGACGTTGTGCAGGCTGCATTTGTGAAAGGATATTGTTGTAGCAGCTTGTGTTGGATATCAGCTCAAGGGAGTAAGCCTACAGCAAGCCAAGCGATAGCAATACTCAGAGTAAATGGCTTCTGACTTTTAGAAGTGTTTGTTTCTATGGAGAGATGTTAATTTTGCCCTTTGTGTCTGTGGTAGAAATTAGAGGAGCAGTGTTACGTCTGTCTTGTCCCAGGTGTTGATGCTGAGGGAGATTACCTGGGGGCCTGCAAGGAATAGAGCAAGTACTGTTGCATTTTATAGTGGACATCTTCAAGGGAGAAGCAGGGGTTGTACGAGGATGCCACGTTTTCAAAATAAAATTCACAGTGTTTGTTCCAGACAAGAGAAATTCACCACAATATTTTGCTCCAGGACTCATGGTAAGTCTAGCTAGGAGCCGTCAAATGTAAATCTCTCAAAGTGCCTGCTCTTCATCATTCAGGCAAAACTTTGTCTCGGCTTCTGAAGAAGCCTAAACCCTTTCTTTTAAAGAACTAACATTTACTTTCCCATACTATTACCTGCCTGGAATACAAGAGAATTATTTACGGAGGGAGAAAAAAAAAATGAAAAAAAATACATTTTGCTTTTTTAAAGTCACCCTGTAAAAAGGATGAAAAGTATACATTAATGTCCCTTTCTTTCCAAAACTCTACTTTCCCCCATAAATATCAGCATAAATTGATGCATATACTGGAGTTTGTGTTTGATGCTTCGTGACTTCAGGCACAAGTAAAATCCTTTGTACCAGGTCAGAGATGGTCCAGATACTGTATTTTGCCTGGAAGGATAGAAAATGTGTATAGAAATCTTTTCCATGAATAGAAGTATGGAAGAAAAGATTATTCTGAGTAGGTGTTGCCTGTGGGAAGCTTAAAAAGTTTAATTTTAAAAGGTTTTCTATCCCATAAACATTCAGGTGTTACCTGTTTTGCAGTCAGTGTTTGTAATACTAGGGAAACAACCATAAAATGAACACTTTTTTATCCCGATGCAACAAAATGTGTGCAGATGTGATCACTGTTTGTTTGGTGTGCATGAGGAGAATGGGAACATCTTTCCTTTAGACATTTGAGAGAGTACTGTATTCATTGTTTTTCTAATCCTTTGCCATGTCAAGGACTGAGCAGTCAGGACAAAGATGATGTGATGTGTCATTTTGATCCTAGAAAATACAATATTCAAGTTGGATACGGTGCTGATTTTTGATAAATGTTTGTACCTAGCTTTTCTGTTGAGATTTCAGAGGTGAACAGAAGGCATTCACACATGAAGCATTGGATTTGGTGCTCAATACTCTTTTTCTTCAGAGTAGCTCACCTAAAACTGTTCCAGTATCTGAGTTTTTGTCAGTGTTCAGGAATTCAGGTGATGTTACAAACTGTTGCTTACAGATTCAGCAACTTCCAGGGGCTTAAAAATGTTGATTCTCCAACTCTTTGAGTGCATTCGTTTGTCATTTTTATGTGTATGTATTTCTACAGTTTTATAAATATATAATCTTAAAAACTTGCAAGCTTTTTAATGTTTTCTAATGTCCCCCTCAAGAAAGTGACACTATTTAAGTCAGAACAATTTCAGCAGATCATTCTGAAATGATCTAATGAAGTTTAGTTATTTGTGTCTCAGCCTTCAGTATGTTCCTTACATGATTATCAAGAAAGCAAGATCTTAGCTGAAACTAAAAGTTGAAGGGATCCTGTATTGTTTCTTTTCCCCCTCATTATTTTGGCCTTATTAATGCTGCCAAGTTATTTATAGGTCTGTGACTGCGATGTTAAAACCTTTGCAGGCTGACTGACTCTATCAGAAACTGCGTTTTTTGAAAGACTTCCAGGGTTTCTGCTATGTGGAGTAGCATCGGCATCCTGGTTTCTCATGGACCCTTTAGGGCTTCTGCTCTGGGAAGCCCTGCTGGTGTAGCCAGCTCATAGGACTAGCTACAAAAGCCACCTACAGAAGTGCTACCCTGTAATGCTTTTCTACCTCCCCCAAATCTCGGTGATGCTGTGCATTAGAGGGTACAGCCTTAAATAGTGAGGATAATAGTGAGGAATGACCGGCACTTGATATAAACAGACCTCCTGGTGCTGGCAATTGCCACTGGAAATCCTTTCAGTGCTTCTCCTCAACTGCAGAATAAAGAGGTGTATGCCAGGGACTCTACCAAAAGGCCTTTTCCAAATATTTCAGCACTCTGCAACAAAGGTGTTTGCTAGCTGCTCTGAAAGTAGGACTGAGTGGCAAAATGGTAAATAAAAAAAAAATAAAATGGTAGCAACTGGGAAAAATCTGCCTCTCTGACTCTTTTGAGTCCCCTTTTCCATTCATTTGTGTTGTAAAACACACTTGCACAGGATTGCTTAAACCCAAGCCTGCAGCTAAATATTTACCCAATGGATTTTGTTAAATCTGTCTCAGTGCCTCTGGAAATAAATTCACACCTCTGATTCCTAAGTATCCTTTGCCTCTGGGCATGTGTAGTGAAATGCAGGTATTAGAAGAGCTGAAATCAGTTGAGATAACTGATAACCTGAGTCAATAAGCAATGGATTGAGAAGACAGAATGATCTTTTGTCTCTCCGGGGCTTGGAAATGGAAATTTCTGAGCTGAAAAGCAGTTGTTCAGAAAATGCTTGAAAAGTATTTTCCGGGCCTGTTGTCAGCCTTCCTGCATCAGTTAAGTACCAGCTAATTTAGTCCAAAAATATTGCCTGCCAGCACTTCTGGTAGCAGGTGAAGAACACCTGAGGAGGGACTTGTGCCAAAAGGCTTTGCCGGCCCCCTTTTCTAAGGGACGGGCTGCTTTCTAACAGCTCTAACACTGCTGACTGTCAGCTTGTGTCTTTAATGCACTTACTGGTGTATAGGGTGTTATTGTCATCTCAGTCACAGGTAAAATGGGAGTTTGCCAATTTGTCTGTGTTTTTAATGTGTCAGCCTTTGGCATCTCTTTAACACAAGGGAGATATGAGCCCAGTGCTCAAAATCCAGCTGCATGGTTTGCTCCCTTCCTTTGCTCTCTGTTTAACATTCACAGGCGTAAGGCAAGAAGCAAAGTGGGTAAGCTGTCACTGAGCACTCTGCTGTTGGACATCACAACTCTGTGATCTAACACAGGGGAAGTCTGAGAAATCACCAGTCAGTAGAGGCACATGGATGGTTTGGGTGAGAAGGGACAAAACAAAGGTAGTGAAGGCAGAAAGAGCAATGGCGGAGTGGGGTGTGGCTTCTGAAATAGTCTATTTTGAGCATTCTGTGTTTAAGAAACTAAATTATGAAATATGTAGGAGGAAAAAAACATATCCACAAGTGAGGAATGCAAGATGAGCCTCTGCTGATAAAACTCTACTACCTGTTATTTTATACCACTGAGATTCTCATCCAGAATTATATCTGGAGTCTCCATTTCACCTCATTGAAAATAGCATTGGGCCAGCAATATATGTTTCAAAAGATTTATTGGGATAGTTTTAAAAGCCACAGACTGTAGGGCATTCACCATATCTCTTGAGAGACTGTCTACAGCCTCATACATCTTTCACTTTGGAGTTCCCCTGTTGAGATCAGACATTTCCTGTGTTTAAATATTACTCCTGTTATTCCTAATTAAACCCTGTATATCACACCCTATAATTCTCTCCTCACATGAACAGCAGACAGCTGTTTTATTCCTAGCTCATCAGCATTTAACAAAACTATATAGATTTGATGTTATTCTCTTCCCAGAAATCAGACTCTCCGGTCTCAATCCTCTGAGTGTTTTCCCATCTCTTTGCCTCTCTCCTTTGACTCTGTCAATGGCTTCCAGACAACTTGGTGCCTAAACTAGAATGTAACAGTTGAGTGTAGTTGAACCAGAGCCAAACAGAAGGAGAAGGTCTCTTGCTTCCTACTCTGATGTGATGCATTTGATAAGGCAGACCAAAAATACACTGCTGCTTTCTTGCCAGAATACCCAGAAGAATATTAGACATGGTCTCAGAATTAAGCAAATGACACCTGAGGTGCGAATGTACTTATTCTTGTTTGCAAATATCATTAACCAGCTTAGCTCAAATCTGCTTATTACCAACTCAAACGCCTTCAATTTAGATGCCTCTGGACCAATTTAAGGATTGTCTCCACTTATCAACAGGGTCAAATTGGATATGGTTTTGTCCAGGCAGTGGTGTGGCACTTTTAACTCACGCAGATTTCTCCTTAGAGCCAGTTTCTGTTGCTCTCTGGAGTAGGCTGGTGGCCTCTCCTAAGGCAGAGTGGGTGGTCGGTGGAGAGGCCGCCGCGTTGTCCCGAAAGCGTCCCTAGCAAGGAATCATTCCGGCAGTGCTGTTTGGCACACTAGCAGGCTGGCCAGCTTTCTCACCCGTGCCGATGTAGGCACGCAAGCACACGCTCACACTCAAGCTGGATAGCTCATGTGTCACTAGAGGCAAAGAGTCAGGAGGCGGCTCTTCGTATAGAATTCCGAAGTTTATTGCCAAACCACAACGAAGGGTTCCATGGACGAAAAGAGGTCGAACTGAGCGCTGTGACAAACTTATATAGGGGTACAGAGAAGAGGCAGGCACAGCACCAGTGACTAATGGTCTGAGGGTACAGGGGTGGAGAGAAGGCAGGGTAATATAACACCAACCAATGGGGAGAAGGAAGGGGTGGGGTGAGGACTGGGTTACAACCTTTGAGGAGGTAAAAGGGGCGTGTGGCCAACAGGTCAACCAGGCAGACCAAATCTGCACGGAACCACAAAGGCTGATGAGGGAAGCTTTTCTCACCCTGAGCCAAGCGGTGATCTTAAACTGTGGAGCTGGCCCACCAACAAGCCTCTCTTGCTCTCAGGGCTCTTTGGCCCCTCGGCTTCCACCGCCGCTGGCTCAGCCACCACAGCGCTCTCGGACAGCAGTGGTGCGGCGTGTGGCCACAGCATCACTCAGGAGAGCTGGCTGCTGGCTCAGAGAATGGCTGGTTGTACACAGGGCCTCTGCAGGTGGAGGGGGCTGTAACTGCCCACAGAAGTTGTCACTGTGGCAGTGAATTCAAGTCTGTTTTTCTTGTCAAAATCCAGGTCTTTAGACATTACTGCTCTCTGCAAGGATTCATGTAATGCTCTTGCTTTTGTGGACTAAGAGAAGTGCCCGTGCAGCAGCCACGAATACTTGGCCACTGGGCTGCTGTGGTACATGGCTGTGTGTGGTCAGTGCTTCATACTGAAAGCATCTGTAAAGTGTTTTATCTGCTCAGAACCAACGCATTTCACATGAAAATTGGCTTGTAACACTTTACATTGGTATTCTCTGTCCAAGGATATGTTGTGTCTTGCAAGCTGCTGGAGGCCTTAGTGCCCCATGCTTTTCTGTAGGATGTCTCTGTGCCTTCACATTGACCACCGCTTCCTCTTCTCCTGCCAGCTGTGAGGCTTCCTCAGAGGTGATGGCTGTTTAGTTTTGGTGACTATGAAAGTCTTTGTGAATTAAGTGTGTTGGATCTTGGGAGTGGCACCTTTACAGCTCGTAGTTCAGTGACTGAGTTTCTTCCTGGAGTGGTTTCTGAGATGTTCTACTGGAACTGCTGTGTTGTGTTAGAAGAAAAATTAGGTCTTTTCAAAGGAAGGAGGTGTTGAAAAATTAGTTTGAGGACACTTAGTCTTTGGGGGAACATGACATAGAGACATAAAAAGCTGTGTGACAGTGTCTTGCCTGTTTTGGCACCTCTTATTTCCTGTTGTTGATGATACAAATGTCATCTTTCCACAAAAGTTGATGCATTGTGTGCATACTAGAGCAATGCTTGTGTAGGAGTGTGTCTTCTGTCTTGACTACCCTTAGATGAGTGTTTCTAAGAAGTGATCTACTTCGTTTTACATGAATAAAAATCTTTTAAACAACCATTTGGGGATTTTGAAGCACATCAGGATTCTTTGCAGCCATAAGTGCCAGCCTGCTTAGATGTGCTTCTTCTGGGCTTTCATGTGTTCCCCTTGGCTTTCTTCACATTCCCTTCTTGCCATGGGAGAGGTAAACTCAGGGCACTGAAATTTCTCCAGGCAAGAGTCTGCTTACAAGCCCATTTCTAGTAGGTGAAATGTTTATGCGGTGTTGGAGGGATTTTTATAATCTAAATGTTCTTTTGCAATATAATTGATACTGTTTTATTAAAAATGTTCCTTCTCAAGCATATACAACACTAACTCGAGTTTAGCAGGGTCCAGCCAGTGTTAGAGGTAATGTGCATGTCCGAGAAGCGAGACCCAGATGAGTGAATCTTATGTAGCATCCTGTTTCTGTTGTGTCCATTTACAAGCATCACCACCATTATCTTTGAATTCAATATTTCAAGCATTAGCTTTCTATTCTGGCTTAGTATATGAGACTATTTGCTACATAATTATATTGTATTTCATTTTCTTCTGTATGCTATTGTAATAATGATATTGCCTAATAAAATAATGTCAGATTTTAATTAGGTTAAAAGTAATTTGTTGTATTAGGTTCTTTATTTGAGAAAATAAACTAGCTGATAGTGCATCTCAAGCGGTCCATTTTTTTTTGTTTGCATTTGCTTTCATTTCCTTTACCTATTGAAATAAGGGTGGGGCTTTTTCTTGAATTATTTTAGGTTATTACAGCCCTCTACAGCCTTAAGTCTAACATATTGATGTTCTAGTGAGGACATAAGATGCCTAACTTACTATTTACTAAAAGGATAGTTTTGCAAAAATTTCTGCTCCTAGTGAACAACTGCACCTTTGTCTGAAAAGAAAGTTTTTCTCAGAAGTCACTGAAATAAATTAGCTAGACTAATGTGAAAGGTGATGATAATACTGTATGAGAGTACTCCAGCAAATGGAGGCTTAAATTTGCTGGGAGACAAAGACAGACTACATTTGCATCAAAGACAGTTTTGGAAAAGAAAAGCTTGTGCTAACTTTTGTGGTGGGATACTTTAGGAATAACCAGTGATGTAGGAACTGGCACAAAGTGTAGTTCTCTTCATAATTTACTTTTATGAGAATGTCATGAATAGCATCTCAACATACATCCAAATAATGAAGAGAAGGATGAAGGGTTGAAAGATTCTTCTGTTTCTTAACGCCCTTGCCTTTAATTCTTTAATTCCTTTTGCTTTCAAAGTGACCTCAGTACTCTGTAAACTTCTGCATCGCATGCAGAGGAGCTATGTTCTCTGTTACGTGACTAAAGCTTATCTTTATTGGGAGATACTCTGACTCCTCCTCGAAGTCCCATTTCCAAGTACATTCTCGTTTATGTAACTTACTGTTTGTAGGCTGTCCTTTTTTGTTAGACATTTATTAAGAACTAAATAGAAAACCTCAGAGCCCAGTTCAGCAGCCCATTCCTCTTCAGCTAAGTACAGTCATCACAATGGAATTCAAACCATATGCTTTGGGTTCAGTGTGTATGTGAAGGTTTTGCAGGATAAGGACAGATTAAAGAAAGCTTTTGTTGAACTGGAGCCCACCTGACTTTGCCTTTCCTATGTATTTATCATTAGAAGAGTCAGAAATTATTGTATTGACCTGCAATTTCTTGTCATTTAAGTTTTATACAAATTTAGACATCTCATTGCTGTTTTTATCTGCTGATTCTTCTGTTATCGCATTGTACTGCCAGCTACCTGTTCTGTTTCTGCTGTGTATAATCACTGTGTTGCTGTACTGCTTGTGTGGTTGTCTGGACAAGAATGTCCAGACCCTGATTTCAATCATTCTGACTTTGGGAGAGCTAGTATCTTAACTGAGTATCTTGAGGATTGAACTTTATCATAACTAAGGCTGCCTAGTGAAATCATTTTAACAATGCCTGTGAAACTTCTTTTTCCACCACAGAATTAGAGAAAAAGAGGTGTGACCTTCAATGAGATTTGGTGCTTGAAAACAGAATCAAAGTTAATAAGTTGACATCTGCTTTTAAAGCATCTTCATTTGAATGCAGCCACCAAAACGATCAAGTTGTATCCTTCTTGCCCAAGTCATCAGGCCATTCACGGAAGGGATATGGCCAGGTAAAAAAGATAAAATCTTACATTTCCTTATACCCTGACAGCAGCTAATTGCTAGAAATGCCTTCTTCAGATATTAATTAGATCAGCCTGGAGGCTGCTCCTACTTGCATTAAGGATGTGATTTCTCTCTGCGTGAGGTTCATACAGACTCAGTAATCAAAGCTTTCTTTGTCTCAGAAGGTGTATACTTAACCCAGATATGCTCCTGAATGCCTTAATTCCCATCCTAGTGCCATTCTTCTGTCCTAGTGCCTGCTCTCACTGAGCTTCAAGACAAATTAACAGCTACCACTATGAAAGAGTATATGTGAACAATTTCATCAGTGTCTCATCATTCTTTCATTTGTTATTTCCTACTTTTCTGGCAAATAGATCTGGAGGGACTTGGATTTCCATGGGACTGTTTTTAAAGATTCTTCTTTTTAGCTGTGTTGTTTAGATATAGTTCAGACTTTCTTTTCTATAAATCTATTTGTTTTAACATTTCAGAAAATTGAAAAGTGAAAAAAACCCAAAGGCATCTGTTTCAGGCATAAAGATAAAAAGGCTTAAATACTTCTTGGTTGTCAGTTGTATAATGGAAAACTCCTCATAGCTGATAAGATTTTTTTCAACTTCTCTGGATCAGTGGCTATTGCATTAATTGTTTGGGTGCCAAAACTTTTCATCACATAAGGTTACAAAAGCCAGTAGCCTTTCTATTAACTAATTTGTTTGACTACTCACAGTACTTAGTTTTAGTGAGATTTTCCCAGTACACGCAAAGGATCTTAATAATTTCAACTGCCTAGGAATGCATTTTCCCCTGCAGCTACCAGTTGGTTTATTTAGTTGGTTTTGTAATTCTGAGGACATGAAAGTACCTACTGTCCTACAGCAAATAATCATCAAATCTGTATTTACAAAAACTGACAACTTGTATTATTAAAATTGGCTGAAGCCAGGAAATGCTTCGTAACACAATTGTATCAGTGACAGCTTACTCTCAAATGAATTTGGGTTTAATTATGGCAGCACAAGAAGAACTGAAAGATCCCTTTGACTAAGTAGGAATTTAATTATATTTGAAATCCTGCAACCTCCTTTTTGCCTCTACAATGGCAAATAAAAAAGAAGGAGGACCAGACTACCAAAGTATCAGAGTATCAATTAAATGCTTCCTGTGATAAAATCTTTATAATTTTTTATCTCTTGAGTTTCATTACCGTTTTCTCTATCAATTATGCCTTCTCTAACCAACTGAAAGAAGTAGAATTGCAAATTTGAGTGTTCAGAGGTCATCAGTTCTTTATTGATCTTGGCTTTTAGAAAAATAGTTTTTAAAATATATATTTTGAAGGAAAAACTACCATTTCAGTGAAATCCAGCTCCAAAATGAGTTCATGGGAAAACTCCATAAAGATATTTGCACATCAGAAAAAATCAGATTTGATATTGTATATTGCCAGCTTTTGTGTTTGAGTTTTGGGGGCTTCTTCTTTTCCTGGAATGTGTTTTGAGTCTAAGAAAAAAGAAATGACTGTTAGTGGAAGTTATTTCTAACTACCCCTTAGTAGAATTAAGGCTCTGAAATGTCATATTCAAAGGAAATCAGCATCTTCTTCATTGTTTTAAAATATTTAATAAAATGTAGATGAAATATAATTTTTTAATCGCGTTTGAATAGAACTTTGAAACACTGCATTTAAATTTAGCAGTTAACTGGAATCAATCCCTAATGTTTATCAGAAGTGATAGCAGTGAAGCCCTGGAGAAAAGTTTTTTGGAGGTGACCAAAATTATTTTATTGGATAATCTTAAGCTCTCAAAAGATGAAAACATATTTGAAGCATTGAACATTAGCTTTCTTTCCATATTTCATCCAATAGAGTAGTTTCTTGTAGTGTCAGGAAGGCTGACTCAGAAAGAGCATGGCTAGAAAAATTTATCTAAGCAACATCTGTAAGACAGCTTTTTAAAGTTTCATATGTATATTTTAAGTGTCAAGTACTCATTTTCTTAAATGTCTTTCATGTCTGGGGTAGTAAGATTCTCTAAGAGACGTTCTTCTTCATGTTACAGAGAAAAGCTGAAAATTATACTGTACAAGTACCCATGAAAAGAAATAAAATAAGGATTTTGGTATATATTTTGGCCTAGTTAGTAACTTTTTGAATTCCTAAACTTGATAATGCCTAGTGCACGTGGAAAACAACTGATGCTTCCTTTGTCATTGCATCCTCTAGTAAAGTGCTGATTCCATACAGTATGAAATTAAATGAAATATTAAATTAGTCTATTTTGACTCTCACATTTTCTGTCTCAAAATTAAGCTTTTTTTGTTTTAAGTGATTAATCCCTTCACACTTGTTTTTTAGACCTGAGAGATAAGATTTGCATAGCATTCAAACTTCCTTGAAGACTGTGCGTTACGAAAATCAGTTTCAGTGGGGGCCTTATTAGGCATTTTTGACAGTTTCCTGCTAAGGATACAAAACTCCCAAAAGGGGAGCTGATGAAAAATATGTTGGAAAATTATTTTTTAAAAACAAAACCACATTTCACTAAAGGAATAAATTAAGACAGAAATTCAGGGGTTTTGGTGGTATTAAAATGGAAAAATACGACAAAAATGAGAATAGTCAGACTTGCTGAGACTCATGTTGGAGATGAACTTAGCAACAGCTTTTGTTTTCTTTCTTCACTGTAAAAATCTCATCTAGATAAAATGAAAGCACACTTTGTAAGTGCAATGCAATTATAGCTAGCCTCAGGAAAGAGCGCTGACCAATTTTATTACAGTGCCAAAGATTAGTCCTGGAATGTAAAGCTGAGAGGGGCCTATTAGGGACTTGCTTCATTAGAACATGTGGAACAAGACATTCATAAGGCACCAATAAATCCATTAAGGGGAAGAGGGCTCTGAAATGGCCGTCAGGATTTTTATTATTAACTACAAGGATTGCTGAGGTTGGTGACGTTAGAAATATGGTTTTAGCCAGCACTCACTGTCCCTTTTAACTCACTGTTCTCCAGTCCAAGTTCACTTTGAAATAAGCAGCCGTAACTGTTTTAGTTAGCTGAGGAGAATCTACCTAACACAGCTGAATTTGGAGAAAATAGGAGAAAATAAAAGATTAGTGGAAAATCTCTCTCCCATTGCCACGAATCCTGCATGAACAGAATCATAGCTGTTGACTACAGCTTTTAAGTTCCTCATAAAGTCACTGTTAGATAGACCCTATCAGGCTCATTCATTTTCATATATCTAAATTTCTGATGCTGGTAAATCCTGAAAAGAAACAGTAGTTTGTTATATATGGAGGGCATTTTGATAAAACTGTCCCAAGCAATGGCAGACAAGAAGCCTGTGCTGCTGAAAAATGATACTGTTGTCTGCTCGAAGCTGGGTTTAAATACTGACCAGCTGCATAGAAAATAGCATCAGATTTGTCAACAGCATAAAAAATAACCACTGAGAAACCAGCATGTTTCTCTGCATCCTAATGCTTCTAATTCTCAGAGATACCGGAGTGAATATCATTTCATGGAAGAAAACATGGCTTCTATATCAGAAGTTTGAGATTTCCTCACTAGGGAAATACAGACTGCTCAGATAAAGGATGCTTGATCCTGGTTGATATTTTTCCATCGAATGGTGGTACTCTTTCCAAAAGTGATTTCTAGATACTCACTGTTGGGTTTACCAGTCTTGTGGTGCAAAACTTCTGGCTAGAAGTTGGGTCCCAAAACGCTCCCAAGAGCTTCAGAGCCCCAGCACACTCACCTGGACAAGACTGGGGTAGAGAGAAGTGTTTCTCTTCTTCCTCTGTGCCTGCTTCGACAGAAAAACAACTTTTATCCAGCCTGAAAGACTGTCAGAAGTGTCGCTGGCCAGGATTCGGAGCCTCTTTTTTCAAACCCCCGGCTGCGTCACAACCATCACATGGGACTTGATAAATTTTTCATGCCAGAATTAATCAATTTCAGTGGGCAGTTTTCCTCCCTGGCGTGTGTCCTGCCTCCCTGGGGCACTTCATCTGTCACAGACAAACGGGATGGGGATTTGTGGCAGTGCTAGTGGGGTAGCTCTTCTCAGACCCATCAAGCTGTGTGTGCGCATGTCAGGTCAGGAATTTTTGAGTCTCCTGGGACGTGTGTGGGGCTTTCCAGAGGGGAGTGCCGGGTATGTACGCAGCTGCTTCTTTTGATGGTGTGGTGGTTTAACCCCAGCTGGTAACTAAGTCACATGCAACTGCTCGCTTACTGCACCACCAGCCCCACCTCCAGTGGCAGGTAGAATCAGGAAAAAAAAAGTGAAACTCATGGATTGAGATAAAAACAATAGTTGAAACAAAGCAAAATATAATAATAATAGTGAGACAGAGAGAGATAATTATAATGAGACGGAGAAAGGAATACAACCCAAGATAAATAAGTGATGCCCAATACAGTTGCTCACTGACCGATGCCCAGCCCATCTCCAAGCAGCGATTGGCACCTCCCAGCCAACTGACCCCAGTTTATATACTGGGAATGATGCTCTGTGGTGTGGAATATCCCTTTGGCCAGTGTGGGTCAGCTGTCCTGCCCACGCTCCCTTCCAGTCATTTGTGCACCTGCTCACTGGCAGAGCCTGGGAATCTGAAAAGTCCTTGACTTAGGGTAAGCACTACTTAGCAACAACTAAAACATCACTGTGTTATCAACATATTCTCAGACTGACTCCAAAACACAGCACTGTACCAGCTACTAGGAATAAAATTAACTCTGTTCCAGCCTAAACCAAGACAGATTGGTTTTTTAGAGCTAATGATTTAAATGTAGCGTGCATTCCTTTTATCATGCACAGACATAGCTCAAGAAATGGAAATGTAATGGAAATATACTATTTATGAAAAGAATGACATATAGCAGGGATTAATAAAATACATTATTTACCCTGTAAATACTAAAACAAGAGAAACACTTATTTGTGAGAGAGATTATTGCAGTGCTTGTAATCCAAGCAGCACAACAGGAAAGGAAATATAAATGAGGCATTTAGTTCTCACCTTATGCATATTATATGATATTCCCACCCACATTTTATAAACCAGAAAAGTATATTAAAAAATAGACCAATTATGCTTCTGATACTGGTAAGCATGAAGATGAAATTGTAGTCAAAATAGTTCCAATCAAATGATATTCTTTGTTTATTTATTCCTTCTAACACTACTAATGTCATAAAAGTTTTCAGCTTGAAACCTGGGTAAAAATGAAACATTCACAGTATCTTTTTCAGAGGCTGGAAACCTCATGCTTGAAATGATTTCTGCTTTGGAATGTCTGTAATATATTGAAGCCTTAACACCATGCTAATTGGTACCTTACTAATTAGCTTGTGACTAGAATTTTAATTAGATGCACAATAGGTGTTCTCCTTACCTGCAGTGGAGGAGCTATTTCCTGGGAAGAAAAGTGGAGGGAAAAAGATAGTGAAAGGAATCCATGGAAGACAAATATAATCTAATTCCTACTATGAGAAATGCATACATTAATATTTTTCAAAATTATGTCTCTGGAAATTCATTCTATTTTGTAAAGCATATTAAAGTTTGCTTTGTCATTTGCTTTTCTCCCATGTAGAACAAATTTTACTTTTTCTTCTGTGACGTGACATGTGTTGTGAGCAAAATGAGAAAATACTGGAACATGACTGTAGTCATTTAGCTCAGGGCCAGCCGTGGGGACACGGGCTCAAAGCAGGAGTCTGTAATCTGAGGTGAAGAGTAGAGCTGTGTACCTGTGAGCTGGGTCACAGGGAACGAGGCTGAAAAGGGAGATGCCCAGCACCTTGACAATGGCATTAGTTGAGCCTGGGCTGTAGCACATCCTGGAGTTAAAAATGCATGTGAAAAGCTTGGAAGACATAGTTGAGTGAATTCCTGTCAGTGGCGACTCAGAAGTACCAGTACTTGTAGATACTAGATACTAGTATCATCCAGTATCATCTATCACTTTTCTTCTATCAGGAAAAGACAGGAAAGAGGGATAGAATGTATCTGTCTGAAAATATTGCCACCACTAATGTTCTCATTAGCCTAATGGCATTTACCCTGTTACAGGGAATTATAGGATTGTCATTTGGGGTGAAGGCTATTTTAAAATCTGCAAAATATCTAGTGCAAGAAGAGTCCTAAAAACATAAATATGAAGTTCCTTCCTTCTCCAAGGAAGCCTGAGTTGTGTGTTTATAAATATAAAGTTATATGTCAGGCCTGGTAATCCCCATAAGACCCAGCAGTGAAAAGGGTGATTCAATTTCAGAAGATAATGGGGCATTCTGAAAAATGATGATCAGGTCCAGGGAACATTTTTATACGAGGAGGTATAAGCAGTAAAAGTAAAGGGAGGATGAATTGCAGAAAATGGAAAACCAGTTAAAGAATTATTATTTTTTCTCCCCGTTAAAGGGACACTTTGAGAACGGGCTTTCTGAAGGAAGTGGAAAACGTACTGTACAATTTGCATGATTGGAAAAATACTTTTTGTTACGTAATTTAGACTGGAAAATTCTTCTGCATGGTGAAGAAGGTCACAGGTGAGTCACGTTCCATGCTCTGCAAGATATTTAAAAGCAATAGCTAAGGAATGTTTTTCTCCAGTATGAGGCAGTATGAGGGAAGTGAGAATAAAGTTGCACCCCTTATGTTTTCAATAAAATTTGTTGCAATCCCTCTGAGACCAGCAATTATTTCACAAATGTTAGAGAATATTGGTGGAATGAAAACAGCAAATTATTAACTGGAGAAAAATCTGTAAGATTTAAGTGTCAGTTGTGTCAAGAAATGGAAGATGATGTCATCCTTGTGCCAAAATCAAATTAACCCAATCTTGGTCAAATAACACAAATAGTATGTGGTCTGAAAACAAGTTGCACATTGTTTGTGGAAAAATGCTGAATATAGGAGAAGTCAAAGAAAATTATGATGGCCTGTAACCAACTCTACAAACAATAAATATTAATCAAAAATTGTGTTTGCTCTGAAGTACTCACTCAACTGCCCTGCCTAGTAAAAGATGCTATCTTTTCAAAGGGCTTTATTAACCCCCCTGTCCTACAAGATCTGGTCATTTCCCATGGCAAATTTGTCTCCTACTATGAGTTTCATTAGAAACAGAAAGGAGCGGGGAACTCAAGACATGGTTAGTGGAATTATATTACTTTTAATCTTTTATGGGCAGAAATTTAAGGCTGTAAAAAAGATATTACTTCTTGCTGTCTGATTAAGATGCTGGTTGGGCCTGGCGTATTTTGAGGTATCTCATTTTGCAGGGAGGTTTGAGTCTTCCCTGGCACCTCCAAGCTAGGAAGACACCAGCTACCTCCAGATCAGAGGCTGTGTGACTGCTTCTGTGAAGCACTGTGCTGAGAGCTGTGATCTCTGCAGAAAGGGAGAACATATTAGCTGAGACTTAATGCCATGGTACACACATCCCTATCACTCCCGGACAAATGAGAGCATAAGGGTGAACTTGAATATCTTTGCAAAGAAGCTGCATCCATACCCTTTGTCCACGTCCTAGTGGGGCTGCTGCTCACATCACAAAATGTCCACCATAGATAGCACTGTAGCAGAGTCTTTATCAGTACTCTGAGAATTGAATAGGCTGTTTGGAAAAGGCAATTATAATGTACCGCCACTTCATTTGAACAGTGCATTTTAAAAGGCAAAAAAAAGACCCCGCACAACAAAACACCTCTTATGTGATTGCTTTTCTGTGTTCGAGAAATAAAAGGAAACTGGTTTTCTATCTTGAGTTCTTTGGTGATGGTACACTTCAGCATCCAGAACTTTTATCCTTCTTGTTGTATACATATGGAGGTTTGCTATGGGATACAATGCAGTATTTTTGATTGCGGGCTTCTATAGAACATCTCCTTTATAACCTAGGTAGTCTGATGTTATTTTACACAGTCTGCTTGACATGGGGATGTATGTAGATCAAAATGCAGGTCAGAAGCCCTAACCAGACTTGGCAGGCAGGAAAGGATATTGGTTTGACAGGGTAATTACCCATAGGAAGTGGTGATGCTGACACTAGTTTTAATTTTTTGAGTGCTGCTAAAGATGTTTATCTTTACTCTGAAGGCTTTAGTCTTTTATGGTTTGAATGCTGGCTGTGAGAGAAGCTGTTGTTTTTCTCTATGCTCTATCCAGCACTAGTGCTCTTCAAAATATTTGAAAGATTTTTTCATCTGAAAACTGAAGGAAAATATATTCTTACTTCTGAGCCTTTTTCTGAAACTCATTTAATCAGAGATACACTGTCCTGAATTTGAATGAATATTGGGAGAATGTTTGCTTGGGTAAATAGCATGTATTACGTTATGGAGTAGAGATTTAGTTGCTGTTGTTTGGTTTTTTTTGTTTTGTTTCCTCCACATAGAATTGGCTAGAACATAGTTTTCTAGACTATAAAATAATATCCGAATCTTTTATGATTTCTTCTCTCTTACATAATTTAAACTGAGGATTCCTTATTTAAGAAAACCTAAAATGAATTTCAGAGCTTGTGTTATGTAAGCCAGTTAGTTACATCAAGCAGAAAAACTGAACACTGCCTTTGGGAGAGAGGGGTGGGGGGGAACAAATGCTTGAAAGCAGAGTCCAGAGAATGGAGGACAGTTTGAGGACCAGGTTCTCCACGAACCACGCCACAGAGAGGCTGGCAAAAGGCATCGGATACACGTGGAGCACCAGTCAACCTCAAAGGTTCTTCAGGATCAATTTTGGATGCTTATGTACGTGTGTTCAGTCTGGGAATAATACTTCATGTTTTCACATGATTTTGTCTTCCAGAATGATTGAAGATTGTGGGAAAAGAGGAAATACCATGGCGGAAAGAAGGCAGCTGTTTGCAGAAATGCGTAAGTACTTCCTGGAAATGTTTTGCTGTGATAGACCAAGCCAGTTGCTATGCAGTGTCAGTAAAATTTATGCAAGCTTTCCACCTCAAATCTCCGTTGCACAAATGAATATCATGAGACCAAAACCGCACAAAAATGGGCTGATTTGACCAAAGCAGGAAAGAGAGATTTTCTACATCAGATTTTTTGATTGAATTATTTTAATCAGTAGCTTCTTAAGACAAAGATGCTGCAATACACAGGTTGCAAGGAAGAGAGATAAAGATCTCCAAAAGCTACATCTTTTATTGAAGGTATCTGTAGTGGGTTGACCCCAGCTGCCAAACTCCCACACACTTGATTAATCCCTAACCAGCCCCCAGCAGGGTGGAAGAGAATATAGGGAGAGCAAAACCAAGCAACTCACTGTTTGAGATAAAGACTTGATTAGGTGACAGAAAGAGAGGGAAAAAATTACAGCAGAAACCAAGAGCCAGTGATGCAAAGGTGGCTATTCCCCACTTCCCAAAGACAGACTGATGCCCAGCCAGTCGTGGAGCAGTGTCCACCTTGGAAGACAAAACTCCCCACCCACTTCTTTCCCTACCCCAGTTTTATTGCCGAGCATGACATTACATGGTATGGACTAACCTTTTGGCCAGGTGGGGCCATCTGTCCTTGCTGTGTCTCCTCCCAGCCTCTTGCCCATCCACAGACAACCCTGGGAGGGGACAGAGTAGGAAACAAAAAAGCCTGGGTGCTGTGGAAGCACTCTTCTGCAGCAGCTGAAACAGCAGTGTGTTATCAACACGTTTTTAGCTGCAAATCTAAAACACAGCAGCATGCAGTCTGCTGTAAAGAAAGTTAACTGCATCTCAGCCAGACACAGTACAGGGACTCATGTACATCATACCCCAGTTCAGCGTATTTTTTATAGTTCCTAGTGAAGTTCTGTGCTCCCTGCAGGATAGTGTGTCAGGGATGTACTGTAGCAACAATGTTCCTGCACTTCTGACAGTCATTTCTAATTTCTCTTACAAGCAATCTACCGTTTCTCCAGGAAATTCTATTACATATCAAGTTTTAGACTGTCACCCTGTTACTAGATTTATCTGATTTTTGTGTGCAATTATTAAGCTTCCTGTTGTTTGTCCCCTGCCACGTAGTAAACAATGGCAGAGCATCCCCCTGATCTTTGGTGGGAGACTGAGATGGGCATCGGTGGGCCTGGAGTTAATGTGCGTACTGAAAGGCCAGGTGTGTGCTGGTGAATTCAGTGTGCTCAGGACTCTTCCCCAGGGGTAAACCCTACATCGGAGCTCTCCTAATTAAAGACTTTTCACTCAGATGGCCTACCAAGAACTGTCTCGGCCCGTTCCACAGTGTCCACTAGCTCTGTTGTGCCCTGTTATAAATTGTTAAATTATGTTAAATTATTTTAGTATCACACAGGGCTTGCTGTTGTAACTCATGAATATTTCTCACTGATCTTTTCTCTCTGGTGACCAGTGACAGGACCTGAGGAAATGGAATGAAGCTGTGTCATGGGAGCTTTAGGTTGGATATTAGAAAAGGGTTCTTCACCCAGAGAGAGTGTGGTTGGGCACTGGAACAGGCTCCCCAGGGAAGTGGTCACAGCACCAAGCCTGACGGAGTTCAGGAAGCATTTGGACAATGCTCTCAGGCACATGACGTGATTTTTGGGATTATCCTGTGGGCAAGGCCAGGAGTTGGACTCAGTGATTCTTGTGGGTCCCTTCCAACTCAGGATATTCTATGATTCACTTGTCTATTGTGTACAACATCTTGGACCCTTGGACGGAGGTATTGTTCTTTGGCCAGAATCAAAAAATGTATTTGTCCGTTATCAGAACATGCTATAGTTTTAATTAGAATTACGGAGGGGCCTTGGTTTTTCATCAGCTAAAGTCAGTTGCACAGTTACCATTAATTTCAATTAGTTTGAAATATTCCTAAAATGCTTAGGACTTTGCTGTGAGGATTTATGGTTTGTTTCCACAGTTTTGAAGGCTGTTTTGATGTGGAATTGTTTTGGAGGAGTTAACGAGGTGTTGGGAAAATCAGCAGTTGGAGGCAGAGGAGGGACTGTTTTCCTGTATTGTACACTATTAGTTATAGTCTACTATTTTTTTCTTTTACATTTCAGTATTTTGGCATATCTACTTGAGTCTGGTTTATCTCACGTGTGCTTCCCTGCTCTGTTTGCCTGCCTCCATTCCTCCACCTACTACATATGTACACAGAGAACTGGGTGTTCCAACTAGGTAAAAAGAGGGGAAAATACTAAGTCTTTGTGAAAAACTAAATGTATTTTAGCCATATTCATGAAACACTGAACTTTGCATTCTGAGAGCCCCTCAGATGCCTCTGTGTGTGGAGGTTGTGCTTCACTGAAACTGAAGTTCATCCTGGCACTGCATTCAGGTGCCCCCAGCTGTGTGCAAGCCCACAGGTTTAACATGTTTAACAAAAACCATGTGCTCCTGATGCCCTACATATTGTGGGCCATGTGAAGCTTCTTGACGTTCTGATAGTCATAAGCCTGTGGTAAAAAGTTAAACCCCACAACCTGCCAATATCAGAGGAATAAAATTTATAATATAAAGGCCTTTGCCAGTGGTTTTGGTTCTTGGGACTTACATCTGCAAGTCTGTGATTAAAACCCCACAGTAATTTTAGAAAGTGGGTCATGTTCAAGACTACACAAGATAGAAAAGAGAAAAAAAAAAATCCAACTTTTCAAGCCTTTTTAATTGGGAAGTTTGTCCTGAACAAGGAATAGAAGGATTTGATTCTGACTTTAAATTTGGACCACTGTGATTTTCCCTGTATTTTGAGAGGTCCTTGAAAGGTTCAACCTTTTTTGTTTCCTTTCCCTCAGTAGAGGCATCTTTCTAGTTCCAGATTACAAATTTTTGCGAATTAATGTCATAATCATTATGGCCTTCTGTAGAGTCCTGTGGTTAAAGTTTGTCTTGTAACTCAAAATGATCTATTGGACATCAAGCCACTAGGTCTTAGTCTTACCTTAGTGTGACCTGACATGCCCAGGTACATCCACACTGATGAAGAGTTCAAAATGTACATCATTGTTGGCACCTATTACCCAGCAAGAAGACAAAGCCAAAGCTTGCAGCGTGTCCCTTTGTTATTTTTGCAAACTGCAAACAGTGTTACATGACATGAGCATATTGAAAGGAAACAGAGTGAGGCACTGCCAGCAAGCAGAAGGAAGGAGAGGCCACTGGCAATCCTGTAGATTAGTTACAAATTTGCTGTCTCATTTGCCTGCACATCTTTCCGCTTGTTCTTCAGGACTCTCCCATCATGTAAGTGACGGCACTTTTCTACAGAAGTTATTTGACAAATAGATCTCTGACTGTGGCAAAATGTGAATCATGAGAAAATTAAATTGTCTGTTCTAGTGTATTATCAGCAACACCTACTCCCCAAATAATATCAAAATAATACCATCCACTGTGTGTGCAAATAGTAAAAAAGAAAAAAAAAGGCAACGTTGCCTACAAATTTGTTTATTTAGGATTATTACTGCAAGCTCAGAAGCTCAATGAACCAGAGTCTCACTTCGCTTTCACTCTTTAAATCTTGTTAAAAGGCTGAAGCTTTGTAAAGGAGCACTGGAAGTTTATTGGTAGCTTTCACTAAAGTTAAGAGGGGAAAAGTTGCATTCAGTTTACTCATTTTTCCTATTAAAAAGGAAAAACTTAGTGTTGCAAGCTTTATCCTCCCTTTCACCTGTGAAGAAATTTTCCAAAAGCTGTCAGTGAGATACTAATGGAGAACGAGAAAATCTGTATAATTTTAACAATAGAGGATATGATGGAAAAAACTCGCAAAAATACTTCCCATACCTGATGTTAAGTAGTCAAAGGTAATTTCTCCCAGGAGCAGATGGTGTTAAGACAGCTAACTGGTAAAAGGGAGTAGCTGGGAGCCCTGGGAAGACAGTGTGGGAGACTTTGGTCAGGAAAAGAGCAGAATCTGGGGAGAATAGAGAGTATCATTCTCATTTTCATCTCACAGGTCAGAGCACATTTGAACAATTCGGGTCCGAAGGATATTGTTTAAGAAATTGTGGGTGAACAATGCTGCCACAGGCAGAATGGAAACTTCAGGCTGGATTTATCAGGGAAGGAAGCCCTCCCATTGAGTCACAAGGTGCAGAAAGGACCCCCCTCACTCTAGAAATTCCTTCTTAGAGAGTAGTCTGGGTAGAGCTCGATCCAATCCTAGTCCCAGACTTGGTCAAGAGTTTATGTCTTAAGGATTATATAGATGTAATTGATACTTTATATGACTTCATCATGCAGGATTAAGGATAGCAAACCAAATGTATTTATATGAATAAAATAAATATTTCTTTAAATTGATGATAAGATAATTAAACTAAAATATTTTAATCAAAATTATTTACCAGACAATATAGATAGTTATAACTTAATTGTATAGGGCACTATTTTATTAAATAAATTATTTCAAAGCTATCTTAATAATTATTAAGCAGAGATTGGTGTTACTCACCCAAGTCAACACTGTGGGCAAATCTCTTTCACTTGGCCTCAAGGAATAACCTTGAGGGGTGTCCCCACTCAAGGGAGGAGTCGTCACATACATATCCAGAAGGAGCATATTTTAAGTCCCTGCCATTAAAAAATGGAACTGAGCTTTTATAGTATAAAGTGATTGACTGTCAATCAAATGTTTCTAGGCTACCCATGCCAGCTCAGCAACACTTGATAAGTTATCAGTACTATCACTTGTTGCTTCCTTTATCAGGAACTTTGTGTGCCACATCCTCACCAGTGCTGATTTCTGTCAGGCAAGACTGTTTTTCATGTACTCAGAAGGTTTAGTGTTGGGATTGTGTAGTCAGGCTGGTATCAGCATTCCTGAACACCAAAAGCAGCATGATCCACCTTCTCCATCCGTCACTGATACTTTTGCAAATAGGAGAAAATTTGAGCTGTTTTACCCCCACTTACACAGAGTATCCTGCTACAGATGCCAACATATGGCAGCAGGTCAGCTGAGAAATCTTAAAGCATTTCAGAAGCTTGTGTAGAAGCAGGGCTGTATTCCACTCCTCTTAAATCCTGACTGTATCTTGTTTGGATGAGTTTGAAGGACACTGTGCCAGGTTCTGCCCCCACACTGGCCCCTTTGTACTGTCCTTGTATGTGAGGCAGCTGCCACTTAGTTTGTTCCCATCTCCTGGACAGCTGCTTTGGAAATGTTACCGGATCTTTAAGTTGCAGCAGCCAGGGCCAAGCTTTGTGTGGAGCGTAGAGCTGACCCTCAGAGGTCTCTGTTGCAGAGAACATATATCCACAAAATGGAGAAAGGCCTCACATCCCTTGCATTGTCATGGCCCCCTTCTGCAGATTGCCATAAGTTACAGCACGGTATGTTTTCTGATTTGGTTTGCTGGTGATACCTTGTTCTGATGTGGCATGTTGGCTGAAGATATTTTTTGAGAGCTTTTTTTGTTAAATATTAAAATTCGACTGAGGTTTTCCCTGCTGTTGGAGCCTGGCCAGTGTGTCTTTTAGCCTGCAGCTTGACCAGATTGTTCTTCAAAGTGACAGACACAGTGGGCTGACTATTCCTTGCCTTCCTTTATAAAATTCTTTTAACACTGTAGCTCCTGACATTCCCCTTCTTACTCCTCACTCCTCTCTACTCTCTCAGCAAAGGAGAGAGCCTTGAAAATTGTTAAGCAGAGGCAGCTCATGCGTCCTCTTTGTTCTCTGGCTTCCCTGCTAGCAAAGATACGCACAGGTCATATTCCATACAAATGTCACCATTATTCTCTTCCACTAGGGGCTCAGGATCTGGATCGCATCCGTTTGTCCACCTACCGAACAGCATGCAAGCTTAGATTTGTTCAGAAGAAATGCAACTGTAAGTATGCCAGCACTTCTTTCACCTACCATTGTTGTAAGCTTTCCACTGCACTCCCCGGTCTGTCCTTCGTACGCTGACAAACCGGGACTGTGTGATCTGGCACTGCAAAGGACACTAATCAGAGTGCCTCTGCAGACTTAAGCTATTAACCTGTTTTCATAAGGAACTTGCCTCAAATGTGCCAGTGATTCAGTCATAGAAGGGTGGGTCAGGATACAGGCCACAACTTTAATTAATAAGTATGTTAACTGCGTTCTCCAGTTTTCTTGTGAATAGCATTTGTGGGTTGCAGCACGGCCCTGCAAACTAAATGCTTTTATAGCAGCTCTGTGGGAAAAAATGGTGGTTCCAGTGCCCTTCTATTTAGGGTGCAGCAAAGTAAGTGCAATGTTGGTCAGACCCCTTTATTTCCAGAAGGCCAGCTAGACAGAGCTCTTCTGAGAGACTGAACCTGCTTGTAATCTCTGCGTATCTGTCTTACTCCCTCTAGGTTTTACTGAGAAATTGCCCACTTGATTAGTGACTTTTTTTAACTTTTCTTCTGAGATTCAGTCTTTTTCCCTTTACGGCTGCGTTTTCTATTAGCACAGTCATGTGCTGTGAACTGTAATGGGGAAATACATATAAAATCTGTAATGGAGTATATCCTTTCTTCTCCATTCAAAATAGTGTGCAAATACTTAGAAGGGCAGGTTTGGGTATATGTGGTTTACCAGACCTTTCCACACCAAGTTAAAAAAAACCCCTAACTACGGGAACTCTTACCAGCAGTAGCAGTAGGGAGAAGACCAACGCAGAGAAAACAAGTGGGTTTTAGTCCTCATATATAGACTAGAATGACAACCTGGCTATGCTTGTGCTACACACAGTGGTAAGTATGTTAAAAAATGCTCACTGTAGATAGAAATTTACCACCCTGTTAAGTTCCTAGTTTTGGGGTTACATCTGTCTGTGTTACAGAAATGTTTAGCTTACGCTGTCCAAACATACTGGAGAGGCCAAGTTGTGATGGAAAATATTTTGGAGAGTGTTTACTCTGTTATTAGCCACGGAGTTGATAGTTTAATCACTTCTGTAGCACACTTTTCATATTTTTAATATGTCCTTAGCTGAAGTATGAATTGAAGGTTTGGTATCGCATTATAAGCAGTCTGCCAGACACAAAACCCCAGGGGAGGTCTAGTACCTGCCCAGCAGCTGGCTTCTCCCATTCAGGAGCAAATGTGTTGAAAGACACTATTATGTTGCATTCAGTTGTTTATTTTTTTAAATCTTATGTTTAGGAGGATGACATTTTCGCTTCATTTTCATGGTAACAGAATACAGTAGTCTGAGGTGACAAAAGTATCCAATTAAATGGACAGTGATAGCAAAATATGTATGCAACTGCATGCAAAGCAAATGAAAAAAACCTGAGGGCTAACAATATCCTCATTGCTGGGAGTGTCTGGCTGGCTGAAAATATACTGGTTGTTAATTTTGTGCCTCTTACTTATCAGCTACGATCTGCTTTTGTGGAACTGTTGGTTCTCTTCATAAAGAATTAGTGCAGCTGCCCTGCAGTTTGCCAGCTTGTGCCAAGTCACGCATGGACAGGTCTTAGCTTCTGGTCTCCATTGATAACCTAGGAAGAGTAATTTGCTGATCTTGTTTCAAGATTTATATTGTATCAATCTCTTCTGAAGGGAGAAAAAAAAGGAGAAACTTAGAATGTCGTCGTAAGAATTAGGTTCTGTGCAACTTAAGGAATAATGCCTGTTGCTCTGGAACAAGCTGGTTTGTGTGTGTCTTTCCACCATCAGTTTCTTCTGGTTGTTTCGGGTAGACTGCTGCTCTCCCAGATGGGCTTCTCTTATCAGTGGGAAAAGAAGTCATTCATTCACCTGACAAATACTCAAGCAATCGCTGTCCAAGAAAGAGCTGCTAAACCTAGAGCCACTAAACTGAGCAGTGCCCTTGAAATGGTTAATATCAGACCTGGATCATGCCACCTACTGTTTTGGGGGGGTTTTTCCCCTACAGAAATTGTCGTTATGCACCACCCAACAGTAAGTTCATGAGACAAAAAAAAAAGGAGTCACTGGGAAAAAAACCTTTCTGCTGCATCTGAGCTGCTTCATTTAGGGTAGAATATAAAAAGAAAAAGCTCAAAGACAGCTCTGCTCCACTCCCAGTGCATAGCACCTCCTGTCACTCAAGCCATCCTTGTCTTCTTTCAGCTGTGCTCTCCTGCCCTGCCCTGGCACACTGGCCCAGACTTACTAGGGAAAAATTGCTTGAAAAGACTGTTTTTGAGGGGTTCTTTTAAAGAGCTAATTTAATAAATTGCAGAGAGCTGTTCTTGGCTACAGGCTGAAGGTGTATGAGGATGGAAGCAGAGAGCTGCTTTGAGTGCCAGAAGTGTTTGTTCCAAGGAAAGCAGAGCAGAGGCTTTATTAGCACCATGTTTTTTACCCGGAGGTGCCCATTAGCATAGGCAGTCATGGGATATCGTTTAACAGGCAGCTACACTTATCACACACAGTGCACTGTTTGTTTCTGCTGCCTTTAATGCAGACACAGACAAGGTTCATCTCCTGGCCTCCTTTTGTGAATTCTCTCAGCACAAAAGCGGTTTTTTGCTGAAACCTTCAGCAGCAGGCTGGGTTTTACTGGCCAAAGTAGGCAGTATGCAATGGGCAAAAATCATATTCTAAGAGCCATTCTCTCTTGCAGAGTTTCTCCTGAAACTAATTAAAACTATCTGGGCAAAAATTATAGAGAACGTGACAGTTCACCACCTTCTACCAGAATATCACTACATGTGTTGCACCTTGAGTACTAACACTGTTGATAAAATAATTTGCTTTGTGAAATTATTTCATTTTCATAAGAAGAAGACTTCTTTGCAGATGTGTAGCCAACAGTCTTCAAAATTGCAAATATGTGTCCTTCTGATAATTCTATAAAACTTTGGGGAAATACTCTGTGTGTGGAAAGTATTTCTTTTATAAAAATGTCTCTGAGCATTTTAAAGTGACAGTTTAAATACAATCATCAAAGTGTGAAAAATCATTATCAGTCATTGCAATTATTTGTCAAACAGGATAGAATTTAATCCAGTTCAGCCTCATTCTTCAGAAAAGCAAGAAATTCTTCGTAAGGACTCAGAAAAAAAAGTAGATAAATTTGAAAAATCTCTGTTATCTTTCAAAGAAAAATTCCTGCAAGTTTAAGTGTTCCTCTTTACCTAAGTTAACCCTGCAAATAAATAATAATAACATTTACAAATTATTGTTGCCACACCTCTGAATCGGCTGAGTGCCCAAATGTGGGATGCAATATGTGACAAAAATCCCAAAAGCAGGAGACACACGACATTCTGAATGCAGAAATCCTAAAAGCTCGGAAACCTTGTTAATTCATCATGGATATAAACTAATTTTATGCTTCTTATTTCTGCTGACAATTTCTAAAATTGGAAATAATGAAAAGAGAAACTCTGAAGGTAATGTAGGCACCTTTGAGGATGTAGTGGGTATAGAAAGAAATAATTACAGGCTACTTGCTGGTTGCTTTGCAGAACTCCTGTAACAATAGACCTGTTGCAACAGCAATAGTCTTCCCTGAGTTACAAATACCAGCACAAGACATAGATGCCTCTTCTGGAAAAAAAAAGAATAAAATAAATACTAAAGAAGTCTTGAGAAGATATTGAGATTTGGGCACGAATAATTCCAAAGCAATGTGAAGAGTTGTGGACAGATGGACCCTAGAGGACACACTGCTGGTGATTATGTCATCTTGAAATCCCAGACTGTAAAGCCCAGGAGTGTGTGAGCTGACTGTGGCCGCTTTACTGGCGGATGGTGTTGGATATAGTCTCAGAAATAGCAGCACCCTAATCGTTTGAGGTTAAATTTCATTATTTGGGGTAATAAAAACAGGTAGGAAGCAGGTACAGGAACCGGATCAAACATGCTATGTGTTTATTCCAGTCTGTACTGTACGAAATATACCAAATGGGAATAGCTGCCTTTATCATAAAAATTTGCTAAATGTGCTTTAAAGGTGGTCCTAGGTAGTGCACACTGCAAGCATCAAGGAGGGAGATGGAAGAACTACAGGTGAGCACCCTGAGGTCTGAAACAGTCACAGAACTTGAAAAACCTATGAACCAATGTTGCTCTGACCGAGTCAAACAGAAGAGTATCGTCCTTTATTTCACTTCCAGTGCATCGGAGCAGGTTTTGGAGCACCTGAATACCTTCTCAGCAAACATAACTCCTGCTCAGCTCCCCTTACTGCCAGGAAAATGCTGTCTTGGCAAGGTTGATTTGCTGCTGTTTATCCATGGCATCCAGGCACAGAAGTATCATAGGCTTCCCTAAAACAAAGTTGAAAGACCAATGACAGCAGTTAGACCTCTCTCTCGACATTCACCAGTATCCGGAACCACCAAAACCTGCAATTTATAGTTACTCCCAGTGTTCGTTGTGCAGCTGATTTATTTTAGCACTTGGTTCTCAGTGAATTTATTAACATGCTGAGATGAAATACCATGTTCACATGCAAATTCCCTCTGGGGTATGGTGACAGCCAGGAGTAGGACATAGCAACATATCCTGATCAAAACCATTATACCATTAAACATCACTCACTAGTAGAGAACTGTATGGCTGGAAAACTACTGCTGTCCTTGGTGAACTGTCCTAAATGTGTTGTGAGATCATTCTGTGACTGTGGCTGCAAAAGCAGATTTTGCTGATTTCCCTAGATCAGAATAAATCATTGACAGTTGAAAGTGTGAATCAAAAGCTGTGCTGGTGATGGTAACATGTGGCTGAATTAATTCAGACAAAAAAGGAGCTTGTTTTTCTGGAAGTTTAATCTCAACACCTTAGGTTGGTGTCTTTGTTTCTCACTTTAATATTGTTTAGTGTGAGTGATTTTTAGGTTTTTTTATTCTTTTGGCCTATCCAGGTTGTAGTACAGCTGTTTCCACACAGAGAGCACAACTGCCATGACTGTGATGGCAACCTTATGTATGTCCAAGGGTCTCCTCCACCTCCACCTGCGCTTTGTTCTACTTCCTCTGGGCTTGTGTAGTCACAGCTGAGGCATGTGGGCATGTCAGCTTAATCTCCATACATGCTTTTGGGTGCTTCCCTGATCTGATCTGCCTTTTTACATTTGTTTTAGGTTAGGATAATTTCTCACCTCCTGAAATTTAATAATTTCCTAGTGAAAATGAATGACAGTTATTGTAAATACATTATTTTTAGATGTTTTTCTTAAAGCTCCTTTCTGTCTGTACTCTTAGACCTCCTGTAATGCTACAGCGAAATGCTGAAAATGGGTTTGTCCTAGAAACTGACAACCTGGGTATGAAATGATGAGATCAGCCTGTATGAGCTACTGGCCCTCATCATGACAGCAAGCAATTTTTAAAAAATTATTTGATTTAACCTAAATAAAATTCCTAGGGTTTGGGGTTTGACTGTATTTTTTCTATGCTGGGCTGACACTTAAAATATCATTTTATCCCATCACATCCCATTCAACGTGCCATTCACCACAAAATGAAAAGTCACAATATCTGATACTTGTAGTAAAAGGAAAGGATAAGCAAGTCTTGATTCCACCCTGGAAATGGTGCTGTGACCTTTGTGTTATCCAGTGGCTGAGGAAATTAACAGGACATCCAGGTTCAACTTCCTCTTCTGCATGAGAAAATCTGCACTGATCTTACATATCCAGAAGAGTTCCGTAAACACAAAGCTAGAGGATATTCACAAGTGTTCCGGTCTGTCCTGTTGATGTTTAACCACCAAATCTTTCATCTTTACATGTTGATTGATTTACGACCATGTAACTGCTTCTCTTAACTCGAACGAGACCTCTTGCCAATGTAGTATAAAGACATTCATCTTTTGACTCAGTGAGTATTGATTTTCTCAAATGTGAAATAGAGTGCACAACAAATGTGCAAAGGTGCAGGAATCCCATGAAGATCCCTGCCATGGCAGGAGGTATTCACTGTCACTATCCTGCATTTTACATCTCAAGAACTGTATAGCCCATGCAATTTTGTGCTTGCCCTTCTTTTTCTTTTACTCAAGATGACCATCAGAAACAGAGCCACCAAATTATGACGATTACAGAATTTTTTAGATTAAATAATTTAGTCTTTCATCACTGTAGGTTTCCGTGGTTAGCGCTCTGTTCTCATTGTTGGGTTTTATCCTGTTTTTCATTTCATCTTGGAAGCAATAAAGCACGAGATAGTTTCAGGCTGGGTCACAGAGCAATCAAACTGAATGACAAGTAGTGTTGCCTACTTGAGAAGTGCAAAAGGTCTTCTTGGCTGCAATTTGAAACAATCTGCCTCTTGAATTTGTGATCATGGGATTCTCATATTCTTCTAAACCCTGAGTGATCAGTCTTTTATGAGATTTGCTTAAAGTCTTATGATTTGGAAAGAAAATCACCATTTTGCATTCTTACTTTTGTTCTTCTCTGCTGACCACCTTGGGATATTCTATGATCGGCTTATTACTATCACATAAAAGTAGAGGCTGGAAATATTAGTTTTGTTCTTTGTTTTCTATTTCAACAAAAGCTGAGTCTTACAAGTTCCCTTACAGTGAATGACATTATTCACTGGGCTCCAAGAGATAACAGCTTTAAAAAAAAACCACTCTATATTACAAGAGTCATGATACCATTGTGTAAGTTACTAATTCTGATATCCTGCAGTATTTGAAGAATGAAAAGAGAGATGAGTTAATGATTTTAAAAACTTTTTTGTTCCTTTGTCTTCACCAACGACTTAGAGACTAAATGCTTCTGGAATTGCTAGTACTGTTCCATATGGGTTTCCAGGCAACTATGGAAGAAGGATGCATATATTATACATTCTGCATTATGCATCAATTATTTAATCAAAAGTTCAAAAGGGCTTGATTTAGCATATTCCCTGCAGACAAATCCTTAGTCTGTAAGTGTTCGCTCAGAGCACAATATCCTGAAAATAGGTTCAGATTTTCTTTTCCTTTCAACTGTAAAAGTTTATTAATATGCTTGACAATCATAATAGCTGTTAGAGAGCTGGCATATAACCTGTATATTTGTCATGTTCATTGAGGGACTGCTGTTCAGCCTTTTCTTCAGTATTAGCATGAAGTGTACTCTTGTTATATAAGAGGGTTGTGTTATCTCAGATGTCCCTGAGTATTTGCTCTTAAAGGCTGCCACTGCAAGTCTGTCTCATCCAAGACTGAGACCAGAACTATTAGTGGATATTTGGAATTAATTTTAATGTCAAAAGGAGTGAAACAAGGATATCTGCCTTAAAACTCTTACATTTTCAGTTGCTTAGAAATTGATTTTTCAAACACACCCATGATCCCAAGTGGCTCCTGTTGAAAACAGGAGTTGCAGAAGATTGTCAGCTAATATTATTTTGTCCTTTAAAGAGGAAAATGACTGATTTGGCTTTCTTTAAGTCAGAAGCTGACAGACACGTGGCCTGGGTCACGTCACAAGTATACGTACATGCTGCCCTCTGCTACACAGGTGGCACAGCTCTGCCTGAATGCAGACAGCTTTTGTAATTGGATCATAGCTGAAAATCTCTTCTTACTGACTTCCTGAACTCTGTGAAGACTGCCATTCACTGTGCTATTTCTGATGGCTTTCCTGATGAACGTGTAGGGTTGGACAGTCTGTTCCGTTCCTGCTCATGTCTCTGAACATCTGCTACTGGTAATAGGCATCACTCACCTTTGTCTGGCAGCCTTTGGCTTAGTTACCCCAAGCCAAAGTTTTTTATCCTATTTCACATTTGTCCTCCTAATAAACACTTCAAACAGAAGAAAATAAATAATAATTATTATTGTTGTTGTTGTTGTTGTTATTATCTTGGTAATCTTGTGGACAGTCTAAAAATTGCGAAATTTATGTAGATATACTCTCTGATGGAAACAAACCAATACCTTTGTGATCACAGAATCACTCTATCTTCTCATTCTTCGCGTGAGAGCTTTTTCTTCTTTCACCCTCATGTTTTTTCCCTCAATCTGTTGCTGTTTTTAAGTCACCTTCATTATTTCCCTGTCCCTTCTTCAGCTTCATGTCATTATCTGTGGCATTTGCTTTATCTCTGGCTTCTCTGCAACCCTCATTCTCTTGTCTGCTCTCTCTTTTCCTGTTAATCCTCTTGGTTCCAAGAACATTTTTTCAGGCAAACCCTCTCTTAGACTTGGGCCTTTGTTCCCTTTCCTTGGGCTGTTCTAATCTGTCCTGTTTGGGTATTTTGCTGGGTCTGCCCCGACGTCACGTGAGCACCTCCATAATGTGTCAGAGTGCATTTGTGTGACTTAATGCCTGTCACATATGGGTCATTCTCTCGGGGTTTTTTCTGTATGACATCCTGTTTATGTGGACAGGGGGAAAAGAAGTAACAAGTCATCTTTGGAGCAGTTACCAGTGAGTTTGGTGATCATGGTCCTTTGTTCCTAAGGACCTTAATCTTGAAGCCCTGCATCTCCGTTCTGGACTCAAAACAGTTATTCTTGGGGAGTCGTACATAAGCTCAGTGCATACATACGTGTTTTCTGTAGAGACTAAGAGAGATTGTTCACGTCCTTGCAGATTCCTGACAGGATAAGCTCGACTACTTTGCCCAATATGTGTGTTGTAGCATTGCGTTCACAGAATCACAGAATTGTGTAGATTGGAAAAGACCTCCAAGATCATCAAGTCCAACCTTTGACCCAACCTGTGACCACCTTGTCAACTAGATCACAGCACTTAGTACCATGTCCAGGCATTTCTTGAACACCTCCAGGGGTGGTGTCTCCACCAACTAACTCCCTGGGCAGCCTGTTCCAATGCTTAACAACCCTTCCAGTGAAGAAATTCCTCCTGATGTTTTGAACTCCTCCTTTGCATCTGCCAAGTTGGGAATTTTGCTGAACTTTTTTTGCCCTGTCCTGGTTTCTAAGCCGTCAGTCAGCTCAGGAGAACGAGTAGGCCCTACACAGTTTTCCTCCACCTTAACCACACAGTCAGCACCATCTTCCTGCCTAAACAGTGGTCTCCATCACAACCTCACACAGAAAGTCTGATCTGTCTCCAGCCATTCCTCATTCCTGTCTCCAGTAACTTTTACGAATAAGCCCACTGTAGAGCCAGCCCACTGTAGAGCCAACCACAGCCAGTTGTGAATGTTCTCAGCAATTGTAGGCATCTTCAGGGTGAAGACAACAAATAATCCGTAGAAGGGAAGTCAGACTGTGGGACCTGACGTCATTTTTATTATAATTCTCTCCTCCTGTAATTCCCGAAGAGTGTTTTTTTCCATGCTCATTTGTTTTCAGTTACGTCAAAAGTCAAGTCTGTGTAACTCTAGTAATATAGATAAACTTCATAACACCCAGGATATTCAAGAGAGAAGCTTTAACTTAGCCATTATATCATATTTTACTGCATCTAGTTTTATTTCCTGTAAGTCTTAGTGGAAGATTTCGTACAGCAAGTATCTGGTATGCTAGGACAAATTGTGCAAACAGAAGATGTTGGCCATAAAAACAATTTCCTGCTTTTATAAGTGTGAAGAGACTACACAATGTAATGTCCTCAGTGGGTATTGTTATTAATACAGTTCTGGGTCTCTATGCAATGAACATTAAGCTTCCTGGCATTAATGTTTGTGATATACAATGGCTTTACAGAGGCATTTTCCTTGTGCTGAATTAAGGCATTCCCAGGCTGAATTCAGACTGAGTCGTATCTGTGATACTATTTTTGGCTGCAGAGGTTTTCTAGCAGGGTGTTTGGCCCTTTACCGAGAAAAGTGTGGGCTGATTCCACAGAAATTCTCTGTCAGCTCAGCCTTTTCTTTGGTCCATGTGGATGGATAGATGGATGTCTCCTTTCCTGACAGGGAGTAAATTGAAAGTAACTCATTTGAACTCATTGACATCACTCTGGCACAAAGGAAAGAATGAATCAGTCTCTCAGTGTGTATTGTTTGAGGAGGTTGAACTCAATTTCTGATAAATGAAGTTGACGCTAGTATCATACTGCATCTCTTGTAAAGGTCCTGATCTTCCCCGAGTTTAATTTTCCACAGTTCATTCATCTATATTTTGCCTTGAAACTCTTCATTTTGTCTTGGATTTGCAGGATATCTTTAAGGACTGCATGTGTAAAATACAGGATGACAGATAAGTGGCCATGTACATCGAGACTCTTACTCCATCTAGGGGCCCTGACAACATCATTAAAGAGCTTCTGTCACACACAGGGGGAAGGATAGATGTGCGAAACTTCACCTAAATCTTATTTATCTGTCATTTCACGTTTTGCAGTCTTGTTGCCTTTCTCAGTGTTGCTCATTGTCAAGCTATGTTTGTATCAACTGGAGCTTTTCTCCTTGGCCTAGTCCTTATTTCCTCAAGAGATGCGAAGTTTTAGAGCATGGTATTTTAAGGGGAGACACTGCAGTTGCCTTCTGGTTTGGGAGTCCTGGTTACTGAGGGACTCAGCTGGGGAAGTGGAGCATCGACCCACTCTTGCAGAAGAAATTGATTTGAATATGAGTAATGTCAGGAGAGAAAATCTGTAAAGATTGTGTGAACACAAATCCAGAGTTTAGTTAAATATTCTGTATAGTTTCTCTGAATAAGAGGTTGTCTACTCAAATGAAATTGATACCCAAAAATGGATATTCCACATACCAGGATCCGTCTCTCCCTCTTTTCAAGCTGATTATGGGTCGTATCCCAGAAGATTTTGGGGCAAATAAATTGTGTTGTTTTCAAATTGAATACATGATTAAATAACTATGAAAACTTGAACCTGTGACAGTAATTAGCAATTTGATCACCAATTTCAGCAAAAGGTCTGAACTGTCCTTATGACTTCAGGCATAAGATGCTTTTTCACCATAATCCTGTGTGTCACATGAATGTCCTGCACATAGCAGTGCTCTCACTCTCAGCAGCTGAAGCTGGTACTGGGATTTTGTCCCAAAAACCCTCTGGACTGAACCAAACTCTTCAGAAGAGAGAAGCATATGCTAATAGTTTTTAGTATGGCTCTTCTGCTTTGGGGATGAAAATTGCAGTTGTGGTATCAGACTGTTTACCCAAGCATTAAGTTCAGCTTAAGAGTTTCTCTAATTATTTTTAATAGATGAAAATGTTATGGGTCAAACTCAGTCCACATTACATAAGAAAATATTTAAATTAATGGAATAAGGATCAGGTTAAGAATTTGCATATATGTAAAATAACACATCTTTTATATTCCAAAAAGTGCACAATTCATCTTTCATTAGTATTCTGTACCTTGTGTTGCTGTTTACAGTCTGGCCAACCCTAAAATGATTTAAAAAATAATACTACAGAAAACAAAGTAACCATGGATCACACGCTGAAAAACAGGATATATGCCAAGGAGGGCTTTTGTTTTCATGCAGTTCTAAATGTATAATAGATGTTCATTCTTCTTCATTGACCTTTGTGATATGACTGAACCTTAAGGTTGATAATGTAATCTCAACTTGTTTTCTATAGCTGTTAGGTAAGAAAATATTGTAAAGAACTATTAAATTGCATTTTCCATTATCATCACAAGCTGTTTTTTAAAGGAAACAGCAGTTAATATGAGACTGGGGATAATACCCTGTATCCTTAAGCTGGTAACATGCACTGCTTCAAAATTAATGAAAAACGTGAATAACCCAGTTTGTTAACATTTGGATTCACTCTACACTTGCTTTTGGCCAGTAACAGTGCCAAGCAAGCTGTAGTCCTCTTGTGGCATGGGGAGTGTTTTAGGGGGGGTGGATGGAGCTGGCAGCGGTTGTATCAGAGGGAAAAAGGAAATTTTTGATGAAAGAAAGCTGTGGTATAAGTCAGACTTGGCATTTGAAGAAGCATACTGCTGGAGAAGATGTTACCACTGTAGTAAGGGCATCCAACACGAAGACATTCTGCCTTTTCCACCGCACGCGTTTGGCATTGTTTGCCTGCCACATGCGATCGCCGGTGCAGGACGTCCACACAGCCAAGTCTCCGCGCACACGTAGTCTTGATTCGACTAAATACAGAGACAAGGCCGCTTTCGGGAGACAGCGGTGGGGATGCACCGCCTTTGATTCGCGCTATCTCCCTTGGCGTTGTGCCAGGAGAGAGTTAAAGTGTTGGAGCGAGCGCGGCCGCGTTTAAAAGACACCCAGTAGTGCCATCCTGTGGCGAGGAGCGCGGCCGCCGGGAGCTCGTGCAGCGCGTCCCGCCGGCTGTCGGAGATCTCAGCTGGTGTGTCTTGCGTTCTTACACGCCGTCTGAGCTGTGCCAGCCTCTCGCGTTATGGCTTCCTCCTCGTGTGTTCAGGCACTTCGGAACTTCTGCCTCAATCTCCGAAGCAGGAGGGCTCAGACGTGGCTTCTGATTCTCCTCTGGAAACATTTTTTGAAAGTGTCCGTGGTTCAGTTGCTGTATTCACTGTCAGGTTCACCAGATCTATATTTTACAAACTGATCTGCAAATTCAAATGTAAGGCAAGCCAACCTTTTTTAAGAGAAATGAGAAAGCTGTTGTGTATCGTACATACCTATTGACCAAGTCTCGTTACCTCATGAGTTCCTTGGCTGTTTCAAAGCTGACACTTGCAAAACCCTTTTGAAGGAACTATTAAGTCAGACTGAGGCCTGATCACACAGTGCCTCAAATAAAGCCTTTCTCATTAAAATAGTTTTATAGTGGGTATGCAAGAATAATAGACACAGTCTAGAAATACCATTGTCTTTTGCAGAGGGGTTGGTTATAAAGTTTCTGACTATGGAATGCATGTAGCAACAGGTCTGCTATTTCCATGTTGGTCTTTAATTCATGAATACATTTAACTCTTAAAATAAGAAAATTATGTGTAATCAATGGATTTAAGCCACGTGACTTCTTAGCAACAGTGTAGAGTTTTAATTCTTTCCTGAATTAAATACTAAGAAGCTTAGAGTTAGATTTTTTTTATTTCATTTTATATATGTCATACTTCAGTCATCATTTCAAATAAATGATTTCAAAGCACATTTATAAATAAGGAAACACTTTGCCAGCATCTGGGTGACAAGTAAATGACAACAGTGTCCCAGCCCAGCACTCAGGGTGGATCACCCACTGTTCCCTTTTGCAGAATTGACTGTCATTAGGGCTGTTCCTTGGGGAGACTGATGGCTTCTGCCACCCACAGAGAGCCCTTCAGGCTTAGGTTAAGTGTAGGTGAGACAAGATGGTCAGGAATTGACAGCAGGGCAAGAAGGAACTTCTGTTGTAAATTAAATTAATGTAGAAGAGAAAAATTTTACTGGAAATCTTTACACACTCGTGCACCTTGGTGGATTTGTCAGGTACCATATTAAAAGTGAAAAGACCACATTTCAGTGCACTGCTAGCCTAATGATTATTCCTCATTAGTAACACTTGACCAAAGTGCTGTAGTGATCAGAATCCCAGGAGGTTTTAGAATAACTCCTTTTACCTTCTGGGCACAACGCAGGTAGAGTATAATGGGATGTCAGCTCAGGTGTGCAGACCGGCACCTTTAAAACTTTCCCTAAATTTTCAGTGCCTCGCTTGTACACATCATGTCCTGCAGATTCCCAGACACCCAGCAGCAAGGTTTGGCACCCACTCAGGAATGTCTTCTGTGCATGCAGTGTGCAGCTGGCTGGCACACGCACAGACAACCCAGTTCCTGATGGCTGGGACATCACTTGTCCCGTGTGGCATCACGTGGACAGGTGATCTGCGTGAATTCAGTGAGTCCAAATGCAGCTGACTTACTCCATGTGCACACTGGTTCAGGAAAAAGCTGCTTCTGTTGGCTGGTCTAAGTGTTCAGTTCCTAACCCAGGCGCTCCCTCCTCACCACTGGGATGGGCAGGTAGAAGTGGATAGCCTTATTCCAGCTTCCTGCTGAGCCAGTGCATACCACACACCTGTGCAGTCTCACAGCACAGGCGAAAAGGTGAGGAGGAGGAGGAGGAATGCATGCAGCTCACAGGGGTCTAAAGGGAACCATGGTCTCCTTCTGAAATCCCTTGACCTTCAAGGGAAAGCTAAAGGGAGTACCTGAGTACGCACAGTACTGTGAAGGCCCGCTGTACACCTCACACAAAACCTCTGGAGGATGCAGAGGACTCTTTCTTGAACATTCAAGAGGCCTCAGGGCAGGTTCTTTATTGGTTTTTTATTTATTACATGTGTTAGAAAAGGGCCTTGGAGCACAGCTTACTTGAGTAACGATTTTAGAGTGTATTGGTTTGGCACGGCCTGGTTTTGGGTAGCAGGGGGGCCGCAAAGGTGGCTCCTGTGAGAAGCTGCTGGAAGCTTCCCACCATGTCCGGCAGAGCCAATGGCTG
>VZTD01000303.1:983642-1063096 GCA_013397725.1 Rhagologus leucostigma
TGCTCGTGAGAGTGGACCCATGCCAGGAAGTTCACGGAGAACTGTCTCCCGTGGTAGGGACCTCGCAGCCTCACAGAGAAGGACTCTTCTCCCGGAGCAGCAGAAGAAAATCCTGGTGATGGAGTGACCAAAACCGCCCTGCCCTGCCTCCCTGTGTTGTTGGTGGGAAGGAGGGAGGGCCTGGGGGGGTGGAAGGTGTTTTAAGGGCTTATTTTACTTCTCATTACCCTCTCTGATTCTGTTAGTAATAAATTTTACTTAGCAACTAAGTAACTGATTTGCCCTTGAAATATTTCTCCCGATTTCCTTATCTCACCCATGAAGTCTCCGTTAACCCTTTCCTCTTTTCCCTCCTTTTGCCCAGCTGTGATAGGGGAGGGTGAGCAAGCGACTCTCGTGAGTGCCTGGCGTTGGGCCAGTGTCAAACCATGACATAGAGGAAAATCACTAGGGCAACACTGATTCCTTTCCAGTAAGAGTTACTGTCTTTTTGCAGTATAGGTTCATGATTAAATAAGGACATCACAGAATCACTGAGGTTGGCAGGGACTTCTGGAGAGAATGGCTTCAGCTACAGCAGATTGCTCAGGGTTTTGTCCTGTTCAGGTTTGATTATTTTCAAGGGTGGAGACTCCACTGCCTTTGTGGGCAATATCACAGTGTTTGAAAATCCTCACAGGGAAAATCTTTTTCTTACATTTAAATGCTTTTTAATTAAAATACATTAAATGTATTTTAATTTGTGCCTGTTTCCTTCAGTCTTTTCGCTCTCCTTTCCCTGAGAAGAGTGTGTCTCCATGTTCTCTACTCCCTTGCACTAGATCATAGAATCATAAAATGTCTTGGGTTGAAAGGGACCTTAAAGATCATCTAGGTCTAACACCCCTGCCATGAGCAGAGATACCTTTCTCTAGACCAGGTTGCTCAAATCCCCATCCAGTCTGGCCTTGAGCACTTCCAGCAATGGGACATTCACAACTTCTCTGGGCAACTTGTTCCAGTGCCTCACCACCCTGACAGTGAAGAATTTCTTCCTCATATCTGATCTAAACCTACTCTCAATTTAAACCCATTCCCCTTCGTCTTATCACTACATACCCTTGTAAAAAGTTCCTCTCCAGTTCTCTTGTAGGCTCTCTTCAGGTACTGGAAGACTGCAATTAGGTCACCACAAAGCCTTGTCTTCTCCAGGCTGAACAGTCCCAATTGTCTTTGCCTTTCCTCATAGGAGAGGTGCTCCATCCCTCTAATTGTGGTGGCCAGATGTTTATACACACTTGTAAGGCCCTCCTGAGCCTGCCTTCCTGTAGTCTGAGCAGTCCCACCTCTCTCAGCCTCTCTCCATATGCTCCAGTCCCTTCATGATCTTTGCTGTCACCAAGGCAGAGTGAAGGGTAAGGGTCACTTCCTTCCACCTGCTGGCAGTACACTGCCTGGCGCAGCCAAGGAGGATGCTGTCTGCCTTTGCTTCAAACGCATATTGCAGGTCAGCACCCAGCCTGTATTGGTACATGGTTCTTCCTTTCCATGTTCAGTAATCTATATTTCCATTTGTTGCCCTTCCTGAAGTTCCTGTTTGCATATTTCTCCAGCCTGGCGAGGTCCCTCTTAGTGGCAGCCCAGCCCTGTCGTATCAGTCACTCTTCCCGGTTTTGTGTCACCGGCAGACTTGCTGAGGGTACTCTGTCCCATCATTCAGGTCGTTAAGGAAGGTGCTAAACAGTTGGATCAGCTGCCTAGCAGGTGCCCAGCTGTGCTAGAAATCACTGGGCTGTATGAACATTGCCTGGCAGCAGCAGTGGGCAAGAGACGTAGATGAGAAACCTGAGAGACAATGGGAGCAGGAACAAGAACATCCAGGACATACTCGGATACAGACTGAGCAAAGGTTCAGATATTTGGGCCATGAGTAGTCTAGGTGTGCCCGACTGTGTAGAGTGACAGTGTCACCAGGTGTACCCTGCCAAAGAGTACCTCATTTTAGCTTGAGCAGAAGCAACACCCTGGTACATGTTCTTTTTCATGTAATTTGGTATCCACGGAGCATAAAAAACTGCGAGCCTTCATCGCTGGCACTTTGATCTGCATAGTGGTAAGATGTGCAGGTAAAGCTTTCAGTGACCACACTGCAGCTGACGGATTTGAGGGGCAGCTTGGCCACCAATAGGTGTGGTTTAGAGGAAGGACACGCCTCGGTCAGTCCTCTGTTACCTGCCTGGCAGCAGGAGAGAGGGATCCAAACAGAAAATGTGAATAACTTCCCAGGGCTTCTTAGCAATGACGATGACAAATGGCTCCAATACCCTGATTTGTGATGAGTTCATAGATTCTAATGAAAAAAAAAGAATTGTCTAACATATTTTATAATATTTTTAGGATTGTTAGACAAGGAAGCATAAATCTTTCCCTTTTAATGGAATCCACGTGAAATACCTGACATACAGTCAAGTGCCATTGATTTCAAATGACAGTACAAGTATGCTTAAACTCAGGCATGTGTGTAAGAGCTTTGCTGGACTAAAATCTTCATGAAATGTATAGTAAAATTTTGGAAATAATTTAAATTAATATTTCTTTTCAAGTTTTTCTCATATTCACCAACAAAGGAAAATACATCAAGGAGGATTTCGGTCCTAACTATCACTTGAACATGTTTAACTTATATTTACTTAGACCTACTGTATGTTAAATAAATTTTCAATCAATTCTTAAAGCCCTAATTTAGTCATTTCCTGTGTTTGATTAAGTGTAATCTCCTTTTCCATGTTCATTTAGTAATAAATGGTGAGGTAACCTTGTGAAGTTCATGGTTCAGGTGTAATACAAAAAAATGAAAGAGAACAGATGAGGATTTTTGTATAAGTAGATCCATTTAGGTAAGAAAGCTTAAGCACACAGACTGTTTTTAATTTCTTTTTAATTTTTTTTTTACTACTTAGAAGATAAACTTTGCTACAGTTTTTTCATTTTTATGTTTGCTTAGGGCAACATCATTTCTTGACAGCTGATGTTTGAAGTAATGTGCCTCCTTTGAGATTAGTGATATATCCAAGATTATCTGTATTTCACAGCCTTTCCGTAATTATAAATTGCATAATGGAGAGAAAAATTCGTTTTTCACTGCATAAGTAAATATTAATTTCTTTGCTTTGAGTTGAAAAAAGGGAGTGTAGTCCATCTCTTCTCTCTCATTTTGGCTGATGCTGTTTCTACCAAAGAGCAAATTACTTATTGGTAATAAATTAAAGTTACTAGTTACAATAAATTAAAAATACATTGGTTTTTTGAAGATGAAGACTGAAGAGCCTGGGAAATACCTGAAAAAAAGAGGGAGGATCAAGATCAGTAAAACTGACATATGTGTGTCTAACAAGCAACATAAGATTGCTAAAGTCTGTTTTCTCTAAATATATCCAGGGTACATCTCTTGCACAAATTTACCTGTTGACAGAGTTGTAGGTGATGGAATTCTGCACTGTAAATACTAATTGCTCATTTTCATTATAAAAGTAGTAAAAAGCAAAAGGAAAAGATATTCTGAACACAGGTAAAGGCAGAAGGGCAGGATGTAAAACTTGAAGGTATCTGAAAACTTTCTAGTTTGAGGAAAATACAAAACTCCTTTCAAACTGAGCCAGCCATCGTCATCCACTCTTGCATCCTGCAGGGAGAGACAGATCAGTTCTGTCTCAGTGCACTGGCAACAGGCACTCTCCAAACGTGGTCTTAACAGCTGAAGGAGTCCACTGAAGGAAATAACATTTGCTGTTTGGAGTGTATTTTCATGCATGAATCTTAATTCTCTGCAGTTCAGCCCAGGTCTCCTCAAAGAGGGCATTTTTTGGTAACTGTTTCTGTGGAGTGAATGGCAGCCATCCGTAATGCTCCTTATCTGTGTCGTCCCACTTCTGTCCGGACACTGAACTTTGTTTACATTCACTAATGTCTGTTACTGAGCATGCTCAAATATGAAACCGTCTGTCATGCTGTTTAAATATTACATAATGTCATAGAAGTTAAATTAGCAGGCAGTGTTCGCCATAGAAGACGTAATAACGTGGAGCTTTAGCTCAGCTGTGACTTTAGAGATCGCTTAACAGGAAATCGAAAGGGAAACATAGTTTAGCAATTGCTTATGGAGATTGCCTACATTTTTTTCAGACATCAGGCAAATGAGTGAGATCTACACCTGGGTAGCTGTGCTGTTTACAGAGTGTGAGGCCTTTCTGAAGGGTCCATGAAGGTTGGCTGGGCTTCGTGAGTTTTGATTGCCTTATACCACACAGGCATTAGATACAAGCAGCTTTTACTCCTACTGCATAGTGATCATCTGCTGGCAGTGAAGAAACGACTGACAGATTTCTCTAGTTTTCCAAATCTGTTTCCGAAGGGGCATATTTCACATAATTCACTTTTCAGTGGGAAATGTGGGCAAGGCAACAAAAGCAACAACAGCAATTAGAAGTTAAAAACAAACTTTTGAAGTTTTAGTCTCTTGAAGGAATCCAAGGCAGATTTTAGGGGAGAGAAAGCTCTCCCGCATGTATATGCTGCTTTGTTACTCTGCAGACTCTTCCTGTTAGCATCATAGTAGCATGAAGAAAATCAGATTTGGGGTTTATTGTACTACGTGTTGTGCAAACAAAGTAAGGAGATGTGCCTTCTTCAGTGAGATTAAAACAGTCTCAGGGATGGATAAATAAATAAATGAGCATAGCAGGTATTATGGAAAACGGGTAGAGAGAAGATGAGGAATATAAGCTTATGCAAAGTTTGCAAGGTTAACATCCTGTTATTACATTGAAAAGAATACAGATACCACATTAGCTGTAGGCATAAATTTCTATTAGTAAGAATGAGTGGAGCTTGCAGAGTCCTGTGTTTCACTTTCCCTTTTGCCAGTGCTGACAGGTTGACTTGGCAGCATGATATAGTATGTAAAAGTTTGCTTACTATGTGAGTAACCTTAAAAAAAAATAGAATTTGAGGTGATGAGTAGGGTGCTACACCTGAATGTAAATCTGCACAAGGTCAAGCGATGCAATGTAAAAGGTAGTGACTATGACAGGATCTGCTAGCTGTTCATACAGATTGAAGTATTTATTATTCATATTTTATATAAAACCTGAATTATTCTAGGTCATGTAGTACTCAGACTAGAAAAGACATCTTTTCTTAATGTTTAAGGAGGAAGGTGTGGGATTCAACTCGGTTAATTTTACCAGCTCCGAGGTTACATGTCTCATGTAAACATGTTGCTTTAGGCTTTGTCTGTAGTCAGTGAAAAAATATGGGCAGATTCAAAGCACTGTTCATCTCACCTGTCTCCTAACAGATGCTTTAAGGTGCGTTTTTCTTTCACTGACATGAGAGGGAGCCTTGATCTCTGGTCAACAGTAGACAGTTTTTTACATTTAATTTAGCTGTATGATTCTTGTCCGTAACAACTGACTTGAGTAAAGGTCAGAGACTTCAGTCATCTGTACAGCAGCCTAACAAACTCTCCTTGTGATTTGGAGCTAGACATTTGAGCACATATTTTCAAAATTAGTAGTTCTTGTTAAATGTCTGGCTCATGTCCGTCTTCCATCTCCTGCTCCAGGAAATACTACTTCCCAGCCTCTTAGATATGTAAAATTAATGAATAAAATGCAAAATAAAATAGTGCAGTAGGATTGTTGTTTATTCAACTTCAAGTGGAACCAAAGTGTTTCTGGAGAAAAATAAAAGCCCAAGTAAAATTATTTATAGCACAAATACACAGCAGTTCCTTGAGACTGATATTTCATGGTGAGTAGGGAACTCTTACAGCTGTGTAATTTCCAATAAGTCATTTTCTTACTCTTGTGCCCTACCTTTCTGGCATACTAATGAACATCAGGAGAGCTTATGAGGCTTTCAGGTTAGAGTTAACAATAAAACCAGTAATTTTCTCTCAGATGTGTTTAGTATACGGATGTTATTAGTCCCATGTCTGCTAGCCTCTGGACATTTTCCTTCCCAAGACCATCATCAAAACTAGCTCTGGATGTGACTGTGTTATGAGAAATATAATATCAGTAGGAAAACAAAACAACAAAAAGCCCTACATTAAAATCTGACAGCCACATAGTATCAGTACTGGATCATGTGAAGAATAAAGACACCAACTCCCATTTCAGCCTTACTCATAGTGCCAGCACTTTTCCTCCATAGTCTTTTATTCAAAAATTTTCCAGTACTAGGCTACAGCAATTAAAGTTTAATTACAGCATGAAATTCTCACTGTTAGGGAGTCTGGATGTCTGGTTGTTCCTCCCTGGGTAACCTTTTATCGATGTTAGGGAAACCATCACAGCTTCCAGTGACTGCAGAAGTGAACACGTATGGTCAAAACAATTCCTGCACAGGCTGCTTGGAAGGTACCCTAGCAGTTGTGATGACATGATTTCTTACCCTTCAAATTCCCCTCTTCCACTCTCATGCTTTTTTCTGCTACCATGCTCATGCACTCCCAGATAAACAGCCTGTCCCTGTTTATTCTTTTCCCACCAGCTCTACTGTTGCTGATTTTACATACTTTGTCAGTATTTATTATAAGGTTGTCCTAGTAATCTCTGCCTGGGTCAGTAGTGCTGGTACCCCTGTTTGTTCTGGTTTTTGGATTGCTCTCTTGTTAGTGTAGCCTCAAGTCAAGGTGAGCCATCTGCGTATGGCATTACTCTTTCTTTTGCTATTTGTTATACCTGGTAATTTCTCACGTTGTTATCTTTCTGTAGTTCATGTTTGATGGTTTGCACACATAACCAGAAGCCACCTTGGTGAAACTGCTGGTGGAAACACCTTCTTCATCTGCTTGGTCTGAATGACCAGAGACAGCTGCCGTGGCCAGCAACGGCCTGCATGGCCACAGACCTTGAGGGAAACATCCCGCTTCAGCTTTTGCTTTCTCCCTGTCCTTCCCTCTTAATACCGCCACAAAATACGTACACGTGGTCCAGCCTGTTCCTGCATCTTCTGGCATGTTGCTCTGTATTTCTGGTTTTTTCCTTGGCTGCTTTATGTGGTGGATCACTCATTAACCCTCCTCTCCTGGACCAGACAATGGCCTGCTTTCTGGTGACTTCCTCCATTCTCTGGCCTCTGAGCCATGTGGAGAAGCTGCCCGGAAAGGGTCAGTTATTGCGTGCCAGCTGTCTTCCTGGAGATTGTTCATCTTCCATTTATCCAGATTACCTCTGTGACAGTGAAAACTGATTGAGTGGGAATGGGAATGACTGCATTAAAAGGATCTGAGACCTATGCCAGATTTTTTATGGGGAAGTTGCTCTTCCACCAGCTAGAAAACAAACAGCAGAGTTCAGAGGTTGTATACTCCACCCACCCAGCTGTAGTGGGTTGACTCTGGTTGGATGCCAGACACCCACCAAAGCCTCTCTATCACTCTCCTCTGCAGCTGGTCAAGGGGGAGAAAATAAAACAAAGGGTTGAGATAAGGACAGAGAGAGATCACCCACCAAATACCATCACAGGCAAAACAGATTCTTATTAGAGATATTAATTGAATTTATTACTAACAAAATCAGAGCAGGATAATGAGAAGTAAAATAAGACTTTAAAAACACCTTTCCCCCACTCCTCCCTCATTCACAAGCTCTACCTCCTCCACCCCAGTGGCACAGGGAGATGGGGAAGGGGGATTATGGCCAGTTCATTCCAGGTTGTTTCTGCTGCTGCTCAGGGAGAGGAGTCCTTCCCCTGCTCCAGCCTGGGATTCCTCCCTTGGGAGACAGTTCTCCGTGAACTTCTCCAGCCAGAGTCCATCCTGTGGACAACAGTTCTTCACAAACTGCTGCAGCACGGGTCACTCTTTCACAGGGTGCAGTCCTTCAAGGACAGGCTGCTCCAGCATGGGTCCCCCACAGAGTCTCAAGTCCTACAAGGACACTGCTCTGTTCTAGGTTCCTCTCTCCATAGATTTGCAGGTCCTGCCAGCACCCTGCTACAGCACAGGCCTCCCACAAGTTCACAGCTTCTTCTCAGGCACCTACCTGCTCCTCCAGGGACTACAGGTGGATCTCTGCACTCCTGTGGATGTTCATGGGCTGCAGGGGCACAGCTGCCTCACCATGGGCTGCACCATGGTCTGCAGGGGAATCTCATCTCCGGTGCCTGGAGCACCTCCTCCCCCTCCTTTCCACTGACCTTGTGTACAGGGCTGTTCCTCTCACATATTCTCACCCTGCTATTCTCTGGCAGTAATTACAACTGAGCAAAACCCTTTTTAAAATTCTTCTTAAATACGTTATCCCAGAGGCGTTATCACCGTTTCTGGATGCTGCAGACTTGGCCAGCAGTGGGTCCATCCTGGAGCCAGCTGGCATTGGCTCTGCCAAACATGGGGGAAACTTCTGGAAGCTTCTCACAGAAGCCACCTCTGTAGCCCCCCACTACCAAAACCTGGCTGTGCAAACCCAATACATCAGCTTAATCCAGGATAACATTTTGAAGGCAACCTGCCAGCGTACAAGGTTGCCTGTAGAAGTTTCCTTTTAATACAAGGATAAAATAAATACTTAGGTGTCACAATGGAACTGTATCTTGTAGGTTTTCACTGTTATTTGCTAGGGAACAGCAAGAAGAAGAGAAAAAGTGCCTTGTCTAGTCCCTAAAGTAGTTGCTGCTGCTATTACCACTCATCTGTGGTGTATCTTCCTCTTTGGGCTTGCACATGCGCTAGCAGGGTGTTGGAGGCTATTTATTCCTGAGGCAAAAGAAGGGAAACCCAATCATAGGGCAAGATTCTAGAGTAAGTAAAATGACTGCATCTCATTTCATCATGCATCTACTATCAGCTTACATTTCCCTGCCGTCAGACCATCATGTCACATTGCAGTCCGAGACGGCACCTGCAAACCGATTGAGTAAAAATATAATGAAAAGGATTTAAATTAGGTTTCTCTATCCACAAAAAAAAAAGATCTTCCACGTACGGGTGGCTTTTGATACATCATAAGACGTATCACCATGCTGTGTAATGAGAACTGTGCGGTAGTTTCTCTGGTGAAAAAAAGAAAATTTGCACCCTGAGCCTCCTGATTTGTTTTTTATTGACACTTTAGTAGGACAGTAGGTAATACTTAAGATAAAGGGATGAACCTTTGAGTTCAGGTTTGAACTAAATCCAATTTTTAAATTACTGTAGGGGTTTCTTTATTTTTTGGCACAGTGTACCTCTTCTGGAAATGGCAATCCACGGCAAGCCAATCATACTGCCACAATAACAGTGCTATGCAAACAAGATTTCTGCTTGGGTACAATATGAAGGGTGAGGAGAGATTGTCCTTTGAGCTGTCCTTGTAGGTGCAAACAGCCCCCATCAAATTCAGCTTAGACCAGGACTTCATCAGAGAGATTTAACAAATCATTTGGCAAATATATTTAGACGACACAAAATATGACTTTCACATCACTCCATTATGTGTTATTTGTTTAAATGTAGCTTGTCTACCCTGACTCAATTACAATTCTGTTTCTGTAAAATATTTTGCTTTCCATACAAATTGCTGAAAAGAATTTTCAAAATATCAGTATGTGATAAGCACTTAGTATTCGTAGGATCTTCTGAAAAGCCCATCTGCTATGCAAATTAATATCTAAGAGTAATTTCTGAATGGGGATTCATAAAGGCATGGTTCAGAAAAACAATTAGCATATGTTTACCTTTCAGTGATTTCTGTAAAATACAGACTTTTATTTGAATACTTTATACAATGAGGAATGATTTCCCAAGGTGAGGTTGTAGTCATTACAGCTAGTAATATCAATATATTGTTTGCTTATTAACAGATTTGAATTTTATTTGCTCATTCCTGCACTAGATTCAATATTGGGTGATGGAAAACACATTAATTCATTTAATTATTCATGAAGCGTGTCGTACATGGTTGTGTTATTCCCCACCCCGTGGGAGAAGGTGACTCCTTTTCTCAGTTGGTTTCAGGAGCACGTTTTCCCAGCTGAGTCTTGCTGTCCTGTCCTCTAGTGCACCTGGTGGACATCTGGAATGTGATAGAAGCCTTGCGGGAAAACGCCCTGAACAACCTGGACCCCAGCATCGAACTGAACGTGGCTCGCCTGGAAGCTGTGATTTCAACCATCTTCTACCAGCTCAACAAGCGCATGCCGACGACCCATCAGATCAACGTGGAGCAATCCATCAGCTTGCTGCTCAACTTCCTGCTAGCGGCCTTTGATCCGTAAGTCTGCCTTCCCTCCCTCCTCTCCCAGCTGGTGAAAGGATTTTACTTCCTCCAGAAATATCTCTGGAAAACAATTGAGCAGGCTCAATTCTGTCCCAAATAATGAGCATGTGAATAGTGCTAACTAGGGAGACAACCTAAATTGAGGGTCTCTGCTTTCCTTTCTTTCGAGCCAAATTCAGCACAACTGTGTTTTCATCCAGCTACTCAGACTTGTTCCAGTTTATATCAAAGAAGAATTATCTACAGAAACAAATTCACATGCGCTTCTAATTTGGCTTGTTGTTTATTGACACACCAGTGGCTGACACCACTGCAATGCCTCTGCAGCAGTGCCATGGGTTAATAGCTCATTATTTTGAAAGAGCTCATTTCCCTGCAAGTTCTTGCAGCTGTAAGCAATTTTTTTTTTCTGGCTCATGCCAGTGCAGCATGATTTCGAGACCATGACAGAAATAGGATTAAAGATCTGGAGGTGATGAAATTCATGTTGTTTATTACTGCATGGGACTCATATTACAAAAAGAACAAGTTTGAGATAGAGCAAGCCACTTACATTAATGCGTATTCTGTGTATACCTATTACAGTTTCTGAATACGTAGTTGGCAACCTGTACTGCAGTATTTGCAGTCCTCAAAACTGAGTTATTGCAGAACAGTGGTTAAGTCTGACAGATGCAGATGTTATCACTTTATGGCTTTTTTTTTTTTGGAATTCACCAGCAGAAAACACTGGCCATTAAACATTAAAATAAGAGTGCTTCCCCTCTCTCTTCCCAGTCCTCTCTCTTGCTGCCCTGGTACTGGGTGTCACTGAGCACCTCTCGGTGCCAGACCAGCCAGTGGCTCAGTCGCCATGGCAACGGGGAGAAAAAGTAGATGTTCCACATGAGAAGGCTGCACTCAACCTCTCCTCCGGCCCCTCCGAGGGGAAAAAAAGAAGCCAATCCACTGTGAAACCATAACCTTCAGGAATATTTTCCTCCCCTCGAGGGCAATGAAAGAAGGGACGGGCATATTAATTCATACTATTGTGGCTGTGACAAGAACACTGAGGGATGCTGGAAATGGCCAGATGCATTTATTGCTGCATGCCACAAGTAAACTGCTTCCTGGCTGGTAAACACAGGGAAAGACCCTGGACTGTAGAAGCAAGACCTGTGATAATGTGCTTATTTTGTAGCTCACTGTAAAGGGGTAAAGATCTCAGCTGCACAATACAGCTACTTGCAGCAAAATGGAGTAGAGGAATTTAGTCCCCTGGAGGGAATCAGAGAATGTTTTTAAGGGTGTAAGGTTTTGCTTTCCTTGAAAACATCCCATGCGCTGTGGTTCATGACCTGTTTCTGGGCTCCCGTCAGGCTCCCCCCAGGGTGAGGAAGCTGTGACCCTCACTCCATTTGTCAAGCAGCAGCTCAGTCTGTTGTGCCGCCTCTGAGTGGAGTGCATGAGATGCACTTCCCAGAAGGACAGAGACACCCAAGGAATCCGTAGGAAGAGGCTCCCAGCTCTGGGGGCTAGAGATAGGAACTAGCTGCCTATCACCCCATATTAAATACACCAAACATATGAGATGAGGTTCAGGTGCAATCTGAGATACCCAAGTTCAGGCTTCATGGAGATACATGTCAGCTAGAGCTCTCTGTACTGTAATGGAACCATGTCTAGACACCTGTCACAAATACAGATATACTAGCTAAGCATCTCATTCTCAAAATGTGCCCTACCCTTTAGTGTGACTCATATTATTGAAGTTTTGGGTTGAATATTGGTTTAACAACCACTCAGGTTTCCTGGTTTCTGGGAAACGGAGGGACGGAGGTGGCTCTAAATGCTACAGGGACAGTGTGAGAGCTGCTGGGGTCTAACCAGAGCTGCTGTCTCTGCTTCCCATGTTGCTCCTTTCTCTCCCCTCCAGTACAGCAGAAAGATCGTTCTCTGCTGAAAGGTTGAAGTTGGTGGAAGGAGGAGCAAGGTCTTTTCTTGTGGTCTCATGTTCAGAGAGAAGCAACGCTCTGCGTGCCATCCAGAGGGATTCAGCAGGCTGGAGAAGTGGGCCCATGGGAATCTCCTCATGAGGTTTAACATGGCCAAGTGCAAGGGGCTGCAGGTCCAGAGAAGGTGGTGCAGTTTCTCATGTCCCATTTGAAATCCAAAGAAAGTGTAGAAATGGACCTAACATACATGAAAGGACCACAAGGGACAAGTTATTTCATGTTTTAAAATCTAGTAAGCCTGCCACTGTCTCATTTATTTAGTTCTGTTTCATATATATGTTGCTCTTTGTGTACTGTGCTGGCTGAAGATCCTCCAAACTTTAAACAGAGCCTCTTCCTTCATTTATAGCCTTCTGAAAACCTGGCAGGTTTCTCTGCCCTCTGGCAAGGAGTGTTTCCCTAGGCCTGCAATATAGATGTCTTCTCACGAGCTAAAACTTGGCTAGCAAAACATAGAAGGAACCACAGTGTAGTGCCATGGTATCTGGGCCAACTTGGCCATTGCTGGTGCTGAGCTTACATCACGTTCTTTTTACGATTCTTTCATGGCCTTGGGGATTCTAGGCCTACAGATAATTATATTTCTCTGCTGCTCAACCCTGAGGGGAGGAAAAGTGGGGAAAAATTACAGTGCACAGAATTTCACATGACACACAGTGTGATGTTCCTTCACGCTACTAAAAGTAAACTAAAGTACAACTTTATGAAACTGTGAGCCAACAAATTCGAAATTCACAAACAGAAACACTTCTCCAATTAATTTATCATTAGTGTGTGGAAGTCAGCATCAGGTAGTAGATGACCCTGACAGACCAAACCAGTGAGCAGAATGAGGTGGTCAGACTTTAAAAAATCTAGACAGAAACATGCCTGATCTACATTTTTAATCACACGTTAAAATTGGGCAATAGCTTTTGCTTCAAGGCCTAAGGTGATTAACTGGCTTTATGAAATAATAGCACACTTCCTTCACTGGCACGCCAAGTACTACATAAAAAGTTGACAAGTTCAAACCTCTCTGAAAAATTCATCCCAGGCTGGTATCAAAGCCTAGGCATCAAGGTGGGATGTCAGCCTCATTCAGTTGAGTTGTTCCCCAAAAAGCTTCTTTTAAACAGACTGTGAAATATTCTATGCTAGATCATCTCCAGCTATTCCTGCTGCGAAGTTTAACGGATCAGAAAATAGCTGAATTTTCTCTGTTCCTTGACATACCCTTTCCTGTGAATGGAGCTGTGGGCCCTGGGCTATGAAACAGACCCTGTCTGGTTGGGGGAGGCTTGACTTCTACAGAGAAAAGAGGAAATATTCATGCCTTTGTTTAATCAAATGAACATTTGAATTGTACTGATTTCAATACATAAAGATGATCAATATTTTGGAAATACAACTTCTTGTTCATCCATCCATTCAGAGCAGTAAAGTGTTTAATTCCCTTTCTTCTCCACCTTTGCTACTCACTGAAAGCCACAGAGGCTTTTACAAAGGAAGTCCAGCAAAAAAGTGTATTTCAGAGATTTGGACATCACACGTTTTGCTCTCCTACATGAAAGATTTTTGCTCGATGTCAATAAAATTTGGTGTCTGAAACCTCTTTGTGAAAATGCAAATTTGTAATTACAGCCTCTGACATTTTAGAATTGACTGCCGTGACTACGGTGCATGGTAACCAATAGCTGAAGAAATTTTGTTACTTTTGCAAAAGATACTTCAGAGTATTAGGGGAGCACTACTTAAGCCTCAATAATGAGAAAAATCATATTTTCTCAATGTCCTTTTCATGGGACACGTTTGCTGTTTCTAAGGATGTGATGTTATTTCTTGATAGCTTTCCCCACCATATGGCTGTCTCAGTATTGACTGTTGCCAGAGATCCTGACAAATGGCAGTGTCATCTATTTGGTACCACTCTCCTTGGTGAACCAAAAGGCAAAATCAGGCCCTGGAGCTGGACTCAGCCTTGTATGGTCTGTGGATTTTGTCAGGCTGTCTGTGGGGTTTCCTTACTCTGGGGACAGGCTGTCTCTGCAGCTATGCAGTGGAAGAGGAAACCTTGTGCTCTGCTTTGGTGTCTAAAAGCATGTATTATTTTTTGCCCTTTTTTCCCCAAGCAGCAGGAGATAACCTTCAACCCTGGCCATCAATCCCTTTCCTAAGTACTCCATCCTGTATTGTTGCTAAGTGCACATCAGCTTCAAGGTTTGCTTTTGACATCATGTGTGCTTCTAGTGCTTTTCTTGCTGGAGAGTAACCTCAGCAAGAGAGGTGCAATATAAAATCGAAGTATTTTCTGTCCTCTCCTGTTTCCACTACTAAAATTTATTTCTCTTTGCATTAGCCAGCCCAAAGCTGCTTGCAGGGAACGCCAACTTCTGCTGAGATCTTCCTGCTGCTGTGAACCACTGCTTCAGCATTTGCTTTTGCACAGCAAACACTGTGAGGCCCCAGTGCTGCCAGTCAAGGGCATCTGTAGTGCTTAGACATAGCTTAGGGCACTTCTGGATCCAAACGATATTGGCGAGTCTTCGGCCCCATTACCCTGTCTGTTCATCAGTCATATGTATTTAAATATGCATGTGTGTATATGCACACACACGCAGACATACATATTTGGAGGGCAAATTGGGTTTATACTGGCTCTCATGATGCTTTTAGGAATACAAATGACCGATACAAAATACGGTGTCAAAACTAATCAACTCAAATGGACAGATTGAAGAGATAAACGGTATCTTTTCTTTTTCTGTTCCTCTGTTCCATAACCGTTTGAGTATGGGAAAAGCCAATGGCTCTAGGGTGGAAAGCTGAAGCCAAGTTGCTATGTGTCTGCCATGCAAGAATATAATCCTATTAGTAAATGTAACTAAACCTCCCGGGAAGAATAATCTGAATCTGAAGCACTTCCACATGGGCTTTTTTTTCATCTCTAAATCTTCCATTGCTTCTTAATAATGCCATTGCTTCTACTTAGCATTTATTTTTTTTAGTGTAACAACTCTTTTAAAGTCAGATGGAAGCCTCATGATGAAACAGTGCAGAAAAATTCCTAAGGGTCTAAAGGGTAGCATGCACAAAAAGAATATAAAAGGACCACATTCTCAGCCATAGCAGTGCTAAGTCTGGTTTACACAAATCAGAATCCAGTCAACAAAGGATGGAAATACAGAAGTCTAGAAATTCCTATGCTGTGATTTTAGTCTTATGAAGCCGGTCAAAGGGAACTCAATGTAATGAAAAAGTCACAGAAACCAGCATTAAGGGATGCAGTAAATACTTCTTTCTTAAATTGTGAAGTAGTGAATTTATTACTTTTTGCCTGTATTTCTAGTTGATTTCCTGGCAAAAAGCAGGATTTCAAATGAGTGTAATGGATAATTAGAATTAATGATTAGAATTATGGGTTACACTGACACTAAACTAAATCCAGTTCAATGAACTTTAAAGATTATGAACTAGTCAAGTTCAGGGAACTTCATTTTCTAAAGTCTGAGTGACTTAATGAACATCGCAGTGAAGCATGCAGCGTGCATCGATGTACAGATGTGAATATACCATTCATGTCTGTCTTACTGCATGAGTCTGATTTGGGATTAGCAGAGAAAGAGACATAGTCACAGGCTCCGTTTCTGTCCAGAATCAGTTCATCTTTTAGTTCTGATCACACACAATTTTCTTCCTTAAAATTGTGAGTGACAATGAACAGAGTAATCTTAGAAATATTGATGAAGAGCTAAATTTCTATATATTATTATTGCCAGTGCAGTTAGACCATCTTACGGAGGACATGATTGTTTACATTAAACAGGAAATCCCATATAAACATTACGTTCCCTGGTAGAGCAGACTGAAGATCACAGAAACTCCATTTCCAAAAACTCACACAGAACTTTATTATCTAGCCGTGTCATTAGTCCTGTCAGTAGAATTTAGAAGGAAACATGGCTGCCATTTTGCTAAGCTCACGAATATTGTTTGTCTCTTTTTTAAAGCATGATGACGTGTTCTCCCTGATGTCATTATTTAAGATCATTAATTCCTGTGGGAAGCTATGAAGTAATGCCAAGGAGTTTAGATGACGGGTAGAAGTTGCTCCAGTGCAACTCTGACTCCTACTGCCTTACAGTAAGATTCAGAGAAGTTCAAGACAAACCACATTTCACCATTTGGATGTCAAGAAAATTAACACTGAGAAGCAGATGAACTTAGGAGCGCATGTTCATTCTTGTCTTTGGAACGGGGCTCAACACTAAACTGGGGCTGATAGGTGTTTTAGGGGCTAAGTGTGCCATACAGTGTGTGAAGTCATGTTTCACTCATGCAACTCAAATAAACCAGGGTTTCTGTGATGGCAGGTGGTCATTGGGGACTATCATGGCTGTAGAAGGAGAATGAGTAACATTTAAAAGGCCATTGTAGGACCTACTGACAGGTACAGGTGAAGTTTGTGCAATGATGTGAGCCCTTTCTTATTTTTCACTTTTGTTCCCAGTGTTGATTTTTTCACTTACTTACGATCTTCTAGGTCCAAAAGATTCCCAAAGCACTTAGGATAGGGAAACCATGAGTGTGATAGGTGTCTCCCAGTGCTACTGTATCACAAATAGCAGTAATAATTATCACTGTAATGTATAAGGAGATAAACAGTTCAATACTCGGCATCATATACGTAATAAATCTGCTCTGAGATCTTTACAGAACAGTATAGTGATGTGTGTTCCCACAAAACAAACTTTCTTTTTAAAGGTCTTTTTTCTCTGTATGTCAATTCACATATATTGTCCATTACAGTAAGTGATGTCAGAAATACGCATTTTAATTGAACAGATTCTCATAAAATGGACATATGAAATATGTCTATTTTCTACTTTTGAACAGGGAAGGACATGGTAAAATTTCCGTTTTTGCTGTCAAAATGGCCTTGGCAACTCTTTGTGGAGGAAAAATCATGGACAAATTAAGATGTAAGTGACTTTTTTTACTGGTTAAAAATTGTTATTGTTGGAGAAATAACAGTACAGGTAGAAAAGAGGGAATTAGAATAAGTTACAGTTTCATGGCTGCGTTTGGGAGTTATACTATGTATATCTCCAAGTAAATCCCACTAAATGTTTGGTTGAACTTCACATGAAGGTTTTTAAAGACAAATCACATACATTGAGGTTCTTATTGGTGGATTTTATTTTTTTTTCCATTGGGGTTATTGAATTCGGAATACAGATAAGTGCCTCAACATCATGAAGCATCATTTAACGATTTCTTCTGATCGTTTTTCCATGACATCTATGTCTTTTCACACCTAGAAGAACAGTATATTTATGTGCTATTTATATTTTCTTCCACAGGGCATTCTTATGCCATGTATTTTGGTGGACAGATTTTCATTTCACAGGATTTGTTCCCAGTTCCCCAATAGCAAAGGCATAGTTTACTTGTAGCTGCAATGGAAGACTTTCTGTTTAGTGATATGATGTCTATAGCTCAGGTCCAGAACACCATTTTCCAGACTTTATGACAAAAAAAAAACTTCGGTTTCCGCTGAGCCTTCTACCTCAGCCCAAGAAAACTGAGTTTAAAAATTACTGTTGATTAGAGTAGACAAGAAGAAATCCCAGGTGCTGATTTAGTCTTCCAGATTTGGTGCCATTTTTTAATACATTATTTCTATGTAGAAACTCAAATACAGACTGAAGTAAAGTTATAAATTACAAATTGAGCACCATTTGTTCCCTAAGCTGCTTTAAGAATAGGAACTGGGTCCATCCAGTAGAAGGGTGAAGTACAGTAATGATCTTTTTGGTCAGCAGTCCCAGAGTCCTGTTGTCAGAATTTCCCTTCCAGATTCTTGGAAATGAAGCAGCTGACATGACAGCCTGAAAAACAATAAATGTTCCTTAGTCAGAGATCTCCTGCTAAGCAGAGGATAATTTTAAACAAGCGGAGAAGTAAGGGCTGACAAACTGACATCGCTACAATAATAAAAGTGTGATGTTTTTATACATAAAAAAAGGGAGAAGAGGGAAAAGTACTGTATTTGCAAGACCTTCAGTGCTTTGTGTGTCCAAGACAATAATAACTGACTTAATGAACCCGTTGTCAAGATTTTGATTTGACATGGTAAGCTGGCAGTAGGCAAAAAGCTGATGTAGCGTATCTTGTTGAATCAGAGCCTTCTTATCTGATTAAATTACTGCCTCATGCCATGCCTCAGACTTTGCTTAAAAATGACCACATACAAAGAAAAAAAAATCAGGAATATTAGTGTTAAAATCAGCAAATAATTCTTCTTGTTTTCTATTCAAAGAGGTCAGAATTAAAGATGCAGCAATAATGAAGGTTTCCATAAGCCAAACATGTTTAGTACTTCTCTTTCAAATCAGATAATACTGAACTCAGAGCAAATCTGTAGCTCACACTGAAGTTGCTGTGTTCTTTCCTTGTCTTTTTCCCCGTCAGATATTTTCTCCATGATTTCTGACTCCAGCGGGGTGATGGTTTATGGCAGGTATGACATGTTTCTGCGTGAGGTTCTCAAGCTGCCCACCGCTGTCTTCGAGGGGCCTTCATTTGGTTACACTGAGCAGTCAGCAAAATCCTGTTTCTCACAACAGGTAAGTGAAAAGACACAGGATCTCAATCACTCTTCTGAGCAGGCCAAGACTCTTCCTGTTTTACACATATGTGCATATTTGCCCAGGGCTGGATGAGGAGAAGGTCCACTCTTCTGATTTCTGGCTGTGTAGGTTTGGTGCCTTCAACAGGAAACTGGTCTCTGTAGGTTCCCCGTATAACCATGAAGAGAGAGACTTAGTCAAAACGTGATTCAGAGCAGGATCTTGACTTACACTCTCCTAAATTAGGGAACCTCCTAATTTAAGCACCTGTTACATATTTATCTTTAGATATTATATATATTTGTACCCCAAGACATGCAGTCCTCCACTCCATTTAGTTGGTGTTGGTATAAGCATACACAAGACTAAGTTCTCCATACAAAGCTCAAGTTCCACCAAAAAAAATCAAACTTCAGGTTTTCCCAGTGATAAACACACAAGTTTAGGAGTAAGAAGAAAATCACCTTAAAACTTTTTTTGTAAATGGGAATCAGTATGTATTAGAAAATCCCTAATCTCTTACCAATAACACCAGTGAGATAGGGTCAGGAAAGCAATGAATTTATCCTGCAGAAAATACAAGATTTTTCCACAACGCAACTGACTCCATGGGTACATTGAGTACAGTACACTGGCTTCAGCTAATACACAGCACTTCAGAAGATTCCATAATTGGGGCTGGTTGTCCACTTCTCCAGTGGAGAAAGAATTCCTCTGGCTCTTGCCACACATCACACTGTATAATTCCATAAATATATGGTAAGGGAATATGCTGAAAATGGGACGTTAGAAATAAAGTTGTATTTTCCTTCTCTTTATCCTTTCATTTGCTAATTGAATAACGTTGAACAAGTAAGTTCAATGGAGCAGGAATAGTGTCATTTTCATGCAAAATAGAGTCTCATTTTTTGTATTATCTCAGTTTTATCACTAATCAATAGGTACTCCAGTCAGCCGAAAGGCATATTGAAATTCATTTATTGAATCATCTCCCAATTAATTTTAAATGGTAATGTCTGCGTATGTGAAACTAGTCTTGTTTCACAGAGGGAGACTTAAAACAGCACTTCATCTTATGTTGAAGAATTGACGTGGTGAAGTGGCTTCTGGTAGTTTTGTGTTAAAGTAATGAAAGAGTGCTCTTGCATGGCAACAGGGCATTCAGGCTTTGCGTGTTGGACATGCTGTTAATACAGATGAAAAAAGGAAATTTCTTTTCCTGAAAAAATGTAAGTCAGGCCTCATTTTTTATCTCAGTCGCCATCGGAAATGGCACTTGATTTGAGATCGCATCCAGCTGAGTGGACCAGACGCATCAAGATACCTTTAGAAACAATGTCTTCAAGCAGGCATTAGATGGTTTTGTTTACAAGCTCCACTTAGAGCTAACGAGAGTTAAGTCTCTGACTGATGTAGGTACGCAGCAGGTTTACAAAGCTGCTCTTTTGCATCTGGAGGTAGCCAAGTACTTAGTAAATCTAGTCTAATATTTCGCTTAAATTGACTTTATGTAGTTCTCATTACATCCTCGCTAGGGATGAACCAGAGTTTTGAAATGAGATTCAAAAAACCAGATCTTTATGACACCATGATAAATGGTATTTACAGTCTCAGTCACACACAAGTCATTCTTTCACTCTCTTATATTGCACGTAGCATTATCAGAAGTTGATACCTTGGAATAAGTTTGGCATTCTTGCTTGTTGTTCTCACTGTGGATCACTTTTGCTTACCAGAAGCCTCTCAACCCCCTGATATATAGAGATTCTTCGATTTCAGGGAAAGAAGAGATTCTGGGAATGATCTGCTTATGGTGTCAAATCCATTTCAGTTTACATCTGAAAGGATTTCTGCTGTTACAGAAATGTTTTATTATTCCTCATTGTACTGGTTTACTTGATCAAACCGTGTATTTTCCTCTGCCTGTGAACCACTGCTAGATTGAATGGCTATTCAAAGTAGAAACAACAGCGTTTCCTCATCAGCAAATTCATGGGACAGAAATGCCAGAGCAAGTGACTTAATGTTTCAGAATACAAATCTGTGGCTCAAAATGGAGTTTTGTCATCACCACTTTACCCCATAGGTAGGATTGATGTGATGTTATACTGTATTTGTATTAAACGGTATTGTTATTATTGTAAAAACCACTTTTTTTAAAAAAAAATTTACCCCAAGCTAAAAAGATAGACACTAACTTCATTTTCTTAGCACTTATCTAAGTGTTATTCCACAAACCTAGACTCCATCTGTGTGTAGTGTATATTTAGAAAACAGCTTTCAGTTTCAACTTCCCCAGCAGCTGAAAGAAAATTGCAGGAGGAAAACGTATGGAAATTGCTCTGACGGTGTCCTTTTAAGGGACACTGCTTTTTTCTCTGCTCCATAAAATCAGTGATCACCAGAGCCGTTTGGCCATAAAGTTGTCATTGAAGCTAAGTTGCTTTATTTGGTGCCAGTCAGATTTTAAAGTTATAGCTGCATTCAAAAGCCCACTGCATTGTGGAAGAGCTGTTCTTTTCTCCTCATCTATTTGCTTGTTAGACTGGCTGTGTGTATCCCTTCAAGAGCAGAGGGAAGACCTAAGGCTACTCATCTCTGCAGTATGGGGCACTGGAGGTCCCTTCTTTTCCTGGGCTTCCTTCCACCTTTTTTTCCCCCTGTGCTCTCAGTTCTGCTGCAGACAACACAGACATTTGCTGGCAGCATTGGTCAGCAAAGCCACGCTAAGCATCCACAGCAGGAAAAGAAATCCACATCTCCAAAAGAAAGACACTTTTCTGTGAGCTGATGCTTATAGCATAGGATGCCTATTTGGGAAATGGTTATCCACTCTCCATGGCTGGGAAGATAATTTGTACAACAAGCAGGTGGTAGCGTTTGACTGGACTTTCACACCGCAGTTACTGTGGGGAAAGGTAGTATTCCAGTGAGATTTAGAGCTCGTATTCTGGCTATTTCTGTTCGTTAAAGAATCAAGTCCATTTTCACAGTAGCCTGAGGTATTTTCTCCTAGGGACAAACATCTTTATATCTTTCCAAATATCTTGCAGTATTTCATCCCTGAGACTGTTGCAGTGTGAGATGTTTTCCATTGATCACTCAGTGTATAAGAGAAATAATGGTTTTATTTGCATCTGGTGGTAATTGTGTATAAATGGAGCACAGATACTCCATCTGGAAATCTCAGCTCTTAAAAGAATTCCACAACACACAGAGATGATACATGTCACTGCATAACTGCTGCTTAGCTTCCTCATGGGGTAACCACAGTTCTTTAGCAAGTTAAAGCAGCAGCTTATGCAATCAGATATGAAAATTTAGCCATGCCTTTGGGTATGAGGATACTACTTAAATATGTATGTCTATAAAATATATCTGCATATATTCTCAGCAGGGCTCGATATTTTTGCATCTTAAATTTTATTTAAGGAAGGCTCAGTTGCTGATTGAAAAAACAAATGAACTAAGATTTGTGATTACTTTTTCCAGACACCTAAGAAATTTAAGGCCCTAGATTGAATTTTTAAAATCAACAGGGATATCTTAGAGTTTAAATCTCTTTGAAATTTAGAGGGGCATAGATCTCTGAGTGCTTAAAGACGTGAAGAGTTTAGAAACAATTGCAGTCCCTGAGTATATGCAAACATGACATCCCGCAGTCACAGCTCACCCATAACTAGTTGCCATTGCTCCTCAGACAAGCATAGTTTCTTAAATTGCAGTAACAAATTGCTTATGCTGGTCTCTCCTTGCCCTATATTTCTTCCAAATTTGTACTCTCTTGCCAGTATTTTCTTTCATTTTCTTTTTTGGAGTACCATCAGCAGTGATTTTTCATTTGAAAATTGGTCATACACAGTGATACCCTACATGCACTTGTACTTGTCACACGGTACTCAAAACAGATGAGAACATGCAGAGTTGAATACCACCTTTAACCACAAAGCATCTTCAGGCAGTGACTCTAGAAGAGAGTCTGGAAGTGAGTGGGAGCTGAGTGTCTCCAACCCAGCCTACTGAGAATGACTGCTAGTCATCAGTTGTATCATTGTACCAACTAAAAATAGTCTGGAAAAGCTTTGCTAGTATCACTTGTTCTTTTTAGTAGATCAGGCCTACAGGCAAACAGTGTTTGAAACTTATTCCCAAGTGTTTCTGTAGAGACAAGATAAAATAATTTTGAGATGTCTAATTACTGATTTTTTGTGCATGTTTGTTTGCTTGTTTGAGCAGAAAAAAGTCACATTAAACACTTTCTTGGATACTCTCATGTCTGATCCCCCGCCACAGTGTCTAGTGTGGTTACCACTTCTGCATCGACTGGCAAATGTTGAAAATGGTAAGTAAAGACACGCTGCCAAAACACAGTTACAAGAATAAACTTCCGTGTGATGATTTTCACACTCTGTAGATGGTTTTGTAAAAGCTACTGTACTGGGTTCATTGACTCCATGTGCTATTTTTACAGTGACTGGTAAAATAGTTGAAGAAGTCTGTTGGTCACTCAGCCAGGAACATGGTTTAAATTTTGCTGTGTTCAGGAAGTTAACCTGATCATGTCTCCTCCTGTGCTCTGGATGAACAAAGAGCAATAGGACTTCATCCACTGACACACTTATATTTGGTGAACTATCAAGACCACAACTTTTATTAGCTATGACATATGGCAGCAGAGAGGGAACAGCTTGGCAGTTTCCGTTCGTGCAGTATTCTTGGCAGGAGATGTCCAGTGCAGTGCAAAACACCAGCCAAAAGGTCCTTAGGAAAGATCTCCTCATAAGTCTACACTGCCAGACCATATCCTCTGAAGAGGAAGTTCCATGTGGATGGTGTGCACCCATTTTTGGCGATAAAAGTAAAAGGAGGAAAAGTTGTATGTGTTCTTGTAGTAAACAAATCGCTGTTCCACTGAAAAGCACCAAGGTGGGTAAGGTGATGTTCCCAAGTCCTTTTTGGCTACAGAGCAACCTATCTATCCCACCTTCCTCAAGCTCTTGTCATCCATCCCTGTCCCTCACCAGCTTCACGGTGTCCCCTAGCCTAGAGCAGTAACCCTTCCTGCTGCAAAGTTCTGGCAAGGAATTAAACCTCTGACGTATTCAGCACTGATCCAAATTCTCCCAGACTGAACCTTATGACAGAAAGGCAGAAGGTGCCTGGGAACAAGGAGTAAATTGGGTACATGCTGTAGCAAGGAAAGAGGAACAGAAATAGCATTATTGCCCGGAAGGTGCTTCAAAATATCTCAGTTGATGCTTTAGAGTCCTCTTGTGAGTGGCTTGCATCCTTGTCAGTTTCTGCTTCTGAACAGAGAACTGAACCACACAGGTCCCTTCAATGGCCAGCTTTCCAAATCTGGGCATCCAAAGCCAAGTGTTCAACTCCATATATAGGTACCTAAATGACACCACTTGTACAGATGGGACACCTGCAATTATGAGACAGTAACATGTCTAAGTACACTTTTGTGCTTTTGGTAGTCATGCAGCTGAGTTTGGCTTTTCCTCCAAGGTGCCTCACTTCAGCTCCTTAAAGCACAATGAAACATTCAGCTTCTCCCAGCAGTGCAGCAGCAGTGGATTTCCCCACATAAAAAACTTCCTCTATCATAGAATAGTTTAGGTTGAAAGGGACTTTAAAAATCTTCCAGTTCCAACTCCCTGGCAGGGACACCTTCCACTAGACCAGGTTGCTCAAATCCCCATCCAGCCTGGCCTTGAACACTTCCAGTGATGGGTCATCCACAACTTCTCTGGGCAACCTGTTCTAGTGCTTCACCACCCTCACAGTGTATCACAGAGTATCCACAGTGGGTGGTTATTAGTTTCTTCCTAATATCTAACCTAAAACTACTCTCTTTCAGTTTAAAGCCATTCTGCCTTGTCCTGTCAGTACATGCCCTTGTCAAAAGTCCCTCTCCAGCTCTCTTTTAGCCCCTTCAGGTACTGGAAGGCTGCTCTAAGGACTCTCTGGAGCTTTCTCTTCTCAGGGCTGAACAACCCTCTCAGCCTGTCTTCATAGGAGAGCCCTCATCTTCGTGGCTCTTCTCTGGACTCTTTCATGTATTCTGTTAGACACTGAGCACATTTTTTTGCTGCTGTGAGTCGGAGGTACAGATATCCGCTCAGAAGTGAAGAAGGGTTTGGTGCCCAGTGTAGGAGGTGTTGCCCATGGCTCACCACAGGTTGCTGTATTTTCACGGGTCATAGCCATCAGCAGTATCCAGTGTTGCAGATTGCTTTAAACACATAAGGGAACATTCTTCAGTTTGGGATTTGTCCATATACTTTTGCTGGGTGTTTCTTTGTTTTGGTTTATGGCTCACCATTTCTTTCTCCCTCACAGTCTTCCACCCCGTCGAGTGTTCCTACTGCCACAGCGAGAGCATGATGGGGTTTCGCTACCGCTGCCAGCAGTGTCACAATTACCAGCTCTGTCAGGACTGCTTCTGGAGGGGCCATGCCAGCGGTTCCCACAGCAACCAGCACCAAATGAAAGAGTACACGTCATGGGTAAGGGAAGGCTCCTGCCTCGCTGCAGACTGCTTTGCCCTCCAGCCATCAGAGAAGCCCCCAGCCACAGCTCTGGGCAGCTGTCTGGCTCAGGGGAGCTGGGAGCTGGGCTGGCACTTTGGATTAGTGACCCTGTCTGGGAGGCTCTGGCCCTGGGAGCCATCAGGAGAGCGTGGAGGTGGGAATGGTCTTTTCTGGGTGAGGATCTGGGGCGCCTGTGACGGTGTGTGCCGCGGTGAGGGCAGCGCAGGAGAGGCTGGCAGCAGGGCACCAGGCTCATGGCAGCTTCTCCCGTTCCCACAGGACTCACGGTAAAATCCTCATTGGCTTGCTCTGTTTGGCTATGTGTAAATGAAATGATGAATACTTAATGCTCATTCATCAATATTTTCAGTTGAGTGGCTGCAGCATATGCTTAGCATTTGGGATGATCCTGGCACTGTAGATTTGAGCGTGGTCACAGGCTTAGATCCACAGCAGTGTTTACTATAGAGAGTAGCTCACTTCAGTCTTTTTGTTGTTAATCAAAATAATGCAGTGTTTTTTCTAAGCTGAAAGAGAAGTATCAACAGCTGCTGGAACCTTAACCTTCTCTGAAGGGCATGAGACCTGGGAACTCAGCTTTCCATGGACTGGAGCAAAGCCCCAGTAGAACCCCCTGGTTACAGAGCATCATAATCCTTCGGGGTTCAAATGCAGAGATCAGCAGAAAATACCTAATTAATCTCGAACCTTTCAAAAGTATATTGTTAAAAAAAACAAAAATGAAAGTTATGCATACAGCAAAAGGTCCCATTTGCACAGTACTTTGTGTTTATTTTTTAACAAAGTTCCAAAATTTAATACTTTCTAAATGTCTAGTTTTCTGTTGATGGAACCAGGAGAGGGTTAAATTTGCCGGGGTTTGCTCTGTATGCCAGTCATACAGCCCTGCACTGTATCCCAGCAGACCTGGGTCTGTAATTGTTTTTGTGGATCCTAATTGCTGCTTGTTGCATAGACACAAATGGCTGGAGTTTAGTATCTGAATAGGAAAGTGCCCACTGTGTAGCTCAGATTCCATTCCTAACAGCAATTTGTGCTATAAAATCCATTTTTTGCTGTAGTCAGGGAGCTGTAATTATAGGTAGGAAGTAATTGGAAAACTTAAGATTTCTGCTCAGTGGAAGACAAAAATGTGACCACATGCCTAGTGCTTTCAAATGTTTCCTTGCCAGAAACAAATGTTTTGCTTCAAGTTTGAAGTTGCCTTTCTGTAGCATTCATTAGCATTTGTTCAAACCTGGTTAGCATTCTCCATAATGCATCAGTACCAGGCTCCACATGCAGACTGGAAGTGTTCATGGGTGCAGTGGAAATCAACTGTTCTCAATTCAGAGTGAAACTGCATTTATAATGAAAAAGAAAGAGCTTGAACTTTACATATTTAGGTTGGATTTCTCTAATAGAAATATTTCATTATGGGCTTGATGACAGTCATAAGTCAATGCAGGATGTGTATACACAGACACAAAACCCTTTCTGTCAGGTTCCAGAAGGACTTTTAAATTTCAGCCTGTAGAGCTGTGTTTTTGGGAAGAGGAGACAGTGTAAGGATCGCTAACCTTCTTTTACTGGCAGAGAAGCTAAATGAGAGAGCTGAGTTGAATTCCCTGAGAATTCCTCACACAGCCTAAAAGACACCCTAGATCTCAGAGTCCTTCTTTAGAAGGCAAGTTGAGTTTACTCCTCAACTGCATAGAGTCTCCAAACAAAGCTAGAAAGGAGACAATACTGATTGTTTGGTTTTTTGTTTTTTTTTTTTACTCCCTGGTGAAAACTGTGCCTTTTGCATGGACCCTCCCTATCTTTTGGTGACAGTGACAGTACATCAGCCTCTCTTGATGCGCTGTTGCTACAATCGGCTGATTCCATGTCTCAAATTTCCCATCGTGGTCAGTGGCCACAGGAGGTGGAAGAGAAGCTTTATAATAGCAGCTAAACAGTACAGGGTACTGGAGGTGAGGAGGGAAGTATTAGCAAGGGGAAAGAACATAGCAGCCTGGTGCCCGGCCCACATTTAGGAAGGAAATTCAGTGTATCTATAGGGACAGGCGTATTCAGATCTGTCCTCCTTGCACTCCCAAGCTGGTGAGGTACAAGCCACCACCAGCCCAGGTGACACAAACTGTGCTCTTCTTTGTGCAACGCTGCCTGAGTGCAGCATTGCAAAAAAGCCTTGGCAACTGTCCCTATATATACACCCCCCAGACTGCTCTAAAGGTTGCTGAAGATAAGAGTAATCTTTCCCCAAACCAGCACTTTTTGCTTTACCCGGCTCTCGGCATGGGAGGGGGGCAAGGGGGATGTCAGTCTGCAGGTATATGAGCTGTTAGAGCTTCCTGTTGTTTTGTGCTTCCTATAGCAGAAACAGTATGCACCTTACTTGTCCAGATTACCTCTACCTTCCTTGTTCCTCCCAGAAATCACCTGCTAAGAAGCTAACTAATGCACTTAGCAAGTCTTTAAGCTGTGCTTCCAGCCGTGAACCTTTGCACCCAATGTTCCCTGACCAGCCTGAAAAACCTCTAAACCTGGCTCATATTGTGTAAGTATCTGTGTGCTGTAGACAAAGTAAGCTTTGTTGTAGGAGTTGCTTGCACCAAGGGTAGATACTACAGCTCTGAACAAAGCAGGAGACAGATGTGGCTTGTCCAGCTCAATGCATCACAAGTGCAAATTTGCTGGCAGGGGTATTTAGTGTAATAGTGCTCTTCTGGTGTGACTTCACTTGACAAATCAATGGGATATATACATACAGTCAAATCCTGGGACACAACATTGGAATGTCCCCATTCTCCTCAAGAGATGTCCATGCAATTTCATGGAGTTTCAGCACTTTGGGATGTATTGATGCTGAGAACATCAGTTCTCTCATGTAGAGACTCTTAACTTCAGTGTATCACAGATATGTCTTGACACAAGGCACCAGAGAAAAGTGAAGTCAGACCAATTTTGTCAAAATGGGTGTCAAGAGTTCTCACTGACTTTAGTGGAGCTGTGGCTTCACCCAGCCCGGAAGAATTGTGTGAGTCTCCATAAAAAGTGTGTCTTGAACTGCCAAGTCACTTGAAAAGAGTCTATCTATTATCCTTATTTTTTGATATGTTGAGAAAGCAAGATTATTTTTTGGTGTCGTAGCCTGTCACTACTTTTTTTCTGCAGGAGTCAAGAAACCCAAAGCAGAAAGAAAATGTATTTGTGCGGGGTGGGGAAATTACCAGTTTGAATGGTTTTTCTTAAGCATGTCCACTACCCATAGTGGCAGTCACTCAGATTTTCTCATTTATCAACTTGGCTTACCTCTGCTTCCTGGGCCCTTAAAAACAAAAAGGGGAAAAAACCATTAAATTTCCCATAAAATTAAGGAAAAATCACGACGTTAGTTGGAAGAACGGTACAAAAAAATTAACTTGGAAAAAATATTCCAAAAATACTGTCTTTAAAGTATTTCTCTTATTCTGGTATGTTTCTTAAGAAAGTACCTTTCTTAACCATATTCCCAGGGCTCCTGACTGAAGCATTTCAGGCAGCAGCTATTAGAATTGCATTTACGTGCTGCATATGTGTGTTACTGGCTACTGGAACTGTTCTAGTCTGTAATTATTACACATATTTACTTTTGTCCGTCCTAAATATTTGTGTGCAGCATCTTTAAGGGCAAGTGCACACCATCCATTGTGGGCTGTGCAACACCTGGAAAGTTCACCCAACCTGCCTGACATTTTAAGGATGAATTATGCTGGTGGTCTTCCTTATGTGGTTATAGCAGAACTTCTTCAAGGTGTAAGAGAGTGCTCTGGTCTTCAGAGACAGGGTGCCTCTGACAGATACATAGTGCAAAATCCCTGTCACCCTCCATTGTCAGTTAAAACCCCCGCACCTCTTTATGGAGGAGTACTGGGAGGGTGTTGTTCTTTTGAAGAAATGATCCGGAGTTGGATCTGCTGAGCTCCCTCAGTGCTGTGCCTGGCCCTGCTGGCAAGTCAGGAATAATTTCACAGGGCAGATTTTGGCCATCCTTAAGGGAAATGGAGACAGACAGAGAGCTTGAAACTAAAAGAAAAGCCTCTGTTCCCTGTTGGCTGGGGGATCTTGAAGGCCTGGGGATATGTCAGAATATAAAAGGTAGTGAAAACTGGGCTACTGTGAATGGATTAAATGCATTTAGGCAAGGCAAGGGGAAGGTACCATAATTAAGTAGGAACTGAGCCAAATCTTTGCTGTGAAATTAACACCTTCCCGTATTCCTAAATATACAGACAATTTAGAGTGATGGGATGTGAGAACAAACCACCATCTACTCTGTTTTATGACAGTTTCTCTTTATTCATAGATTGATGGTAATATAACTTGGCAATATATATTGGCTATAATGATGCATGAGTGAAAAACCTGTAAGTTGTGGAGGTATCACGATCTACAGCGTAATTCACACAAATTAATTGAGAGGAGAGGTATGCTACAGAACCTAGTCAAGAATATCTTCCCGCTGATGCGATTTTTATTTTTAAACATAAGGGAAGTTGGGAGAAACAGCTCTGGGCAGGAATCCAGGCAAAAAGGGGTTTATATGTGCATTAGATGGAAGAATTTTGGCAACAAAACAGTATCCTTTTCTTAGCTTCTAGCTTAAATAGGGACTAGTGCTCCCTGCATTACTATAGAGACTTTCCTTTTGATTGTTCTTCCACCTTTGACTGGCACCAGACAGAAAGACTGCATGGGTTTTTTGTTTTACTGGTGCCACACAAAATTTTGAATTAAGCAAGAACTACATCTAAGGCTTCATTTAGAGAGGTAGTTATCAAGATGTCGTAAACCTGATGGTAGAACTCCTCCCACTGATGGAGGGGTCATTTTTCCTCTCTGTACATAAGAATAGCAACATGAAAGAAAGTCCAGACTGCAGAGATGACAAATGGCATGGCCAGTGCATCATTGAGGTATTTTTCAAATCCGTTCCTCACTGGCCTGACTTCATTTCCATCTTAAGCCTGCGGGAGCATTATTTCTGACATCAGTGTAAACAGGTTAGAGCAGCCTAGAGCACTTCGGAAAATTCCTCCTATTTAATTTGGTTTATTACTGTGAATATGTTGTGCCATAGCATGTATTTATTACATAGCATATTTCAGTAGCATTAAGTGTTTTCTGTCTCCTTGAGGACAGTTAATTTAGTATCAATAGCTCACTTTTATCAGAAGGCTTAATCACTCACTTTCAGGAGTTTAAAAATAACGTCAGAAAGATATAATTTATAGTCAATAGCTGAGTTTTCCTTTGCTTTACAATAAAGTCTATTGTGCTTGTCTTACCACATCACACAATTCTGTTTGTTTGAACATCCATTTGATATTCAAGTGGAACCTGAGGACTGTGACAGTGGGGATCAGCCTTTAAGAAACTTGCCAGGGGAGAGCTCCAGAGTAGTTTAATACCATTTTCTTCATTATAAGAATTGACAAACTAATGCTGATCACGAAACCTTAGCAAAGCCTTGGAGTTTCAAGACGGTTGTACACAAGAGTGACTTTGCTTATGTAAACAGATTAATGACCCTTTATGCATAGAGGCTCTCATGCTTTTTGCAGAATCAGGGTCATAAGAATGGAGTATGTCCAATGTATTACGTAGACCATATACATATTAAACTGACAATTTAATTAATGATCTCTTTTCCATTTTATTCTGCCTGCAAAAGAGATACTTGGTGAGTATTTTTCTTCTTTAGTACACTTGTTGGAGGAAAAGCTTGGGAAAATTGTCATAATCTCAGTATTACCAAAAAAAATAACATCAAACACTTCTGTATAAATACATGGAAGACAAAGAATTGCTCCTCAAATTCTTGACTGATCAGAAATGGAGGTTTTCATGTGGTTCTGCAGATGCAGGGTTGGGTTAAAACTATATTTTCATATAAATAAATAACACTCCACATCCTACCTCTTTACGTTCACAGTTTTAAACTTCTCATAATCAGTGCGGCATTATCATGCTGAGAAATTCATTTGAATTTTTCAAATACCATAGTTTTGCCTGTTTTATAACAAGTTACAGGATAAAATATAGTTCACTTCTATGCAGGACTGGCTTTCTTGCAGATGCTTTGGTTGACCAGTTGTCTTGCACAATTGGAGCCCAGTGAATATTTTGCAGATGGCTACTACATTTTGATTTGCATGTCTGCAGAATTCAAAAAGCAGGATAGGTCTTCCACAGAGCCTAAAGGGAATATTAACCAAATTGAGGTCTGAATTATATGTGGCTTCAGATTCTGCTCATATCTGATTTAAAGCCCTGTGATTTTAATAACATACCTTTTAGCTGTTCCTGAACAGGTAGCTCTTCTGCCCAATGTTGCATAAGAAGTCTGCTGAGAAGGGGAAATGTCTCCTTATGGATACAGAAGAATAAAATTATGCACAGATTATTTTTAAGAGTAGACAGTAAAAGAAAGCGGAGGAAAATTCCTTCTTTCATTTTTTGTAAAAGCAGGAAATAAAGAATGCAATAATAAAATCATCATTACTAATGGGTCCCTTTGAACTAAATACTTCCTCTAAATTTTAACTTGGGGGTTTGATATACCGGTTAAAAAGGTTTGCTGTCAAACCAGTTTAGTTCTGCATGTATTTTATGGGGTGCTGAGGGCTTGGGTACACTGTGGTCACTATGTGGATGTGATAGCATGGAGCTTAGCACCAGGGATAACTTCATGAAAACATGCGTCATTTATTGGCGGTTCCCTGCTGCAGAGCTCCATGCTGCCACAGAGAACTGGCTGCCAGTGCTCATCCTGGCTGGTTGAAAGCAGGGACTGCACCCTGGTCTGTTGCCTCTGGAAAGGAACAATGGCACAGTGGCTGTTCTACCAAAGTGGAGAAAAAAAGTCAAGCAGGTTGATTAAAACTCACCTCAGAACACACAGAGGCATTACTCCCCTCCAGGCCTAAGTACCAGTGTATTTTTATCAGCTTCTTAAAACCACAGCATCTATCATTTGGAACTATTGCTATGTAAAGCAGAAGATGCCAGGTGCAATGTTACTTAAAGCAATCTTATTCTGTTCTGCATAAATACTGTTGCTGATGGAGGGGGTTTTGGTGCAAAATTAATGCAGCTGGATATTTTGCCTTTCAGGCCCCCCCGACCTGTAACCAGCATGAACGACTCACTCTTCTCCCATTCTGTTCCCTCAGGAAGTCCCTTTGCAAACAGAAGGTGAGTTCTTATCCTTACTTATATCGAACATTTATATGATAGTGGTAGAAATTTCAATTTTCAGTTCGCTCACAGGGGTAAAAAATACCCAAACCCTCTCAAAAAGTAAAATCAAGAGACATGAGCAGAGAAATGCCTTGGTTAATTTGGACTGATACCCAGACATCTGAATGGAGAGCTGGAGTTAAGGCACCCCAAGCTCCCCGCAGCAGAGCACTGAATTTGAGCTCTCATTTGAACCATTCTGACCCACTAAAATGTGCTCACATGCAACCCAGGTACCCTCCTGTGCCCATAGGCACAATGGCTGGTGAAGAAGCTTTTTTGTAACAGCACTATGGGAATAGGAACTGGGATGTGCCATTCCCTACTGGGAATGCCTGCATCATACTGCAAGATACGGATGAACAAAGAGAAAATGTCTTCATACTTCCAAGATATAGCAAGACATCCTTTCCCCTGTTAAACCATTCTGATTTTCGTTAAAGGGAGAAGGAGCAGGCTTGGACTATGGTGACTAACCCTTCAGTAAACAAGCCAGGGAAGTCTCGTCAGAAACATTAATCCCAAAGAGGAGGTGCTTGCAGCTGGCTGTGTACATTTTGACTCAGTATTTTGGCTCATCCAGCCAAAATACGTGTGTGGCATTTGCTGGCTATCTGACCCAATCTATGTAAGCCTACAAATGTACATAGGTAAGAAGGTGGCAGGAAAATAACTTGCTGCTGTCTTAGGGAAGACGAGCAGTGTGTCTTCCTTGGGTGCATTTTATTGCTTGATTCCTGCTGTGTGTGTCAGTGCTTCAGCATTCCCAAATGACTAAACACAATCTCTGGGTATGCACAGCTACATATTTTAACACCAAAACTGAAACCAAAAAAACTGCAAAGTCAGAGTAAAGATGGTTTACTACTTCTTTGATTTATGAATTTTGTTACCACAAGCTGTAAACTGTAAAATTCTCAGTGTTATCTTAGTGCAAGTGGGTGTGACTGAGATGCTTTTTAAAAGCCGGTCCCCAAGCAGCCCCCAAGGCCAGATTTGCTGCCTATACAGAGAGACTGAAAACGCAGATTCATTTGTGTTGTTGGAATATGTGGGGGTCTATGTGCGAGGCAGGGTAATGTATTTGTAGCCTCTCCGGGAGAGGTCATTAAGAGCAGCACTCTTTAGGAGTGGTGCTGATGCTTCTGTTTATTCCCAAGAAGTCCCTGTGCTCGATCAGCAGAAGTGTACTTTGCTCCTGAGGCCAGAGACCTGCGGTAAACACTCACAGCGCTGTCTACTGTGCTGCTTGTCTTTCTTTGCACGTAAAACATACCTGATTATTTTACTTTTGTCTTCTTTAGTAACTGACTGTCAGACTATCAGGGTTAAACGTACATGCTTCCTCAGCTATTAGAATTCCTCGTTTTTTCTAGGAAACACTCCTTAATGAGAATCCCCTGAAGGCGGGTGATAGTACCACCCCCCTCAAGCATAGGTACCCAGATTTCCTTATGAGTGAATAGTGTGACATCCTTGTACAAGTTTCCATGATGAAGCAGTCGTTCTGGCTCTTTTAGAGTTAACTGTACCCTGATATGTAAGGTAATTGCATTGACTGTATATTAGAAGTTTTGTAACTTTTGTTTCACTGATGTAGCAGGATTTTAGGTGTTTGACAGCTTATTCTCAGTATTTTTATTTTCACCTTTTACAAATTTAATTTGCATCTTTTTTATTGGAAAGAAAAAATGCCCTACAAACAGCCAAGTCAGTATTTTTTCTAATTAAATTGGATTTATTGTTACAAACCATCTCTGAACACTCTCCTCTCTGTGTATTCTTTTTGAGGTATTAACAAGCTTTCATTGTTTGAATCATTCAGGTTACTTGGGGGTATAAATGCAGCCAGTCCTGTGGCTGATGAGCATTCTCTTATAAAGCAGTATGTAAATCAGCTTCACAACAATTCACGGTCAGTATGAGAGCACTAACCTACTAATCGCAGTAGTCCTGTAGCTCATGCACTAAATCATTAGCAATTCTGCTAAACTACTCAAAATATTCTTTAAGGAAGGCTCTGATGGGCTAGAGGGTTTCTGTGGCTCTGATTAGTCTTTTGAATAGACTTCCTGCTGGCTGTGGGCTTTGCCAACTTCTCTTGCTTCTGCGCAGCACAAGTCTTTCATTTTACCCTTTCACGTAGGATTAATATTAATGTGTCTAGTAGAAGTTGGAAACATTGCTTTTGAAAACTGAGAAAACTACACCTTTATGGTTCCATCATCGGTGTATGAGTTTCCTGTTGTGTTCTTGACCAGGGAATGAAAGAGGCTTGCACAAAAGCCTGGAAATGACTCCAGGTCTCACAGCCAGCCTCCTCTGCCGCAGCTCTCGCTGTGGGTGGTTGCTGTTCTGCCGTTAGTGCTGCTTGCCAATAACCCTCCCCAGACCTCTCAGCTTTGCTTTTCAAAATGACCACAGGAAAGGCAGATCTAAGTCCTGCTGAAGCTAGTGAAAACTTCCCATTTACATAGTGAGCACTGGATTTGGACCCATGCCTCTCGTTGCTGCACCCTTTTTCCAGCATTCCCTCGCATCTCAGTGACCTAAAGGACGATCCTATTTCATTCTGCATAGAAGAAATATGCAATTGAGTAAGAACAGTTTCCCCATCTTTCTTTATGTGAAGTGTATTATCCTTCTGGTTTTTTTTCTTATTAATCCATGAGCATTAACTATAATTCAGTAAAAATTATAGATACCAAGGTACTTTTCTGCTAAATGCCAAGATCTTCAGCCTGGGTTAGACTAGTAACAGTATCTTCGTCATTCTTTTAGTTTTACTGTTACTATTGCCCTGGGAAAATCAGACCTCATTAGTGGAAGCTCATCCCCTTGTACATCAGAGAAACAGACTTTGATGGCTCTGTTTGCAATTGTGCTGATTTTATATTAAATACTCCATGATTCATGTTATAATAAGAAGAGTACAAACTCAGAGTGAAATTTCTAGCTGGATGTAATCAACACTAAAAGCTCTGCTGGCTGTGTTTTCACTGCGGATAACTTATGGTTACCTTAATTTGTGTTGCAGTCTAGTCCAGAGGTTTCAGATAGCTTTAAGTGAAGTTTTTATGTAATTTGGATGTTTATTCAAAGGAGAATTGGCAGAGAATGTCATTCATAGCACTCCCATGGTATTTATTTCAGCTACCTGTGTTCACATAAGAACATAGCCATTCTAACCAGTTTCCTGCTGTAGCAGCAAATGCTAAATTCAGCACACCAGCTCATTCTGCTGCTGGAAATGGCTACCATCTCCTAAGTTCAGCACACTACCGTCTTTATTTTTGGATTCATGGGTGAAAACTGGAAATTAACTGGGAAGATGGAGAATCTTGTTAGAGGAATGGTCTTTGATAATTGGTAAATACAGTGACAAATTGCGGAGAGCAGCTGAAAGGAGATGGAACATTATATACTATTTACACTTTAACTGTATCTGAAGCACAGATTTTGGGTGGGTACACAATTACTCCAAAGCTCAAAGGAAATTAGGTTCAGGCTTTCCTTACAATGCTTTTTAATTTCTTCAAACTGCTTTAGAATCAAGGTCCGCTTAAAATTTCTGTGCTTGTTTGGTTAGTTCGAGCCAGCAAGTCCATAAGAGAGCTTTAATGAGGAGCCTTGCTTAGCAATTACAAGCACCTTTCTTCTAAATGTTTACAGTGTGGAAATTGGTATCAACAATATGCTCTGTACAGCTCAAGAACAGCTTTAAAGCACTTGTGTTAGAAAAGAAGAAACAAAAAAGTCTGTGATCTTCTCCCAAATACCAAATCATGGCCATTTGCTGCATTGACAGCTAACGTGATTAAAACCACAAGGCCTGTAATTCTTTTGCTGTAGCTAATATTCAGGGGTTTTCTCTCATTTGTTTTTGCAATTTCCAATGGCCTAGAGGGCAGCAGAACAAGGGAATATTACTGCAGAGTAGGTAATGCCCTTGCAAACCCAATGATTTGGATATGTTACATCAAAACAAGCAAACTGAGCATTATAGAAACTTTTGTCCGGTCAAGAGAAATAACTCTATACCCTGAATTAATGTTTTCTTCCTTATTTGAATACTTCTGTTCCCCAGCTGCAGTCTGTCATGCTGACTTAAAGTATATAGTTGCCATAATAATGGGTACAATCTCCTGCTTTCTTAATAAATATTTTCTTTAAGCTGTTGAATTATTGAGCTTAGGTAGGATAAGATGAAACAGAATGTTTTTTCTTGCATTTTTCTCAGCCCCCGCCTCCACAGCTAATGCATTTAGTTCTTCTAAAGGAGTAATAAACTGGAATAAATGGTGTGATGCAGCACATTCTGGTGAACTTGAAATGACTTGGCAATTGTGTGATAGATAGAAAGAATGCACTATGATATCAGATACTCACAGCCAAGGAGAAATTGGGTCTTATTTAATGCTGAGTCAGAATGACTGGTGCCTTTTTTGAACTCCACGTAAAAGTTAAAGGAATTGGATATTCTACCTGGGCATAACAAGAGATTCAGCCAAATTTCTGGACAACAACTAACTGGGAGCAAAACATACTGATTGCTGCTGTTCTCCATATTTCTGTCTCTAAGGAGCGTGGTAGACTTCAACTGCATGTTGTCTTTGCATGTTGTTTTCAGAACAAGATGAGAATCTTTATTTCATCAGCAATATTCTACCTGGCTAAAGGAAAGGTTTGTATGTTTAACTGTTTAGTAGCCAGGTAGACACTAATGAGGGCATAACATTTACACTGGTATTGTTAGGTCTACATCTTTATAGACATCTGCTCATGGTTGGAAGGTTTGTCTCTAAATTTGGATGGGGAAGCATTATTTGGCATCTTACAAGATGTTCCATTTTAGCGGGAATATATCTTTAAAATATCTGTTCCCGTTGGAAACTCACTGTGGCCAAAACAATCTGTGAAGTATTAACTGTATTTTCGGGAATATGTGGAGGATGTAGGAAGGTATGGAAGAACAAGAAGGACAAATGTCAGCTCTTCCAAATGAAGGAGGGTGAAGGCGGAATCAGGGACAAAGGTGAAAGGGATTATACAGGAGACAGCCTAACCTTGGTATCCAAAGATACTGAAATTATAAAAGAGTTAGTAAGTATATGGAGGATAATAAACAAGAAATAACCACCATAGATTTGTTAAGAACAAATTATATCAACCAAACTAGTTTATTGATTGACAGGATGAGTGGTCCAGTGGGTAAAAAAACGAAGCAGCAGATACAATACAGGTTGACCTTAAAAGGGCTTTAGACATGATCCCGGATGACACAGAAGTACCCAAATGAAATACGGACATAGAGAAATTGGTAAAAGAGCAACATTGAAAATGAATAATGACATTTTCAGAAGTTTGCTGACGCTTTAGGAGAAGGACATCTGCTGGGATTCTTGAAAGCTATCCTAAATCAGACACTATGCACTATTTCTTGTAGTGACTTAATGGAGGCAATAGAGTGAATATATCCAATTTGCAGATGATACAAAGGTTGAAATGGTTATGGAAAGGAGTGCTTGGAGAGCAGTTTCTAAATAAAAAAAATCAGCTCAGTAGCAATGGTAGTAATTGATGTCCAAATGATCTGAAATCAATTACAGGAAATTCAGTAATTATAAGTGAAAAGTGCTGTAGCAATGAAGCAAGTAGTCAAATAAAAGATGGGAGCATAATTGGATGGATAGAAATATTTTAACAGAGGACCTAGGAGTTGCAGTGAACCACAAACTAATTGAAGTTAGCAATATGATTGTTAGATTGCATTTGACCCTGAAACATCATCTGGAAAGCCATTAAAACTCATTCTCCAGAGGAGGAGACATCTGCCTGGAGGTTTGCATCCAGTTTAGGGCAACAGCACAGAGGTAGATATGCTAACCAGCATATCTGGAGTCCAGAGGGAAAGTCCACAAAAACGTAACTTGCGAGAAGAGGTTAGAAGATTAAAGTTTGCTTAATCAACTGGAAAGGAAAGGGACCTGGATAGACATGGTTACCAGTTGCTCAGTGAGTAATCCTTGCTTGCCTGTCTCTCCACACTAACTGTGTGGCTTCCGGAGCATAGGAGAGGAGAACTTGTGGTTGGTGGAGGGGGCATCACACCTCACTATTAGGAAGCGAGGCACAAAACCTGCCCTGGGGTCTCTGGTCTCCCTCTGTGGCAACATATTTATCTGTACTTTTAGAACCAAAAGGTGCATTTTTGGCTGAAGTGGCATTCCCTGTACCCCTTGAATGCGTTTTCCTTCTGTGACTGGGAAGAAAACGTGTGGAAAACGCATCCTTCTAGATGGCATGGAGCATGTTTATCTGCATGGATATTGCCCCAGTGGAAGTGCAATACACATCAGTAGCATGTGGATGGGCAGAGAAATGTGAAACAAGCACTTTGTCTTGCTGTGCAGTACAGCATTTCATTCAGCTATCTTACAAATTTATTAAAATCAATAGGTTTGAGTTCCTAGGACAACCTTTGTTCCCATCCTCTTCAGAACCCTGCTGCCAACTTTGTCCTCCCAAAAGGAGGGAAATTACATATGTCGCGTCTCACTGAATTCCTTCTTTGTCCTAATATTAAAGGTTATGAAGATTTATCGTGCACCACATTTGTGCAACATCATCTGCCTACACTCACACACAGACCCATACACCCCTGGATGCAAGGGTGCGTGCATGTTCACGCACCCATGAGGTGCCAAACCAAAAACAAAGGTGAATAATTTTTAAAAAGAAGAAAGTAAAATATGATTTTGTTTTGCTTTGTTGTTTATTAACCCAAAAAAATGCTGCAGCATGAAAAACAAATTAACATTTTCAGTGTTTCCCATTTTTAGCCAGTGGTAGCTTGTTAATGTGAGTATTTAAGTGTTGGGAAAGATGCAGTTACTGCAATCCATTAAATACTGTAATTAGGGGAAAAAGTGTGTTTGGTGAACTATGTATTATTTTAAATCAACAGAAGAACAGTACTTCTGAAAATTTAAACTGCTGTATCCCATCACTGCATCTAAATAAATGCCTTTCCACAGATTATTGAAACCGTCTTACAGTTAATGTGGAGAAGAGCCATTTAGCTGTTATGGTAAAGCTTTCCCAGCTTGAAAGCAGCATTTGAGACCGTGTTTATCTCGGACTCCATCTGAAAAATACACAAGCCTTCGTCTCTCCATTTGTGAGAGAAGCACATTTTGTTTGTCATTTCTGTAGTGGAGGCTTTAATAGTTTGCTTTTGGAGAACAGGAGGGAAAACTCATAATTCCTGATTTTGCATTTCCTGAAGTTTTCTAGAATTTCTTTAAAGCTTGCATTGTTATTTTTATTCAGTCCAGGACACTCCAATGAGCTTCTTCAAACTCTGTTCTATAATGAATTTCAGACATTACTGTTTACCCTCTTCTTAGTTTTCCTGTCTTATTAATTAGCTCTCCTTCCAAGAATACTGAAGTAGAGCAGAGCAAACTGCTGGCTAGGGCTGCTCCAGCTTTCTTGAAAGGCAAAGGGTAAGTTAAAGAGAGAGTACGTTCTTAACTTGCACTAACACAGCTTAAACCAAAACCTTTTCCTCTATTCCTCCCATTTTTAATGTATTCTATATACATTTTTCCTGAGAAAACTGTGATAAGCAATTAACCCAGTGAGCTAAGTAGGGCATGTTTAAATATATTTATGTACACCTGGATGCATAGAGTCTTGATCAGACACTTCCAAGCAAATCCAGCTTGTGGATTCAGTGTGTCAGCCATGTATGTTACATACCTATATTAATGTTTGTATGCAATATATAGTATATTAAAACAAATAACACTGACCTCACAATTTGCTGTATTTTGTAGTAAATGGTACCGTACAGCTCCAGAGCTTCAGTCCCTGGCCTGATCTGGCATCTCACTGATTTCTGAGGCTGGCACTGTCACCGAGTGGGATGCTACCATCCTAAATCACTAAATACTAAACATGCAAATTACAATAATAACAAAATAATTTCTGAACGTGATGTGTTGTTTTATTTTGATTTTTTTTTTTTCTAAGAACGCTGAAGTATTCATTCCTAGATTCCCAGTTCACAATCTCACTTGCTCCTGCTCTCTGTTTATCTGTGTCTGTCTGGATCACACCCTGTCCCCCGCCCCCGTTTCAGGTTACAGTACAGCCTCGATGTTGCAGACAGGCTGGCTGATGAACATGTGCTCATCGGGGTGTATGTCAACATGCTACAGAGCAACCCCACACGGTTAGTGCAGGTTTGGCACCTTTCGGGGACCCAGGAAAGGGACCTTGCTCATCCAGATGCTCTCACTGTTTCCTCCTGGCCACGAGCTGGAGCAGCTCTTCATGAGCACTAAGCTGAAGTGAATGTGTATGAATATGGTGTATGTCCTCCCAAAGCTGGTGGATTGTGGCGCTTATTTCTATTCTCTCTACTAAGGTTAGCAAGGTATTGCTAAGTATTGCAAATAATTGCTTAGTTAAGAATGACCATGCAAATTGTTTGGGATACTGAGCTCTAGGCAGTGCAGGACTTGGTGGTGATACAGAAATCTTCACACAACAATGCTTAAACAAGCCCATGCTTTCAAGGTATGAGTTTTTGAGATCATGTATAATCTGTAGCTTTACCTTCCATGAAAGTTAGAATTGGTAATAGTACATAAATAATGATAATAATTTTCTTATTAACCTAGTGAGAGAAATTAATTTTGATTTTTACATCTGTCAGACACTGCTGTTAAATCTGCCTGATTTCTGCTTTGTTTGAATCTTGTGTACACATTTTCCCTTCTCTCATTTAGACTCAGGCATTTTAAATGGGTGTCTTGAACATAATTCATTGTTTCTGCTGGAGTGGCTATAGAGCTTTGTCTCCTAAACCCATCAGCTGCCCTGGCACTTTAGATGCTGGCATTGCAGCCTGCCACGCCGGGGAAGGGAAACCCTGCCTCACCTCTCCAAGTGCAACAGAACTCCACAGACTTTGCAGCCCTGTACCAGCAGGGTGGTGCTGAGCAGAAAACTGCACAGTGTTTCTACTGAAACTATGCTCGGGAGGTTTATTTTGCTCATAACAAAGCCTTCAGTTTCCTGTGCTGCCACTGCAGAATACTGCCTGCATTAGAAGAAAGTCTGCATTTACTCCGGTGTGTAAGGGGCAATAAGCAACTTCATTGAGGAGAGTGAATGCAGTCATTCTCTGCAGTCTTAAAAAATTCGCTTCTGCATGTAGCTCCTGTTGAAAATGGGAGTAATTTGTCATGCCCAGTGGATAAAAAAGTCTGCCTCCATTGTCCCGGATCTGCTTCTCTACTCTGTAGCCCACTGGAATGTGCCAGTAGTGAGGGGGTGAAAAGACAAACTAGGTTTTAGCAAGGAAAATGAAAGCCATGTATCCTAAACAAAAACATTCCCAAGGGGAATTTCATTCCTGAAGAAGCACTTCCAGAAATCAGGCTTTTTGAGGAATATTGACACTGTGGCTGTGAAAGCAAGCTACTGGGGGCATATGTGTGACCAGTCATTGCCCACCCATGACTGAAGACAGGAATGTGCTGCCACTCGGTCTGGTTTGACAGGGAGAAGGAAATGGGGCCCTGGCTGCCATGAGTGACTGACTTGATACGGTTGTTCAGGAGGGGAGTGAAGAATGGACATGGTTTAGCACAGTTCTTGGTGCTAGGCTGGTTTGCCAGGCATAGCATTTTGGATGCCATGTACAGGATTCATTTAGCTTCAGTGAGGGCTACCAGTTCCTCACATGCCCTCTTTGTGGGTGCCTCGCCTCATCTTTACTGTTTTCATCCTCCAAATTTTACTCTTTATATTCCAACCTGTTCCCTCAAGGCTTTGAGCCAACCTCACCAAGTCATAGCACATTTGTTTCCAAATATGCATATACAAGTCATGTACCATGATATCCAACATTTGGTTGGTTTTGAGGAATGAATGGGGGAGTGACTGATAATGACCTTAATTGTTTAAACAACTGATGCAAAGCATAGTACATAACATCTGATTACTGACATTAAGTCACTGCAATCACAGCATCCTGAATGACAAACAATCTCAGTTATTTGTATAATTAGGTTTTGACAGAAACATAACCTAGAGGGACAGGAGTCTTAGTCAAGTATCAGGCCATACTGCATTGCCATTTTCTGCTTTGTCGGACTGAGACTGCTAGTAGAGAAATGGAATTTTTATATTTTGGTAAAGACAAGAACGAAGTCTTGCCCTCCTGAAGCTCCTGTGTGAAGCCAGTTTCCAGAAGAGTAGGTGAGACCTCTGCAAGAAGCTCGGCTACTGCATCTCAAAGTCTGAGGTGGCATCTTCAGGCAAAGCTGAACTTCTCCTGCCCATGCCCCGAAGTGGCTGGATGCAGTTTCCTCAAAACCCACATACTTGTGTCAGGATGATGCTGAGTTCAAGTTATTTCACTCTGCATCTTAAGAAGATTTGGTAACCTGAGTAAAGCACGTAGTTAACCAAAATTAGGTAGCTTCTGATTTAGGGGAGGCTGCAGTTGGCCATCTCTGCTGTTCAATCTGCCTGCAAAATACTACCTGTACCTACCCAGACATCAGATAATTCAAGTGCTTCTGGCAGCCAAAGATGAAAAGAGGAATGATTGTACCTGGACCTTTATCTGCAAGAAGAACCTACAGAGATACTTCGTGAGGGTAATACATAAAATTATCTAACGAGCTGTGTAGTAACATTTCAAAACAAAACAAGATTTGGGTTTTTTTAGATACTGAGTCAGGCTAATTTGTAGCTAATCATCAGTCTAATATAACCCAGTATACCTTCTTTTCTGTTTTAACTGCAGCTGTTATTTCTATTTTGGGCTTTGTGAGGTATTTTTAATTCATTTAATTAATTTTCACTGCTTATCTTTATTTTTCATCTGCAGTTATTTGATACTGCAAGTAAAAGTACAAGTTTTCCTTTCCTTCTACCACAGGCTAATAAGCTACTTGAGGGTTTTTTAGAAGCCAGTACTCCAGAGAAAATTAATAAACAAAGGGAAGAATTAACTCATTATTTATAGTAACTGTATGGGTAGAAAAAATAGCCCTTAGCCAGATGTTTTGAATAGTTTAATTGCAAAGTCTTTTTTAGTATTTAAAACCAATATTTGATACTTTCTTTAGTTCATCTTTAGTGTCTGATTCTATAAAAGAACTTTTAACTGCAAATAGTTTTCATTTTTGTAAGTTAGAGACTTTGCCTAGCTTTGAATATTAATTCCATATATTTCAGTCTTTTTCTTTTCAGGTACAGAAGAAAAAAAAAGATAAATTAAAAGTAAGAGGTTATTATGGTTCCATAGAGAACTGTTTTCTGAGGGTTTTTTGTTATAGTGTATAACAAAAAGTAGTATTATGTGAGTCCTATTTCTGTATAAAAGTGCCATGCTATTCTATGGCGTTTTTAAAAATGTTTATTAATGGGGGGGGGCAGTGAACAACTCTAGGTGGGAAGGCTGGTCTAATCTTACTTTGAAAGAGGAAAACCATTCAGAGACCAATTGCTACAGAGGGAACGTGTAGACATTTGGCTCCATTGAACAGAGTTACTAGTTTTTGTAATTATTAATATTGTATATTAATATAATATTGTAATTATTAAATATTGTAAATATTGTCACTTAGCTGAGTGTTATAACATTTTGGTTGTAATATCTTGGTGATTCTAAAGCAAATGGCAAATTAACAGTAGCAGAGGACTCAGATGATGTGTCTTGGTTTAAAGTGCCTTGAAACCAAGCCAATTCTGAAAATGTGACAGTTAAACAGTCCTCAGAATACATTTGGTGTGTTGCTGGTAGGCCTTTTCTTTTTTTTTTTTTTTACAGCCTTAGGGCTTAGAAACCAACCCTTTAATATGTCCGTATTTTCCATAGCAAGTTATTTATTAAGCAAGTGTTTGTAGAATAAGAGCATGTCATGAAGACCACACTGGTGCCTCTATTGCAAAAATATCACAAGAGGCTCGTCTAACCAGTGGTGACATAGTTGTAAGACCAGCAGGGAACATCAGTTATTGTGGCATGCCTACTGCAGAACAGGCTGCTCTGACACATGTGAAGCCTGAGAAACAGTGAAGATCCTCCAGAGTCACTCCTTTGCTCATAGGTTATCATGTTTTTCATCCTTTGCCTGCAGTTTTGACATCCCCTTTTTTTAATGGGGCTATCTTAGACCACAGAAGTCCTATTGTACAGGTGATAATATTGGATATTCACTCTACATCTGAATGGTGATAGATGCCAGACCAATTACTGCTAATAATTATAAAGTTTTTAAAGAAATGGTCACTAATGGAGAAGCAGTGTTTTTTAGAGAGAAAGGAACAACAGTAGGACGTTTGTATGCAAAGTGTCCAGTTTCTCTCAAACGGATGCCTGAATTATTCCCCTGAGGTCCCAAATTCTGCACACACATTCCTGTTATTTTAAACCTTTTGTGTACAATTGTCTTGCTGTATCACTGTATGGTTTTGTATGAAGTTGGTGAAGTAAAACAGAAGTGAATTACGGTAAATCTGAGAACTCTGAGACATAAAATTTTTGGCAGTCGAGGCTAATGCTGCTGTGCATACCTCTGTGTTTCATGGTCACATAGAACAGGTATACTCCAGAAGTAAATTTATCCCAGACATTGAAATTTAATTTTCAGAGCTTTGGGGTTAGTGATTTGTGGCGCTCATAGACCGAATTTGACGCGTTGCTACATCTACTTTATGACATCCACCCACGCATAAATATATATCAAAGATATTAAATACAAGTAAGACTCCAAAAGCTGCAGTGGCTTGGTTCATTCAGTAAAGCAGTTGTCTTAAGTGTAAGCTCACATCTCAGAGCTCTGGTGCAGATTGTGTTATGCCAACAAGTGGAACCATAATCCGTTTTTCCAAGATGGATATGGCTGCACATTGCCATAAAAATGAGAATTGATGCTGAATGCTTGCTGTTTTCACAACCATCTGTTAGGATGCAATGTTTTAGTAATTATGGTAAAACTAAAAATTAATTAAACTGTCATAAAAGTAACCCTTATTACCCAGTTTACATAATTTTATGTGCCTGCAAGAGTTGCTCTCCCCTTCCTTTCTCTGGATAACATATTAGTGCAGTAAGCATGAGTATGTAAGAAGCAGAACTGTATAAATTTAGAAAAATGCCTTTAGCTTTGGTCTTTCCAGAAGGTGTATCAGTTATCCCACCAGAATCTCAGTAAGCATAAAATTCGGCTGTATTTGTGACAAAAAGAAAATAACCAAAACCAGAAAGTCAGTGTTCATCTACCACCAGAAGTCTTACGTGTGGTCTGCAGCACAGGTTTTGTTTACACAGAACCTCTGTGTCGCACTTTTCGGAGCTTTACTGTTACTTTAAACTTCATGTTTGTGGTCTCACAGGTTATTATCAGAATGAGAAAAAGTTGATGTTTGTCTCTTTTCTCTTGCATTAGTAAGATGTAGCAAATCCACATGACACCCAGCTTTAGTTTAATGATCCGTGAATATCAACCACTGCTCATCTTTCAAACATAACTTTTAAATCCCAGTGGATTTAATCAGGCCAAACAACACATGTGCACTGCAGTTCCCTGATGAACATGGAGATGTGAACTCACTGAGAAATTTTAGAGAAATATTCCTTTTAAATATATCAGTTCTTCAAAAGCAGAGCTTTTGGCACAAGTGCCATTTTCTTCTGGAAGGCTTTTCAAGTTCAAGGTACAATTTCCAGGAAAAAAATCAGAATAAAATCCCATGCCCAGACTTTTGAAATGTGGAGCTCATTTGCCAGCAACCAGTTACATGCCCAGAAGAGCCTGTGGGCAGGGAGATTTGTGCCTGTTTCCCTTCAGCCAAAAACCGTCATCCAGTTGCCAAGAGATAAGAAAAGAGGCCAGACTTACTTCTGTCTGGGATTGTCCACAGGCTGCCTTGTATTCCACACAGCAAAGCATTCCTCTCTTAGGGACTTCATTTTTTCTCTCCTGTATATACTGAAAGTAATGCAGTATAGGATTCTAAAGCCCAGGATTATCCAGGGTCAACTAAGTCCTGTTCAGATTTCTGGTTTTGTCAGTTTATTAGTTTTGATGGTTCTCTGCAAACTTCTAAATGTTTAAAAATACTGAAGGTTTTCACTATATTAGCTTTTTCATGCTCCTCTGACTACATAATAGCTTCCATTTAAAATAAGGACAGCTCTAAAAGCATTAACCTGAGAGAAATATTTGCATTTTATATTCTTAAGGGGAGAAAAAATAATAAGGTGCAATATTTTAAAGGAATTCAGTGTATTTTCTATTTAGTTTTTACACTTGTGGATCACAGTAATGTGACTCTGAAATCTTGCTCCCAAATATCAAGAAACCAAGAATAAAAGAGAAAGTCTGATTATAAATGCCTAGCTCAGTGGTTCCATGAGACCTTGGTAAGTGCCCTGCAAAACTGTCGTAAATACTGTTTTCTGTTGCAAGTCTGACAGTGCTTCTAAAGTTTTTCTCAACAAACGCTGAGGCTCCTGCTAAGCCAGTGTCCAAAAAGTAATCACTCTTCCGGGTGCTATGACAAAGCTGAGATGCAAAATAAATGCTGACTGGTGGGCCTAACCACCTCCCAACCCTTTTTGCGTAGAGTAGTCCGCAAGTTACATCCTGTACAACCTTTACTATGGGCTGCAGACTGCTGCTGTTTTCCCCCTAAGGGAAGGTGCTGCCTGGGCCCTTAGAGCTGAACTTTCTAGGGAAATTGCCCTCCCCCTTCTCCCCTTTGCTGAATTAACATCAGCTGTTCCTAATTTGGTGACGGTTTGTTCCTTTGTTCTGTACTGTGGGGGTGTGAGGTGGGGGTGTGACTGAGGCAATCGGGGTTTTGCCATGTGTAATCCTGTTTTCCTATTTCCCCCTCTCCCTGAACAGCGTCCTTGACAGTGCAAGTCGCCTGGATGAAGAACACAAGCTGATCGCCAGGTATGCAGCAAGGCTGGCAGCAGAAACTTCTTCATCAGTAAGTGTTTTAATTAAAGGAAGGTACTCTCCTTCTGTTGTGTTCCAGGGGCTTGGCAAGATCAGGGAAATTACATCTGACAGTCTAATGATAAATGGATTATTTTTCCTTGTCCTTTTCATCAAAGGCTTTTATGCTTTAATAATAACACTTTTATGCAGTCCATTTAATCCAAAGAATCCACATACTAATGCATATAATCTATATAGTAATGCAGTGGTATTTAAATAATTGCATCAAAGGGAATCTGACATCTTGAACTCAGCAAAGACTATAAAATATTGTCTGGACTAGCTTTGGGTAAAGGTTAATGATTTACTGCATTGGAAAAATGGGGTGGTGAATCCATTTTACTCTCTAGCTCAAATATCACAGCCACTAGGGCCCTAAGTACTAAGGATATTAAAGAATGTTCTTCAGCAGGATGACTGTAATGACCCCCTGCATTAGCTCTGGCTCCCATTTTCGTTTCAGAGCAACGATTATTCTGCTCTCTGTATCCAAAGATAGAAGGTGATGACAGGCTAAAACCTCACTAACTGCATTCAGGAACAAGAGAGAATGAAGCAGGAACCTAATCAAAGTATATAAAGTCTTAAATGGTACATAAAAGGTCAGCCTAGCTACTTTTTTTCAATCTCAGCCCATTTGGTAGAACAAGAGAACAAGGGACCATGAATGATGGTTAAGTGAAAAGCAGCTGGTCTGGAGTGCCCAGAAACATTTTCACGCTGAGATTTACACTGTGGGGTCAATTGAAAGGGTGAAATTAGGCACCACACGTCGTGTAGAGACTCTGAGTCACATTCACCCCAGGTGAAGATGAATCTGCTGCCCCATGCAGATTGTGTCACAGAGATTTCACACTACCTGCAGCTGCCTGGGAAGAAAGGGGTGCTCCTGTTCTGCCAATCCAGCCCAAATCAGTCCTTTCCAGACATGTGACACAGTGTTTCAAATTAAGGGCAACCTGTAGGTGATGGTATTATTTCTGAAAGACAGTAATTCTTTATGGGAACAAGATTTCCCGTTAATAATGTCTCTGGTTAAAAATTGGTCAACATCAGTTCCATATAACATGTGTCCTTGATGTGGGGGAAAACAGTATAAATAGAGCTGACTTGAAGGAAAATACTGAACTTCTCGTTGCCATCCATCTGTGCTCTTTGAACAAAAGAGACAGAAGGAAAAGGGAAGGTTTCTTTATACAGAGATCTTTCCAAGCAAAAGAGTGACACCCAGTAGGGGCAGTGGAAATTTTTAAAGCTTTGCTGATGGTCATTCTGGTTTTTTAAGGAACTAAATATATTACTAAGAATGGGCATTCAGAATAAAAATTCTGATTCCTCCTGTATGAGTCATGACATCCACCAGCGTGTATCAGTTCTTCTTTATGCACTGTTCTGCTTCCCTGTGGTTGATGTGTTAACTGGAAAATGTATCCATGACAGAAAAAATAGTATGTGGTTACAAGGGAAACATACTGTCCTTTCCCCACAGACCGTCCTAACCTTTGTTAGGTTTGCTAGGCTATGGAGATTGTATCTTCCTCCTTTTCGAGAGTCCACCTCCTGGTGGAGGAGATGCCTGGCACCACATAAAATAGCGCTCCAGAGTTACACTTCACAGGGCTTTTTGTGGTGAGGAACCCTCGTATCACAGCAGCAACTCAGCAGAGTATTTTTAAATACCTGATTCTTTCAGGTTGGAGTTAGAAATAAATGGGTATCTTTGGTAGTTGTGAAACTTTTAAATGTCCTGCTCTGTGTTGTCATTGTTACACTTCTGAAATACAGGAGTGTGAACAAGGAAAATAATAACTGGTTATTGCTGATGAACATGCAAAAAGATCATAGTCCAATGAAGCTGTAGTGAGCACTGCCTGGTTTGGTGAGAGACAAATTCCCATCTCATTTTATTGGGGGAAAAAATGGTTTTGCTGTACCTAAAGGACTGGGGAAAGAGGTTTTCTGAAGTATCATGAGAGCACATAGGAAAACTTGGCCAAATGGGCCACACAGCCAGATTGAAAATTGGGTACTGCTTTCAAACTGAAAGTAAAACCGTATCTTCAAGAGAGTGAAGCATCACTGCACTGGAAACACATCGCATTCTTTCTGGAGGCAGACACTGGTTTTTGCTTCAGTGTATTCCTCTTGTCTGTAGCATCAAAATCAAGAGCCACATTACAGCAACTGCCTGCAGCAGTGTCACTGCCTTTTACGATTGGTTCAGAGGAAGCTGCATGAAAAAGCACTGGATGACAGGATGGTAAACACTGAGTGTTATTTACTCTAGAAGTTACTCTGCTTTTACTAGCGATGGTTCCATACTGGTATGAGCACGACATGGATGCTCTTTTTTTAGTGTAAGCAAGCTTGGTACTGCACTTTCTGTGCACAGATTTCACAGAACAAGTCTGTGTTGAATTCATGGTGCATGCTGGCTATTCCTCTTTCAATGCAGCCTTCTCTGTTTTACAACAGCAGTCAAGTCAGCAGAGAGGGGCATCAGATATCTCCTTCACCATTGATGCAAACAAGCAACAAAGGCAGCTGATTGCAGAGCTCGAAAATAAAAACCGGTAAGCATCTGCTGAGTACCTGGTTTTGTTCAGTCCCACATACTACATATGCGTTTGTTTCCTAGCATTTTTTACCACCTGCACCTGTACAACGTGCTTTTACAGGCACATACTCTCCCCCTACAAAGAAACAGAGCACAAAAAAGGTCCACACAATATGATAAAGGCTCTGAAGTCTATAGCCACGCCATGTTTTCATAAGTGTACTGTCCAATGACATGATATAATCATGGATACTTTACTGTTTGCAGCTGCTGTTTGTTAAGAGTTTAAAAAAAAAGCCTGTCCTGTTTCAAAATCGGATTAACTTTCAGTTGGATTCTCTGTAGCACTATAACATGAAATGATGAAAGGATCAGTCACGCTTGTAATGTTATGCTCCCCTGCTTTTATTTGGGAAAAAAATGATTAAAGCTCTCCAGAACACAGTCTGCCTGGGAGAGGTTTGCGGGAAGATTAGCAGCAAGTTAGGCTGCTGATCAAATGAGACAGGAGGTACAGATGTGACTGAGACTGAGAGTGTCCAGGAGAAATAGGCCAGCCGGCCCCAAAAAGGAGTGATGCCTGTTTGTTAGCAGCAGAGAACCTGGCCCTGGGTACCAGACTGCCTGATGCCATGAAATGTATGGCAGCAGAGCTCTGCTTTTTAGTGCCGGACTGTAAAACAGAGGCCAGCCCAGACCAGATGGTTTCCTGTTCCAAACTCTGCACTGCCTTCTGTCACCGTGTAATGAGCACCACCAGCTCCAGTCTCGATTTGCCTTTCATAGTTGGAGGCTGCCTCCTGACCGTCTGCTTCCAGCACATTGTGAAGAAGAGACAAAATTCACAAAGGTTTCAACCCTCTGCTGTGAAACTTTGTATTAGCCTTTTGACAGCACTCCAGGGCTGACAAGCCAGTCGTAACAAGTCTTGTTAAAGTGTTTCTCCGTGAATTGTCAACTGCTCTCACATCTCTACTTACATTAAAAGTGGGTTTTTAAGTGCTAAATATTTTCTCTGATACTCAACAATGTCCAGAAAGGTTACTTTAAAATTTCTTAAGTTCATGAGGTGCTGGAAGTGTGCATGGTGAAGAATTAAAAGAGAGCAATTCGGTCAAGCATAGAACTATTTTATGTCTACCTCTGCTTTTTGGGGGGATCTTGAAGAACAACTTCCCGTTATGGCAAAATCCTAAGAGTTTATTTAGAAAACACCCAGAGCCCTCTCCCATTGCTAAGGGTCTCTTTGTTAGCTGCTACCCAGTCATTTTATGTACCTCTTTAATGGTTAAAAGCTAAATACAATCATACTTTTTCACCTCTTGCAATATCCAGTGAACTGGTTTTGTGAAAAATTACTGACTTGTGGTCTTCTGCTTATTCTCCTCCCCAAGAGAAATCCTACAGGAAATCCAGAGGCTGCGACTTGAACATGAGCAAGCATCTCAGCCCACACCAGAGAAGGCCCAACAAAATCCCACTCTCCTTGCAGAGCTCCGGCTGCTGAGGTAAGTCCACAACAGTAAAACCTCCGGCCTTGACAGGGGCCAACCAGTCATTCTCAGTAAGGGAAGAAATAAGAGATAAGCCTGGCTTACTCTGCAGCCTGGTTTTGAAGGCTTTTTAAAGTAAGTCAACCAATGTGTGTATCTCTTATCCGTTTTTGGTGCAGCCTGTTGTCCTAGAAGTAATTAAGCTTATGCTTTAAACTGCATGCATGAGGAATCTCACATACTACTCCTCTGCATTAAATTAAGCATGTGCATTAGTGTTTGCAGAGTTAGGCCCTTAGGTCATTTGGAATAGGTCCCCACAGCCCAGTCCAAATGCCATTAATTATATGGGGAAAAATGTTCAGAACAAATGCCTTTACAAAGATTTCTCATTTATGCTAAAGAAAATACAGAACTACATGAAAATACAGCCAGAATTAGATGTTAATCTTTGGAAATTTCCCCCATGTGTTGAACTCTGAGGAGAGGTCAGTTCTCTTCATGGTGCAAAACCAGGCTGCGGAATGATCCTCCTTATCATGTGGGGGGTGAGGAGTAATGTCATCTGCAGCTGCTGAAGATTTAGAGGATCCTTCCTCCAGTTATCCCACCAAGCTAAAAACAGTAATGTGGATGTGTCTGTGTGTTAGCCACAATACTGTACAAGGATTTACTAATTTCCGTGTACATCACATTGAAGAAGTACAATTGTCACTGGCCCAGATCCATCGGCTCCCTGGAAGTCCTGAAGTTCACATTGTGAGAGCCGGACAGAGAATCCAATAAGAACTATTCAAAATGCTCTATATGAATAGAGAAGAGAGGGTAAGCACTTTCTTTCCAGTGAAATACTGCTAGGTTGCTCTGTCCCTTAACTAAAGAACATTTTTTGCCACTTAGCTGCTCCTCACACAACTAATGTTTTAGTGGTCTGATTTATATCCAAAGGAAATTACTGTAAGAAATTGTGCTAAATTTTTTTTCTTTACAAATACTTGATGGTTTTATTACAGAGTTTTCCACACTAAAATATTTATCTGATTCACAAATAATTACTTTTGCTTTCCAATCTAACTACGAATTAGCTTCTTCATTTCTATGAGCGATTTTAGTATGTAATTACTTCTAGAGATCTACAGGCAAGTGACATTCTGTGAGACATATAAAACTAACTGTCATGAAAACATGCACACTGTATAAAATATACCAATAATGTAGCTCTTGTCCATCAAACCTGAAGTATATTTTCAGCTAGGAAATCAGCTTTCTATGTAGCTGACTAATAAAATTCATTATACTTAAAAAAAAAAAAAGGAATGATTGTGCAGTGTTAGCAGGCTGACTACTTAGCTTTTCCCTCTTTTCAATTTTGATACACGTATTAAAGCATAATACCCTTACTTTCATTTCTTGACATGCGATGTCCATAGGGCAATGATGCTGAATTCCTCAACTGTATCTTCCCTAATTTAATATGCAGTGTGTGAATCAGAAAATAACTTTTAATTTGTGAGTCTGAACTGCTTTGCATTCCGTCTGAAATGTTCACCATTTGAAAGGTGAAAGTCTGACTTGGGATTTACTGGGGAATTTTGACACCACCTCAAATTCCTAGACACTTAAGATGGCACAAGGCTGTTCTTGTGTGTAAAACAGCAGGACTCAGGATAGCAGCCCTGATTTATGTCTGTTACCCTGCTGATTTTTCAGGCTTAAAGCACTTAGGGCCATAGAGCAACTTAGTTCACATTGTATTAAGAAATGCTGGAATCTGTAAATCATGATGTGGGTACCTGTCCCAGCATCTTGCACGAGCTGCTGTAGTGTGGAACGCACTGAAACGAGGTCCTGAACGTGGCATTCCTTCACATTACCAGTACTGGCTTGGAGACAGGTTGGAAAACCCGTTACTTCCAAGCAGCTGCTCTGGAGTACAGTGGGAGAAAAACCTCAGAGGAGTAGTCTGTACAGTGCACACTGCTTAGATCCTCTCTCCCTGTGGAATGAATCTAAAACCCGGCAGAGCTCTGTACTAGGACCTGCCGCTTTGAATTATACGGACCTTATTTTTCTTAGCAGTTTCTTAAACTCCATTGCCTTTGCACAGTTCGTAGCATTTCCAACCATCACATGTCCAGAAAAGAAAAGCCAACATAAGCATTTTGTAGCAGGAAATAGATGAATCCTTCAGAAGAGTAAATGTAACCTGGCAGTGTTACTGTATGATCCTATTACATAGGTGAGAGCACACATGAGCAGTCCTGTAGAAATCTATGTTGACTATATCTGTAGTTGCTCACTTACAGTGAAGGCTCAAAATCAGGGTTTCATATTGCCCTAAGTACATGAAATGTACTTCAGTCTTGTTGGTTCCAGTGCTTTTCCATTTAGGATTAAATTGTCATATTTTGTAGGTAGTACAAGGCTAACAACATAGTGTTTATATGTTATTTGCAGTGCAGTAGTATATGAAATATACCTAATATGTATATTTTGCAATAGTAATGTTCATTAAATCATAACTTCCAGGAAGCAACAATTTTATTTTGTTTTTAGGTGGGGACCTGACACAATTTAGTGATTGAACGTGTGGAAACACTGATCCCCCATCCTGTGCAGTGGAGCTGTGCAGAATCAAAGTTGTTCAGATTTCTGCTGGCACAGAGAGACTGTCACACTTGGAGTGGCTCAGTATTCACACTGTCACACAACCAGCACTGGACTCCGAATCCAAAGAGCTAATTTCAAGCAGTTATATCTCTGCCAAGTGATAGTCTTCCTCTTGCTTTCAGAAAAAAAAATAGAAACGAAAGCAGATCACTGTGGATTTTTGTCTGAATTTCTGAACTCTCTTAGCTTCTCTGCTATCTCACTGTGTTCAGTGCCCCTGCTGTAATTTCCTGTCCTTCAGGGCATGGCTTTAATTTCTCCTGACAGCTAGTGAGGTTATTGACTAGAGAGTTCCAAAGCTAAAATTGCCAGGCATTTCCACAAGGGAATATAGCACAAACACGTTTGAACCTCATTTGTTCTTTTAAGAAGGGTCTGTGTCAGTGTCTGTCTTTTCCCTAATCACTGTTCAGTCCCACGAGGATTCCCAGTATGAGGGAACTCCCTAGCCCTCACGTAGCCACATTTCTAAGCCCCGTGCTGAATTCACACAGTGTGTTTGCTTTCCTGTGGTCTGTAGGCATGTATCCCATAGTAGGGCTGGGAAAATGATGCAGTTAAAAGCTGCTGTGATACTGTGAGGGGTAAGCTCTGATCAGATGTGCTTGTTTCTCAGACAGCGGAAGGATGAGCTGGAACAGAGGATGTCTGCTCTCCAGGAAAGCCGAAGGGAGCTTATGGTTCAGTTAGAAGGCCTCATGAAACTGCTGAAGGTAAGGAGCTCCACCTGGTACTACCAAGGAAAACAGAGTGAAGCAAGAGAGGAGAGGGAGAAGATGTAAACACAGAATTCTGCAGAACCCGACTGTTTCTACCCACAAAATACGGCTTCGTTTTCCTCTCTTTTCATTTTTTGCCTTGGTCTTTTAATTCAGGGATTTCAGATGATGCTCAGATGATGTTGTTCCTGTAGCAGCACTGCATCATCATTGTCACCTACTGCTAAGTGGAGTAAGAAAAAGAAAAGAAACTGACATGTAAAACAAATTAACTATTAGCTGTAAGAAAAAACCCTCAGCACTGTACACTCTTACTCACAGCAGCTGACAGTATAGAATCACTTGGCTCATTCCTTTAACTTTGCCCTTAAGTTGAAGTTCCTTTAACTTATTCAGGAGTTGGTTCTGTCAGATGAGTCGTTTGACAACCACATCTATCTCTCTCACCTTAGAGATGCTTTCCCTACAACAGTTGTTTCATTTTCACAAATACAGAAGCAAGCCGTTGTTAAACAGATGAAACATGTCTCAACAAAGGACCTCAGTTAAGAATAAAGCTATCAAAAAGCATGTGCATTTTTAAAGACAGACTAGCATAAGATGGAAAATGTGTTTCTATTTGCAGGCCTGTTTTATCTGATGTGCTTCAGGGCAGATGATGCCAGAAATACACATTGGAAGAAAGTAGCCCAAATAGCATAGGAGTCTGTTTTGTTGTTGTCTGTGGCAAATGAAATGAGTTCATGGAAATTCAGTGCAACTTGGGTCAAATATGGCACAGATAAAAGCAGCAGGAATTTCCCTGAAAACCGTTTAGCAATATGCATCCATTTAGATCCATTTGCATCAAAGGATGAGTTTGACACCTTATGTCACTTGCCCATCCTCAGACGCAGGCTTCTGCAGCCACAATGCACGAATTGGTGGCACTTCAGCAGCAGAGCCCACTGAATAGCCAGAAAATTTCTGGGAGCTGAAAGTAGGCAGGATACTTTTTGTTCTACCCATGAGATGCTGCAGTGCCACAACTAGCAGTGAGGGCTGCCTGCTGTCAGTCACTGCCTGGACAAAGAAAATTTGGGGTAGGAAATGACAGCAGCTTTCTGCACACTTTGCACTGTTCTGGTGTTTCAAAGTGTGCAGAGGTAGGACCTTAACTTGGTCTCATATCTTCAACTATCTCGACTGTACCTTTGACACTGTACTCCAAATTTGGCTTTGTTTTTTGTTCTTCACTTACATCCTGGCTCATCTCATGTGCTGATCCTCTTTTTCTTTAGGAAGAAGAATTGAAACAGGTAGTAAGTTACCTCCTCTTTGGAGGCCTTACTAACTTCTAAATGTAATTGTGTTCCTGTGATTTGTTTTACTTCCTTTGCTTGAGAAGTGTGTGTGTTCTTTTGACCAAAATTAATATTTTGCAGTTCTTTCCCAGAGTAGTGTCTTGGAGCAATTTTCACAGTGAAACGTCTTAGCACTCTAGAAAGTGAGTCATGGCTACAAGGAATCTTGATCTTTTTCTCACTCCTCTAAATTAAAACATGTAAGATATAGAAACCACCCCTCAAATGTAGTGAAACCAACCTAGAATATTAATTAAATAGATAACATTTTGAAAACGTAATGAGAAATTTGGTACTTTCCAGAAAAACGTAACTGAGTTTAAATTAGACAAGGGCAATGAGTTTGAAAGCCCATTTTATCCAGAAGAAGTCAGGGCATAGTGTACATATCTTTAAAAGTCGGCACTTACGCTAACAGTCCCATGAGTCTTCAGGAAAATAAATGTTTTCTGCAACCTAGATCAAGAAGAGGAAGTATTTACATTACTAATAGTAAATTTTAGAAGATTTAATTGTTTTGGAGCTTTTCAGTATTGTAACAGATCTTGGAAATATATTAGGCTTAAAAAAAAGTTACTTTCCAGATAGCAGTCTGATTTATGAGTTCAATAAAAGCATTTAATTTTAACAAAACACACTCTCCTGCTTTCATCAGCAGAAGTGCAGTCACAAGTCTGACATGTTCTGTCTGTGGCACAGCATGCAGAGTTTGTAGGTCATGCTCACCTTCATAAAACTAAAATTTGGCTAATTTTTGTAAGCATCAGTTCGTTGCACACAAAAAAGTAAATCTGACCAAGTATCGCCTCCGTGTAACGGCTGTCTTTATTGATTCTAAAGATCTGTTCACAAAAGAGAAGCTTCCAGTGTGACGGGAGTTGCCTTATCATATAAAATGTTCACTGGACAGTGTAAGTGAAAGCACATTTTCAGGCTGTTACGAGGTATTTTTATGAGATTTTTTTTTTTCCAAGAGTAATAGCCTCGCTGAATACCAGGTGATGATGCCAAAGAATTACTCTCACCATTTCCATTTAATGATCCCCATTATGCTATGCCATTTCACGATCTGTTGAGAGAAACAGGATTAAATTAATTTCTGGAGGAATTCAATTGGAATGAGCAGCCTGGCAATTCATCTAATGCTTATGAATTATCTATTTCTCCATTGCCCTTCCTTGAGAAAGGATAATGAGTTCTTCACATCCCTGTCGTTTGATGAGGCTGTGCGATTTCCCCATATGTCATCCCAGTTCAGTCCCAGCAGAGGGAGCAATGGGCTAAAGCTCCTGTAAAGCCCGTTTTCATTTCAAGCATTTTGTGCTAAGCATGCATGACACTTGATAGTGGGAAAATTTTCCTGTCTAGCAAGAGTTAACTTAAAAGCTGTAGCAATTCGGCTAGGGATGGTGAATTAAATAAAATATCTGCAAGTTTTCCTGAAAGGCATGAGGACACTGGTAGCTGCAACCAAGTACCACACAAAAGCTGAAGCCATCCAAATATCCACGGTGGCTGTGGCAGCTCCCCTTTCAGCATGCCTTAGTCCTTAGCTGGTAGAGCTGTCAAGGTTTGGGAGCAATTCAGTGCTTGTCTTCTCTGCTGACCTTACCAAGAAGTTAAGACTGGCTGTCATAGCAGATTTCAGACCATTAGGTCCAGCCTTTGAAAACCACAATTCTCCTGATAAGTGCTAAGCAGGAATTCAATCCTGATACCACTTCATTCCCACAAACCTGAGCTGAGGTGGATCTAGATGAGTAAAATACATATCAAGTTTTCACCTCTCCGAAACCAGGCATTCCCTAACATCCTCCTATTTCAACTTGCTGTTCATCAGTTCTGTGTGATACTGCCCAAACAGTATAAAAAGTGAGGAGTTTTTTCCTGGACTCTGAATGCTTAATCTTCCTGTGCTTCCCAAACATTTTGTGTTTGTTTATCATAAACACAAGATCTCGGTCATAGCCGCAGAGCAGACAGAGGGTAAGCACTGGGTATGCAGCAGCTTTTACATTTCTTTTAAGGGAAAATTCCAGTGCGGAAGTACTGGCGGACATCAGTTATTTTTAGTAAATAAAATGCCCATTCTGAAGTTCATTCCTGAGTGTGACTTGACGACAGGAAGCAAATTTCGTCCATTTCTTTCCCCATCTTTCTCTGAAAGTTTCCACTGTTGTTGGTGTTCCCAGAACAGAGATCAAAGGCATAGGGGAGCTAAGGAAAACAGGCAAGTGAAAAAGGGCACTTATCTTTCAAATAGCTGAGAACCAAAATTTCTTTCACAAATGTGTTTCACTGAGGATGAAATGTGCTCCGTCGGGGCATGAAAGAAGAAAGCTGTAGATCCTGGATGCCCTGCCTGGTGTGCAGGGGTTATGACTAGCAAGGACCTCGGAGCCTTTCCAAGTTGCTCTGGGCCCTTCCTCTGGAGGACTAAATATCTCCGTTACTGCTGGAGCTGGTGTAGATGATTCTAGAAACAGGAGAGCATCTGGCCTTTATGTATTTGACTTGCCTTTCATCCATCATTTAAATGTTCTAAAACCAATCATTAAAGAAATTATAAGTATTAAATCCTCCATTCTTCCATCAGTAATGTGCTTATTTCTCATAAACCTAATTTGCCCTTGATGGCTTTCAGGTGATAATGTCTCTTAGAAAGGGGTGATAGGAGAAAAGAACAAATAGCTTAGTATTCTGATGCATTATTTATGGTCCAGGCCAGGAATTTATAAAAATCTCAAGGGCAGTCCTGCAGTGGGCTGCTCTTGTCTTTTTTAGAACATATTTGCCAAACCATATCAGAGCTGCAGGGTAACTAATACCAGAGTCAAAATAAATGCCATGGGAAGAGTTAAGAAGTTCTCTTGTATTTTTAAAATAAAGCCAGGATAGGGGAAACACTAGCCCTGCGGTCACTTTTGACTGAAAACAACCAGGAGCTTGTGTTGCAGTTCCCCTTGAAAAGCACTCAATCTGCCTCCATCCTTGGCATCTGCTGAACACTGGTTTCAGTCAAAAGCCATGTGCAGTTTGGTGTGGGCTCCAGCATTTCTTACACAGATACACATTCCCAGGATTTTGAAACAGTGGGTGAAAAGAGCACCGTGTCTCTTGGTATCACACACCTAGCTGCATTAGCAAAAATTGCAATTTTGTAAAGTCTGCTTGAATGTCTGCTAAGTGATCCTAACTGTGAGGTGCTAACAGCATGACATTTATATGACTGGTGTTAAAACATTTTCACTTCCAGCAGCTGAACCCGTAGCAGGAATTTATATTGCCCTATCCCCACAGTGTTTTGGGAGTGCCTGAGTATATACTGTGGAGCAGATAATCTAATAGTGGCTTAAATAGTTCTCTAGCTCCAAATAAAAAGCAGAAATGTGCATTATTTATTTCCAGTGTCAGACTTTATGTGACAGAGAGGTTGCATGTACCATGAACTTGTCCTGCAGGGAGGCAGAGGGCAGGGCTGTGATCAGCTGTTATGGCAGTGCTCTGTTGAAAGGGGCTGTGCCAGTCCCTTGCCCAGGCTGAAAGCCACGCTGGGGCCAGCAGCTTTCCCCTTCTCACAGCCAGAATGGGTTACAGTTTATCAGACATGCATGTGAACTGGGGGAGTGAGAGAGGGGAGAGGGCAGAGAGGTCTGTAGTGTGGTCTTTATTAACTTGGATTTTTTTTTAATTTAGCTGCCTGACATTTTCCCATGCTTAAAGGAAGTCAGATCTTGAGTCATATTTTCCTACTTAACTGTTTCTCTACACAGAAGCCTTGCTGTCAACTAACAACTGACTTTGGTTTATTTCTTCTAGCAAAATTAACATTACCCAGCTGATCTACAAACAGCATGATGCCTTTAAGCTGAGGGATGGGTGACCAGCACAGCAAGCAGGCTCTTGCAGAGCCCCTGTTTAACCCCTTGATTGTTTTGCAGACGCAGGGGGCAGGCTCCCCACGTTCCTCACCCAGCCACACCATCAGCCGGCCTATTCCAATGCCCATCAGGTCTGCCTCTGCCTGCTCCACCCCGACCCACGCACCTCAGGACTCTCTGACTGGGGTGGGAGGAGACGTGCAGGAAGCCTTTGCACAAAGTAAGTCTTATTAATAGCTTGTCTGAGGCACCTGGAGACTGAAGAATCATTATTTCTTGTGGTTACTGACTAAATGTCCTTGAGCTTCTGAGTTGCATGCAATGAAACAAAACAAAACAAAAAGTATCTGTGACAGCTGCATTTTGCCATTGAAAATCAGCTTTGTCAGGCATCAAACTTTGCTGTCAAAGCAAAAACTGGACAATGATGCCAATTAATGGAGTCTGGGGTAAAAAGGAATTTTGATGCAAGAGGATGAGAGCAGTTATCACTGCTCTGTTAACCAGAAAAATTGCTATTGACCTCAGCAGGCACTGTCAGTGTGTTTGGTTTTAAATAAAGACTTTGCTAGAAATAAATGATATAATCATAGAATTAGTTCAGGTGGAAAGGGCTTTTGTAAGTCACTGTGTCCTTCTGCCCTAAGAAAGAGCTTCAAAGTGAGACCAGACCATTCAGGACCTTTAGCAGCTGAGTTCTGGATGGCTGCTGTCACTCATTTTGTCTGTTGCAGGGTTTCACCATCCTTATTGTGTAAATTTCTTGTCCTTCTGTCTAACTGGAACATCCCTTGATTCAACTTGTGACTGTTGTCCCTTGTCTTTTTGCTTTGGACCTGAGAAGGGTCCAGTTAGACTAGACAAGAATCAAGTCTGAAAGTGTAGGTGAACCCTGTCTTTGCATTTCCAGGAAACTGCCATCCCCTTCCCATTCTTTTTTCAAGTAAGAATAAATTTTAAACTGCTTTGAATTTCTAAGGCCACAAATCAAATTATTATGTTGAATAACACAGAAAGTGAGTAGTCTGTGTTATCTAAATGAAGAAATATTCCTTATTTTTCTAATCTGCTCTCTCTAAAATATTTACATAATTGCAATTCTGTGATCTCAATAAGTTTTTTCCTCTCTTTCCCCAATACAAATTAAACATAAGTTTAAATGTAAGCTCAGAAGTTCCTCTGCTACAGTGGAGACGTGCTTCTTCCCAGGAACCCAGTTCAGCCCTTTCATGCACCCTTCCCTTTGATTTTCCTGTGAATTGTGTCTTTGTGTGTATTTTTGGACAAGGTTGAATCTGTAATGCAATCAAGAACTTTCTCCTGAAGTGCTGGTCAGTTCAAGTATTGAACATAGGCATAATTCCTGGTCCCAACATAACGGGTTGCTGCTGATCTCATTTTCTGTGGCAAAAGAAACAAGCAGTATGTCTTCCTTTTTTTCTGCTATGAAAAAAAATCGAGACAGGCAAAAATATGGAGCCCTAGCTCCGGCTGTTATGGGACAGCTTCTTCCAGAGTTAAGAGTAGGATAAATAATGTAATGGCCACAATGAAATATCCATAAACAATGCTAAGTCTGCCTCAGGCAAATGCATTTTAAGTGTAAAAATGTGTTCTGTTCAAGATCAAAAGCAATATAAGAAGTTATGTGATCACATTTTAAAACTGCTGCATTTGATAAATACCTAGCTTTGTGTCATTTTTTACTGTAAGCTCTAGATGGGAAGGTCAAACCCAAAGAGCTTGAAGCCAGCATTCTGTCACATCTTGACATATGACTTTGTGAGGGGGGTTGGGCTGAGATTTTATGGCTCCATTCTCTGCTGCACCAACAGAGATCTGCCTATATATACATAATGCAGACAAGCCATGGTTAAACAATATTTTCTCATTGTTTCTGTTTCTCTTTCACAGCATTTGCCATAGTTCAGAGGCAAAAAATTGGAAAGACTTTAGAGAGGGAGTGGTTGTCTCTGTGTGTGTAAGAGAGAGTTTAACTACTATAATTTACATTCCAGTAACTATTTGCTAATGGATACATTAGAAAAAACCTCTTTAGGATTTGAGAAACTTCTTAAAATGTATTGGTTTGCATTCCGCCAGTTTTAAAAAATCTACAGTAGCCAATTCCTGTAAATAATTCCATTCAGAAGACTAGCAATTCTGCGGAATATATTGATTATTCAGCTATTCAACAATATTATCTATGTTCGGGATTTGGGGGAGTTAAGCACACATTACCCACAGACCCCTTCTAAGGAAGGAGTATTTCATGCAGCTCACAAGAATCTCTCATGATTGATGGTTAAGGGAATATTGCCAGGTTCAGCAGGGAAACACTTCTAGATGCATTATTAGAAAGAGTTTAAAAGCAGCCTGGGGCTGTATAGGGAGGCAGTAGTGCTTCCTTTATTAAAAAAAACAAGGGGGGCTGGGGGGAGAGAGAGAGACAGTAAATTATAGAATATACAAGAAAGTCCTTGAGCTACAGGAGAGGCTGAGAGGGAGCAGAGAAGAGAAATCCATATAGTCTTGATGGGGAATGAGGTCAAGTGTGTTTCTTCAACATTTGCCATAATTATCTGGCAAATACCTGGCAATAATAGTGTCATTAAACAGAGCTGTGGGAACTTAGAGAAAACACTTCATTTCTTCCCTCCTCCCCCACAGGCACTGTAAATGAGTTCACGCTGGATTTAATCTTCCAGGCCTGGTCTGCTGGTGTCACCACACAAATGCAAGCTTGATGGCAATGAATAATCTCCACATATCTGGCATTGTGATTAAATGAAGCATGAGGGGAGGCTTCTGCTTTTGCATACAGCATAAGTAAATGAGGCCATTCTGCAGAGAACTCTTCTGCACGTGTCCCTCGTAAGGACTTTGATACCCTGAATTATCACAATGACAGCTTTCAGCGGGGTCAAAACTGCTTTCAACAGTAAAACATATGTCATGTGAATAATAGTAACACTGTGCTTTGTCCATCTCTTGCTTCAGGTGCAAGACGAAATTTAAGAAATGATTTGCTGGTGGCAGCAGATTCAATCACCAACACCATGTCTTCTTTGGTAAAAGAACTAAATTCTGGTGAGTGAGGCTAACGAGTGGGAATAGTCACCACAGTAACATTTCACATTTGTATTAAAAAAGTGGGAGGTGGGAAGATACATATCTTTAAAGCTTTTTATGCTTTTATCAAAAGAATCCCTAAATAACAACTTCTTGTCTGTTCAGCACTTCTCAAAGCTATGGATGTGGAGGTGCAGCTGCATACAGTGAAAACTTTAAATTTGTCTATGATTTCACATGGAGTGGGATTTCACTCTTTAGAAATTAGATTTAGCATAGATCATACGGGACCTGTTGTAAAATGCAATGTGTAGTATTACCATTAAAATATCCTACCTAATAACTGAGATAAGCAAAAGCTTCAGTATTTGGTCCCACCAAAGAAAAGAAAAGAAAAAAAAAGAAAACTATAAGCTTTGCCAATATAAGCAGAATAATATGCTTTTATTCACTGTAAGGAGGTGGCTTTCTCGGTTGGAAAGGCAGAGAAATGCTTAAAGAAATAGGCAAGTATATTTACTTCGTGAAAGTTAAATGGGACTTTTTGCTTCACAGAAGTGGGCAGCGAGACAGAGAGCAATGTGGATTCTGAGTTTGGACGGACTCACTTTGATGACCTGGTTCCATCCCCGACGTCTGAGAAGGCTTTCCTGGCGCAGATCCATGCCCGGAAGCCAGGATACATCCACAGCGCTGCTGCCACCGGCTCCATCCGCAGTGACATGTGGGTACCTGCTCGACGCCCCTTCCTGATCTCATACTCCCTCCTTTGAAAGCAATGTGCAGCACACACAGTATTTCCTCTCCCTCTCAATTATTTGGTTAAAAAAAAAAAGAAGAAAGCATAAATCCAAGTGAGGACTGCTTCATGGTTACATAGTAGTGGGCTCTGTAAACAATAAAGGCCGGAACTTAGGACTCCCTCAGGAGTGAGTTGTCTCACATCCAGCCTGGTACACTCAGGCAGCATGGGACAGCTGTTTTCCCTCATATGCCCTGCCATCCTATTCTCTGTTTATCCAGACTGAGGGACCTGTTGGTGCTCACTGGAAAAGGAGAAATGTTTAAATGGAAAAGACAGAATGCTTTTCATTGACCTACTCAATTGATGAACAGATTGATCTTTACAACCTGATCCTTCCTTTCAGAGACAATAGGCATCTTTCTAGTTATTTTTAGTTCAGCCTCTTTGTATGCAGTTACTGAGAACTTTTGTTGCTCATTTCCGTAGGGGAGTGCCTTCAGCAGAATGTGCCCTTTGGTGTACTTCATCAGTGCCAGATCACTGGAGAGGGGAAATATCAGAAGTGTTCTCCACTGCCAGGAGAATACTAACCAGTGGAGCATGTGGTTAGACTAAAAGTATCCCACAGTCCTCATAGATTACAATAAAGGGAAGTTTTATTAACTCTGAATGTCATTCATCTCAGGAGGCTATTTATTAATAATTGTCTTTAGAGTTACAGAAGATGGAGACCCTTATGTCAGAGCAGATGATGAAAATTACGAGAACGACTCTGTCCGCCAGCTGGAGAACGAACTGAAAATGGAGGAGTACCTGAAGCAGAAGCTGCAGGATGAGGCATACCAGGTGGGAGAAGGACACCAGCTGCCCTTAAGTTTCTCCATAAGTGAGAAAGGATGATGCACCTCAGGTGCCCAGTGCCATCTAACCAGCCCTGGGCTCTGGGATGTGATCTCTGTTACCAGAGCAGCCACATTCCAAAAGCTGCTGCCACCCTTCCGCAGACACACATGCATCCAGCCTTTGTGCATATCCAGGAAGACCACACTGCCTGAGGCACACAGCTGTAGTCCCTGAGGGTACCAGGGAACCAGGTGGGACAGAACTGCCTCTGAGATTGTTCTCTGCCCATGCCTACCAAGTCACTTAGATCTCATTCCCCACTACCATAGGTGCTGGTTGGTTGTATCAAGATGTCCTGCTATTTTCAGATTTTTTTTTTCTCCAGTAGCAAAAAACATTCACAAGGGTTTCTCCAGTGTGAACTGAAGCTCAAGCACAGTCTTTGTGTTACTGTCATTGTCAGAATCTGGAGATACAGAAAAGGTTCTGAAACTAACTGTATCCCAGAGGACCAAGTATTCAACAAGCATCTGGTGCAGAGAAGCCTGGGGATTTGTTATTAAACACCTCCCTGAGGAAGCTCACAATGGGCATTTGTTTAAGAGTCTGAGTAAAGCAAATATGCTGAGGGGAGCTGGAATTCTGTAGATGTCCATATCTGCATCATGGTCTCCACTTCTACCTGATGTTAGAGATTATTGCCATGTTTTCAGTTATTCTTACTTGGAATATCTGAATTTAAAATACATTACTTCTTATAAAGTTGGAAGTAGTGTCAATAGGAAGGAAAACCTAGTTCAATTATTTGGGAGCAGAGCTGAAGCAAGCAAAAATAACTTTGTTCCCACATGGTGATCAGCTCAAATATGGACCTCACCCCTAAAGAACATATTAAATGGGCTAAAAAAACCAAATTAGACATGTTCTGAAAGATCAGATGTCTGCAAATGAGGTTCAAAATCACTTTATGGGCAGGAATTCTTTAAACTGCTGATTTCTAGGAGCTAATAAAATCTAGCCTTTTTTTCTGGTAGTTTTCCTCTAGTGCTCAGTGCTGGTCGCTTTGAAGACAATCTGTGTCTGACAAGCTTGTGTTGTAATGAAGATTGGCTGCTCTTTTGGTCTCCTTTTCTGTAAAACTGCTAGGATATGTTAGTCTTGTAAAAGTTCATTGAGTCTTATCAAAATATGAGGTAACTTTGAGGTTGATGTGAATATCTTTTTGTTGTTGTTACTATTGTTGTTGATGTAGACCTGCTACATGCCCATGGTAGCTTGCCAAAAATGATTTCATTGCAGAGGTCTTTAAGGACATGACAAAAGGAGCAGGATTATTACAGATCATCTACTAAGGCAACAGCAGGTGACATAGGGGGTCTTGTCAGAATTTTTTATCCAAGATAGGAAATGTCAAAAATCACAGCCTTTAAACTTCTCAACAGGATGAACAACTACTGCTGATGTAATGAAAAATAGTTGTCAGTTTAGAGAAGGAGTGCCTAAATAGTCACAGCTGTCAGGCATCAAATAATAGATGTTATTCTTGCTGGTAAAAAATCCATTTCCTTCAGAAAGATCAACAGACCAGTTTGGCTGTATTTTGGTTACAGTAGGGAAGTGCAATATATGGCAACAGTGTTGCTTGAGTTTGACAAGTTGCAACGGGGTTTTGTACGTGCGTAGAATTCAGTATGTGTGTGCACTGCAAGTGAGGGCAGGAGAGGTTATACATGTCACTTGATGGCATTGTGTGCTACTCTTGATTCAGTCAAAATAGTTCTTCTACTGTTTTCCACCCATATTCCCAGAAGAAGGGGAGGAGATCTCCCTGTTAACATCAGAATAAAACTCCTCAATTTAGCTGAGCCGAAACTACACACAGGTGAAGTTTATTCCACATTGTTTTACACTATTTGTTTCCACCAGAGGAACAAAAACAGATAAAAAAACAAACACACACATGACCTCCCCTTCCCCAAAAAAAAAGAAAGTAAGGCTTTTTTTCTCAAAAAATACTCACTGAGGAAACAGAAAGTCCTCATTCTAGACAAGTTCTGCTTAACAGCATTTTTTCAAAAGAAGTTTCATGATGTACTTCACTGTCTGTGAGATTGTCAGCTCCTATCAGGCAGCGATTTGACAGTAGTGACATGTAAGTAAGAATCTATTTTTAGTTGATACCACAGCCCCAAAGCATGTAATGGCAATGCATGAGAAGTCCTTCCCAGTATGGCTGATGCCATTTAAATTAGGGAGTGGGTTTAAAGGAAGCAAGAAAAGGTGTTAAGTTAATAGGGACTACTAAGATGATTAGGAGCTAGTTGGATAGTGTCGTGTATTGATTCCCAAGACACGTGCTTTGGCATTGGTTGTTCTCTGCAATTTGCTGTTTATTTGTGGTATTGTGCTCTTCTCTCCCTTTTTCTACTAATATCACTGAGTATTCTAAAAAAGCCACAACTTTCTCCTTGGAAAAACAAAGGAAAATTGGGAAATTTCTGCTTAGGGTATCCTGTTGAACAGAGGCCAGCCCATCTATTCTCATTTGCATCAACCCATTGGAATTTATTACAAGCTGTTTTACTGTTTGTACTCACATGTACACTGCATTCATCTGGATTGCCAAAAAAAGTCAGAAGCTGTAGCTATCGTAATGCAGTTGTCAGCTGAAAAAATCTGCAAGGAGGAACTCCTACTAAGGTTGCAGAATGGTCACCTCAGTAACAATCTGGTAACCATTTTTATGTTATTAAATGTCTCACTTCGTGTAAAATCAGCACATTTAGAAAAACACATAGATGTAGTGTAGCATGAAAGATGGTTGGCCCAAACCCACTCCTGTTATTTTGTGTCACCTTGTCTCCAAGAAAGATTTTTATGCTGAACTCTAAATTAGTATTAAAGTATGAGCAAAAAACCCAAGATACATAGGGAAATCAGGGACATGAAACCTTAGAGGAGGCTTCTTTCTCTCTCTTTTTTTTTTTTGAAGCATGTTTTAAATAACAAGTATCTGTATCAGAAAAAAAGCAAACACATTTAATGCACAAGTGTAAATGCTAACAGTGTGCGTCCTGCCACATCTGCTTCCACTTTTGGTCTTGATACAGTCTTTTGCTGATATGTTGTGTAAGACAGTTTTCACTGGGTTTATTTTCTGGGTCCCTAGTTGCTCCCTTTATTTCTAGGCTTGTGCATGGCTTTTTTCAGAATAATACACTGCCTGGCTGCTCACGGGCTTAATTTGTCATCTTCCTGTTTTCTGTCCTTTGTTACCTACAGGTCAGTTTGCAAAGTTGAGTGCAATATTCTTCTCTCTCCTCTCAAGTAAGTATTATTATAATTTAGAAGAAAGTTTGGAATTAATCCTCATAATACACATTTCAGTTACAACACGTCTTGTGGCACCTGAATGCACGTGACAATGCTGTTTCTTTCTCCTTTTAACCTGTGTTGGGATGCCTTGGAATCTCTCTGAATCAGTTCTAATTTATGGGTCTGTGGTCCTAGTCCCAAGGATTCCTGTTAAGCCATCACCCCTTTTATATTTTTCCTTTGTTGACTATCGGAGTGAGAACATGGGCTTTTCGCCCCTGGGAATGATGACAAATATATTAGCCAGTACAGAGAAACCTTATCCAGAAGATAAGGAATCAGATTACATTTCAGGAGACCTGAGTTTAGTTCCTTTCAATGCTTTAGTCTGCCTAGGATAACTGAAATAAATAATTTCTGATGAGACCAGAACATCTGTTCTAGTACGTGAAACGAGTTATGCAAACATTAAAGAAAGCAATCCACCAGCTGCTGAACCACACAGGTGTCCTCAGATGTGTTGTGGAGGTTTAAAATGCCCCAATCCAAGTGGAAGGCACTCAGCTACTGGATAGAGTCTGGCAGTTCAGAAATATGGCAAGATCTATAAACTCCCTGCTGTCCCATATTCAGGTCATGTTCCTTACACATGCCAACCTCACAGTTGCAGCACTGAGATTATTCCAAGTTCAGCAGTTGTGCTTCTCCTCAGGAAGACAGACAATGTCTATTTTTATAAAGTAGCCTGTTACTCTGAACATTTGCCCAGGAAATGGGAGACCATACATTTCTTCTTGCCTCAGCTGAAGCCGTGGATTCTGCACATCTGAGTTTCTAGGAGAGTGCAGTGCCCTGCTGTGAAGGTGGCAGTGAGACAGTGCTGTCAGTCCTGCTGAGACACTGAACCATGGGATGATGGGGACAGAAAGGGAGGAGAAATCAGAATACGGATCTGATTCTGGTCTGCAAACTGAGCCTCTTCCTCAAAGCCAGAACTAAAAACAAGCAGAGGTCAACAATCAAATGGACACTAGAGCTTGGGAGCAGGGTCGTGTTCAGATAAGCAAAACCAGTGAACTAACTTCTGCCAGTTCTAACAGGAACTCGTATTGTTAGATTTTGTGTGTCATGTTTTATGGTAGACCTCCTTATTTATATGGAAGTTTTGATGGTGAAACTTGACCCTGATTCAAGGGGTTTGCATCTTCTGATGACAGTAAAATCTAACTGTTAAAATGTGTACCTTGTGAAAGCAGCTGCTAGTGGGTATTTCCAAAGCATCTGTCTCAGTGTCTCTTGCAGCTGAAGCAGCATAATGTGAAAAGCAAATAAACTGCAATACCCAGAGTACTATAAACACTAACTAACTGCTCATAAAAATTCTCCTAACATTGCCCCTCAGGTTACATTCATTTTCTCAGTAGCCTTGTTAAAAACATGAGCCATGTAGAGTTTCCTGAACATTGACGGCCAGAAAAATAAGTTTCCTTATTCTGTTTTGGTGCAGTTGTCAGTTTTAGATCAGGTGAAAAGTAAAAGGGATCTTTCAACAACAATGTGTATGTATAACTTTGTATATAGTGGAAATTTTATATATAACTGAATATAATTACAATTTACAATGATAAGTCAAAAAACCCTTTTTAATTAGAATTACAAATCTCTGGCAATTCGATTTAAGGTTTCCTTTTTTGTTAGGAAGTAGTGTTAACATAGTGATATGGGGAAACATACTGCTCTAAAGCCTGGCTTTCTTGAAAATATGTATCCTGTCTCAAATTAGAAGAGATCTGAGACTGAGCTGCTGTCTTGTCTCCTGGATGATTTTTGAAACATTTTGAAACCTTGTCAGAAAGAAGATTTTCATAGTGAGATTCTTCTTGGCTCCCAGGGGACTCCTTTGGCCAGTACCAAAAACTGTAACATTCCCAGGAGCTGTAAAAGCCCAGCCTTACAGAAATTAGCATCCAAAACTGGTGGACTTGGCAGTTCACCTATATTCACAAGAACAACATGTATTATGGTACATTATGATAAATACATCTTCATGTGGTAAGTGAATCTTCTCAAGACGTTGTGAATATGGAAGTCTGTCATATCTTGTCTATTTTATTTGGTACTTACATTTCACAGCACTGGAAAAATAACTTCAAAATAGTTTATACCAGTCATGGTATTTAAAGTGCTTTTGCAATTTCCATTGGGTTCTTGCTTGAAGCTTAGAAGCTGCACGAAGAGTTTTATTCCTAAGCACTTATTCCGTCAGTAATGGTACAGATACAGTCACTATGGTCCTAGATGGCCATAGGAAGTAGAAAGCCAACAGAATTTCCTATCTCACACCAGTATTACGTCTGTGCTTATTAAAAAAAAAAAAAATACATAAATATATGGGGGAAATGAGATCAGTTTATTGTAGCTCCTCATGAGTGGTATTGCTGCTGATGGCCAGCCACAGCGTTTTGTTCATTGCCTAATCATCTGGAGTTGATGTTATTTGATTGATGCTTTTTTGCAATCTATTTGCATTTGCATCTTTAAAAGTAGAGATTGGCATCTTATGTACAATTTTCCAGAATTGATTTTAAATAGCACCTAGTATAACGAATTCCCAAGAGAGCGATTCCAGTAATATATAAAACATAATTTAATCATGTTTTCTATTTACCTTTTAGGTTAAATATACTTGTTTTATTTTTAGTAAAGAAACAGAGTGAATTTGAGCTTGTTTTCAGCAGGCACTGGGCAGATCTTGACATTAGGTGAAACTGCAACTTTGATATTATTTTATCTTTATCTTGATAGCATTTATTTTTACCTTTACCTTGATAGCATTTGGTTTTTTGCCAAGGATGGCCAATGGGAGCAGAAAGCCTGCATTTCAGAAACTGGTTGAAAAGTTGTCATTTCCAATTAGTTGCTGTTGACTCATGCAGTGGACGTGTCCCCACGAGACCTACAGCTTCCTAGATTTTCTAAAGCCGTGCTTTCTTAGTGCTGGCACACGTTTGAATTGGTCATGCCTAATTCATTTATATGCATTATTATAACAGGAGAGAAGGTGTGAAAAGCTAGCAGAAATCGGATCTAAAGCATCCACTGAGAGGGAGTACAGGGAGGAGGCTTTATTACAGGTTTTGTTCTCAGATTTTAACTGCGATTTTCCCTATCTTGACAAAAACGTAATAATTTCAGTTAAAGATTTAGTTTGGTTCCCACTCCAAACCCTCTCACTCTCTCAAAACCTTATAACATGAACTGTTGTGGGGTCTGAGGCTTTGAATGTCTGTGGGTGACATTTTCCATTGCAAAAGTGACTGAATGGTTTTTATTGAAACAGGTGGAATTTTTTTCAAGCACAAAAACCCCAAATCCTCTCAAATTTTTGATATGAATGCATTCTTCAAAAGTACTATATATTCAACTTGACTGTTTTCCAGGACAGAATTCATGTTTAGTAACACTTTCATATTTTTCTCATCTCTTGCCATTTTCTTCAAACCTCTGCTTTCATGTTTACCAGCAGAGATTAGGAATATCGTCAAATGTCAGGTGATAAAACCCGTGGGCCAAGGGAGATGATGTGGTCACTCTTTTTTGTTTTTTTCTTGAACAAATATATAAAAGCCAGAGTTATCTGGACCATACCATTTGAAAATAACAGGAGGATAACAGCACAGTAATTTTCAGAAATGTCTGCTACATTCACTCAGCTATGTTTTGGTTTTCTTTTCTTTTTGGTTTATTTTTTTCCCTAAGTCCTCCTCCTCCTAGCATGTAGGCATAAAAAACACTGTAAAAAACTGTGACCAAGTTAACAGGAAAGAAGCAGCTTTAATTTGTGAATTCAATTCTAAAATTACACAAGTGATAGGGATGTTTTTTGAAAATTCACTGAATGACAAGTAACAGATTGTTGATTAAGTAACAGAAGAGGTCAAGAAACAGTTTTATATCATGACAAATCATACAAGTCTTAACTTGGAATTAATTGTGGCTCTTCCAAAATGTTGCAATGAATTTAAAGCTCTGAGGTTCATTAGTAGTCATTATTTCTTGTAGGAAAATATCTCTATCCCAGTGCTGGCTGTGGAACAGAGAGAAGCCTGGAGAGAATTTAGAATAATCCTTCCCACACTCCACCAAAGAGAAGTAATTTATCCAAAAAATATGAAGCAAACCCAAATACTTAACATTTCTGTCAATGTGTCTTACTGCATCCCATGTTTCACAAGCCACTCTTATTTTACTCTTGTCGTTTAAAATGCTACTACCATCATGAAATATGAGATGTTCCTATATTTTTGTATATTAGGAAAAATTTTGTCACCTAAAGGGTTGTCAAGCACTGAAACAGGCAGCTGAGGGAAGTGGTTGAGTCACCATCCCCAGAGATATTTGAAAGGCATGTGGATGTGGCACTTGGGGACATGGTTTAGTAGTGAGACTTGGCAGTGCTGGGTTAATAGCTGGACTCAAAGATCTTTTCTAATTTAAATGGTTATGGTTTACATAACCCTGAAACTGCTTCAGTAAAAGTCAGTCTGAGGCAGCTGAGAACTGACCTCTTCCATGCCTTTAATTTGCATTTTTTTTTCTGAATTGTGAAGAGCAAAACGTTCCTTTGCTAAGACTTCCAAATCAGTTTGCAGGCTTAAGCGGTACAGGTGCATGCTTGATTTTTAAAAGATGTCATTTAAAATGTGACTCAGAAATTTTTAATGAAGCTCTCATTACATTTGCAGTGCAGGCTTCCTTTGCATTTATCAACAAAATGTTAATGCTTGTCTTTTGTAACCATCTGACACAAGGAGACACTAAATTAAGATCATCATACCATTTGGCATGCTTAGGTATTAAGGAGTGGCGTGGAAGTGTTTGTGCTTGAAGAATTAATACAGTCAAATGGTCTCAGGAAGGAGAAGCAGCAAACTAAACTACCTGACCTTTCTTCATTCATCAGATTTAATTTAACTATTTTTGCCAGAGTAACTTACGTTTCATCTCCCATCTTTTAGACCGACTCTATGCCTGGAATGAGTAGAAAAGAATTCATGCATAGGGAGTGGTCTATTATGCTGTGGTTATCAGATCTCATGCAATGCAGATTGGTTTTCTCTCTGAGGTAGTTCAAGAGTAAAAGGGATGAGTTCCTTAACTTTGGAAGGGTCAAATATGTAAACAGTGCCTTTACAATAAATGTGCCAAAAGCAGAAGTTTGCAGTATTTCCTGACTGTAGGTCCTGACATAGTTCTGAGAAGGAGCAGCAGTAACCTAGCAGGCATTTTCCATTACCAGCTAAAACGTTGATGCCTCTCCTGTAGGAATTTGACATACTCACTGATGCTTCAGGATACAGAGGAGCACCAGCAGAAACTGGTGCACCGGTGGACAAGGCTGTTCATGAGCTATAGCACCCAGAATCATCCTTTCAAGTAACTGCAGGTTTTCTTAGACACAGTAAATCATACCCAGGGCAAGACATTTACATGTGAGAGGAGGCTCATGATGGTGAGTGACTGTAAATCAAGTGGCTGAACACTGCACAAGGGGGATGAACCATGGTTTCGCTTCCAACATTCTATTTATAGAGCAAGCTGGAAAGGTGAAATGGAAGGGAAAATGGGAACACTGCAAATCTGTGTCCGTGCAGACTGAGTTACCCCAAGGTCCCACAGCAGAGCAGGCAGCAGTCTTCTTGCTCGTGGCAAGGAGAGTTTCTAACTTCCCACGTGCCCTGTAAGTTTCTGTTTACAGCTCAAATACCTATGGCTCACCTAGGTAGAATGGCTTTTTTCCTTTTTTAACTCCTTGAGGGGTAACCACAGGAATTGGCCAGCTCCTTTTTTCTCTCAATAAAGCAGCAGTCAGAGGCTTTACTTGCTCTGCCTGCATGGGTGCAGCATCTTAAACCAGCACTCTTTAAAAACCTTCTGTAAACATTTCTCAACAGGGAAGCTGCAGTCAGACAGACAACGAAAGCTACGTGAGAACTGATGATGAGGAGAGCTGCTTTCGGACAGACGATGAAGAAAACTCAGCTGCGAACTTCACAGAAGAGTGGAACCAAGAGGTGCAGCGTCTCTTGACAAAAAAATCACATAACTAAGTTCTGAGGACTGTAGCACAGTACTTTTGTTCTAAGAGTTGTAGTTTGTAGATGTGTGTTTTTTGACAACAAGACTTTTGTTTAAAGCTAACTTATATTAGCTACATCTTCTGTAACATGGCTCATTACCGGCGAAGCAGACAGACTGACGCGCGTGCTGCTGTCACACACGGCGGCGCTGTTAATAACTCACGTAAACCCTTTGCACATGATATTGAACCTGTTCAGTTTACAATGACAATACTGTTTATAGTTAGAAATTTGATTTCTGAATACTTTGAGATTTTAGTAGATCGGTTTACTATACACTGTACATTTTTTTCCACGGGAGAAATAAAAAGCGACAAGTATGCATTTAACACTGAATGATTATACTCCTGAGTGTATATATCTAGTAGCCCAAAAAACAAAGTACCAGACTATATTTGCAATTTGTTTGCAAGTCTTTAAATTAAGGCTTATACAAAGTGTACTAAAATAATATAATTAATAATAATAATAATAAACTTCTCTAATTTAGGGCTAATGTGTAACTTAGGAATGTTTCTTTCAAAATAATCTAACAAATCAGCCATAGAAGTTAGTGTAAATATTTTTTTTCCAAATAGATATCATATACAAAAGGTGACATTCAAATGATATAGAATCTAGTTTTTAAATCAGCACAGATCTTCTTAAAACTGTGAACTATGTTTTGAAATACTCGTTGCTAAAGCTGTTTATAAACCACAGGTGCCATAAGATCCCTGAACTGACTGATGTTATGTATAATCCTCCATGGTATTGTTTCATTGATGTTTTAGCTTTAGTAAGCATGTGTTCAACAAACCAGCTCTTTCCATCTCTCTGCCCCTCCTCTTCCCCCCCCGCCCCCTTCCATTATGTTATTTTCGAGGCCTTCAGCTTTAAATGTACAGGCTTAAAGTGCGCTTGCAACTGTTTTCTTTTGATTTCCGAATGTGTACTGCCTTAGCCAGCCACCAGATGTTCTGCATGCCCTCTTGGAAATGTGTGGTGAGACTCTTTCAGAGCTGGATGGAGAAATAGCGATCAGTGAAAAGCGCAAGAAGAGCAGTGGATTTTTTCAAAAGGACAGGCATACAGTTACAGAATTGGAGTTTCGTCCGGTTTAGTATTTTTCCAGTATCAAGGCGTTTCAGGAGAAAGGGGACTGACCTGGCCATTAGGCAGGGTTAGGCAGTGAGGCTGCTGGCTAAAAAGTGTTTGCTCTGCTGTGACTACAAACCTACAGATACTCCTGAGCAGGCACTGACAAACTAGCACCAACGTGCTCCCCAGAGCACCCTGCTCCGAAACAAAGGTGACACCTCTATGGCACCTGGCACTGCTGTGCAGAGGAACCAGAGCCAGGCCAGGGACAGCTGGAGCAGCAGCCGGGCAGGGACACCAGGAGGTGTTCCATGCTGGCCGCCCGGCCCTCCTGAGCTGCGCAGTGCATTAGCTCTGGGCCGCCTCAGTGCCAGGAGAACTTTACTGCCCTAAAACAATATTGGGCTTCCAGTACCTGGCTGACCTGAAGTGACACTGTCTAACAGCCCTGAAAACAGTGGTGTTTCATACAGATATTTCACACCAGCACAGTTTGCCTACAGCAAGTGATGAGATACCCATCTAAAGCAGGTGAACATGGCTTGTCTGTCCTTGCTTTCATGGTGACGTGGATGTGTGCTGCCGTATTTACGTGAGATTGCTATGTCGCTCGACCCAGTAAGTCCACTTGTTTGCATGCATTCTCCAGGCTCGTGGCTGTTTCCCTGGGCACTATGTGTTAGGGAATGAGTATCTGTATGAAAGAGCTGCTGCCATTTTTCACTTTCATACCATTTTATTGTGTATGCAGATCTCTTGTCTGTATATCCTTGCGTATCTGGGCTTGCTCTCAGACATCCAAATGCATACTAAGGGATCCAGATATCTTCATGTAAGCTTTTCATTTTTGCACTCACTGGTCTTTGCTCCTGGGGTATGTGCCGTCCTGGCAAGGCAGGCACCATATCCTCCACTGTCTCCTCCTCCAACCTCCTCTCAGGAATGAGTTAGCCTCCACTAGTGCCTAGCACTCCATGTTTTAAACTGCTCCAGTGAACCTGTAGACATTGCTGTCAGCTCAGGATTCCAGGCAAGCATTTCCTGAACAGGGAGAAAACAAGCTAGAACACAGCTACGTGCAATGGCTGATTAATTCAACCCATGTCATGTTTAACTGTACCCAAAGTAATAGATCCCTCTCATCACCTTAATGTCTCCGTGCTCATTATCACCATGCTTAAAATAGATGAAGTAGACTAAATCCATTGCAAGAGCTTCCGAACTAGGAGTAAGAACTGAGGGTGACCAATCATGCACCTTTCTTTTAGGCTGGTGTCAACAAGATGATCCCTTAGAGTTGGAGTTCTGGGTCCCTTATGCCCTGGAGCTCTGAGATGAAGCACCTCTTACTTAGCTCTCCAAATGTCTATTTTAAGCATTTTTCCAACTGTTAAGCTGGCTGCATTTTCACCCAGCTGGTCTTTGTCTGTTTGTTGAATATTATTTTGGTTGTGGTTTGCGGTCATTAAAACAAACACAGTTACAGAAGAGGTCCCTGGTATGGCCCTTTTCTGAACTACCAATGGCCCACCACAGCAGTCAAAACTCCGGGTGGTTTTACTGTCACTGGAGGAAAACCAGTGGTTTGGAATCAGGAGACAGGGATGTGAAGATGTATAGGGTCCTTGAATGTCCAAAGCAAAGGTGGAGAATGGGTTGTCTGTAAGTAGTAATGTTAACTAAACTGCATAAAAAGGTGTGTGGCCTTTGTTGTGATATAATATGTATTTTCTTATATGCATGAGCCAAATTGTTGCATCATAATTTATCATAAGTGTGTCCGCCTTTACTTTCAGTCATCATCTTCTCCCATCCTTATTGGTTCTTGGCAATTACTGTAGATAGACCTTGTAAATATTGCAACCTCGGGTTGCCGTAATCACATTGGTTCAATTCAGCAGACGGAGCTGTGAACAACAAGCACTCCACTGTGTCCTGAAGAATAAAGGGCATTTTTACCTTTGAACCAAAAAAAGTATGAAGAGTTACATCTTGAGGCTACTAACTGTAACGCATTTTTAAAACTACTGTACTTGACACCACTTGAGACAGATACAGAGACACTAAAGATGTCACGATATTCATTGGTATTGTAACAGAACTGCTATTGTATGGGGTTTTTGTATTGCTGTTAAGTATTGTTTTGTGTGTGTGTGTTGGAACCTACTGGGGACATGTTATATTTTGAAGTGATTAAACTATTTAATTGTGTGTCTATATTTTGGAATGGAATTATTTCTTCATTAAAAAGATTTTTAAAAGGAATTTATGGAGCATCATGTTTGTGGCTTATTGTGGTTTTGGATGTCCTGTTCCATGGAGCCCAAGCACCTTTTTTACTGAGTAGGGAAGGAAAGTGTGTCCCTGTGGTGCCTCAAGCAGTCTTTGTCTCCTCCACTTCTTCGTGGAAGAACTCCTTCCACCACCTTCCACAGCACTTTGAAGATGGTACCAGGCATGACCTGTTTTCAGTGGCCCAGGCAGTTTCTCCTTTCTTCCTATCTTAATTCTCCATATCTTTAGCAGTTTCACAACCTGATAATGCAGTTCCCCATCTGTAAAACATGTGCCCCTGTATCCACTTAAAAGCAATGAAAATGACCATAAGCAGAAAACATCAGGGTCTGACAAGGTGCCTGGTACAGACCTGTAAGGGAGTACCTGGTCCTCAGGAACCTAAACTATCTGCAATGGTGTAATTTTTTCTTGCTCACTGTGTTTCTCTGGCCTTAGAAGGAGCAAAACGTTGGAACAGGCACGTTTGAATGGCCTTACGATTTTACAGTCACATGTACTTTTATTGCAGAAGGACATGAAGTCTTTGTTTTTCCAATTACATAACTCCAATTCCATAATTACACTTTTAAGATGTCTTTCCGTGTAGTTGTTGGTAATTGCATCTGGTTGCTAACCTAGAAGAGCATGGACTTGGAAAACAAGAGCTCACACTTAAAGCAGCGTGTTCGTGTTCTCATGCAGTGCTTGGGGATGCTTCCTCAGGACGTGGCAACATCTGGAGTCAGTGCCCGGTGGTGCAGCTGGGTGTGGTGGCAGCCCTTCCCAGCAGATGCACTGCAGCTGCTGTCCCAGAGCATGTCCCTGGCATCCAAAATATCCCCAGCTGTGCACACAGCATTGTTAGCTGGCCAGTGAGTTATACCAGGGCGGGGGCTGTTAGAAGGAAAGCAGTAGCAGCACACCAGAAATATGCTCTATCTACTTAGCAGATATCCCAGTGTGTTGGGAAGCAGATAAAGCCCAGTCTGCTGCCTCCTTCAGCACTGCCTGCTGTGGTAACCCATAAATCACCAGGGTCTATTTGCCCTAATTCCCCTGTCTACGTGTTGGCGTTCTTCAATAAAGATGATCATTTTACACTTTAAATTATTTGCCAGATCTGCTGAACTTCGCCTCCACAATCCCAGTCCAAATGCATACCCACAATGTAATGTATGATGACATATCATCAGCTCGTGAGGATAACTCTGTTTTATCCATGTGTAATCCCAAATTGCTGTATTGCTTCCTAACCCACAATCAAGTCTATGGCCCCTGGGGAACAAAGGAGCCAGTGAAAACTAATTTATAGGCAAGGGCTGTTTTTCTCTTTGCCTCTTGGTTACTCGAGCTGCTTTTTTCTCCCTGCAAGGAAAATAGCCTCATATGGGAAGAAATAAATCAGTTTCATTTGCAAAAGGAAAAAAAGAAAAAAAAAAAGAAAAGAAAAGAAAAGAAAAGAAAAGAAAAGAAAAGAAAAGAAAAGAAAAGAAAAGAAAAGAAAAGAAAAGAAAAGAAAAGAAGAAAAAAAGGAAAAGAAAAGGAAAAGAAAAGGAAAAGAAAAGGAAAAGAAAAAAAAAGAAAAGGAAAGAAAAGAAAAGAA